>OY720448.1:81305011-81410011 GCA_963082715.1 Harpalus rubripes
AAACATCAACTATTAGTATATTCCGTAACTAAACCACGACCGTGGTTATGGTTCAAGTGGTCAGGTTATGGTCAGTGAAAAGTGGTTGTGATTCGGAACATGTTGGTTAATTTGTGTCGGTAAAGCAGGGAACCACCGCGTCATTAGAAATATGTGACAACATAACTTTTGTCTATCAAACACGTAACTCGAGGAGCCTTGAAGTGCTTAGAATCAGCTGATATGTGTGCGCGTGTCATTTTAACAAGAAGAATGTCATTTTAACAAGACCAATGTTTTGACTTATTATAATTTTGAACTGTTAAAATGTTACTATTTTTAAGGTCATTTATTTTACTGCCTGAAATTTGTAAAATATAAACAATTTAGCAGTTCAAAATCAAAATAAGTCAAAACATTTGTCTTGTCAAATTGACGTTGTTTTTGTCAAAGTGACACGCGCACACAAATCAGCTGATTTCAAGCACTTCAAGGTTGCTCGAGTCACGTGTATGCTCGCGCCCTATACTAACGTAAATATTATACATATCAGTATATAGTAATTATATGTTTATACAATATTATTTATTATATTATAAGAAATGAAAATTTGACCACAACAACCACAAAAAATTTATGGTCGTCGTGGTCACGAAAAAGTAAGCAAAACTTTCAGGAACCACATTCCGAAATTGAACCGCGATCCTGAAATTATGTTTTAGTTACATATATATATATATATATATATATATATATATATATATATATATATATATATATATATATATAATCTCTTACAAGAACTGAAGGTAATGTACTGGAAATATGGAATCACAATTTCTGTGTGGAAATTGTACAAAATACATGGGCTGGCCAAATCAGATTTTTTTTATTTTTATTTAAAGAATATTACAAAAACAATACTCTTGCAAAAATCTGATAAAAGCAGTAGTGTTTAAGATATTTTAACTTTTGTCTGGGATTTAAATTATTCTTTCACTCATCGCCAAAACAAGGTTCCTTTTTCGCCATAATAGAAAACAATTTTTCGAATCAATTTAAATTACTGTCGGAGAATATAAAAATATTTACAGCTTCTTTTAGAAAAGTAGGTCTCAGCGAAACCGGAAGTTTAATTCAGGATTCAAGAAAAAGTTCGCTCTTAACTTTGTAGCTATAATATGTATAAAATGTAGTAAAGCTAATAGCCGTTTGTCCCCCTTTTATAGTAAGTTGTTTGAGCAAATTTGATTTTGAGTTTTTTTTAATAAAATAAATAGATAGCAAGAAAATACATTGTAAATAAATTTAGCTTTGACCTAAAAATCTGCCCAGGTATAAAATATAAAAAGGCGTAAACAAGTGCTGATACGAAAAAGAATCCGTGTAGAGTGACCTGAGACAGAATCACGGTTTTATTGGCTGATGCCATATACTTCTCCTGCTGAGTGTTTTTTCCTGTCGAAAAGACATTGCACCTTTGGGAATTCATGCCGATTTTGTAGTTTATTGATTTCTTTATAGGGTGTGTTTGTATATTCTACGCCGATCTCTTGAATACAGCTTCCCTTCTTGTTATGTAGTTTCAATTTCAAATTATTTCCATGAAATTTTCATGAATAACACTTCGAGCCTGTACGTATAAATAATTCAGGTGAAATATTTTCCTGTTACGTTACGAGATATACGACTGTTTTATATTTTACTTCGATTGTTCCAGTTTTGCAAGAGATATGTAAGTATTGCTCTCGAAAGTAATAAACGAAATGTCAGATTCGATTCTAGTCTATTTGATTTTGTTTTGTGTTGAAATCTATCTTGAAAAGCTCTGTCAACTTTCAGGGACTAAAAGAGAAAAACAAAAACTATTTACTCATATAAAATACATGTATTAAGTTCCGAAATCGGTGTCTGAGAACATTAAGGGGGGAACCCCAAAAAACTCTTTCATTTAACCTAGTTTATGTATAAGAAACAAAATAAATTTATTCATAACTTTGTGACATCCGCCCTCTAGTGTTCTTAAAAAAATTATACATAACTTTGTGACATCCGCCTCCTAGTGTTCTTAATGACAGAAATGTTATAATAATAATAATAATAATAATAATAATAATAATAATAATAATAATAATAATAATAATAATAATAATAATATTAGTGGTATCTGGCTCTTGCTTGTAGGTACCTACGATGGTTGAACATCTATTTGCGACTTGACACAGAAGGAGTTTATCAATTTATTTTTTCTATTTCGGTGTTCTTATGAGTCTATAAAAGCATTGTTTATCGCTGAAAACACGACGTTTAGAAGATCTATAAACGTGCTGTTTTTGGTGCCTTCCGTATTCTAGAGGTGGTAGTCATGACAGATGAATTACATATAACCTCAAAATGGTATCTCCACGTGATAGGACTAGAAAGAAGAGAAATTTATAGCTATAGCTTTGTTAGTTCAGAAAGAAGAATCTGTGAAGTTAAAATCTTTCAACTAAAAAATTAAGAAACAATGCGCTCAGATTTGCTTTGTCAAAACAATTTAAACGGTAAGTTTTATTTATTAGAATTTAATTTTATAGTAATATTGCAATTTTCAGCTGATTATATTTACTACGTTTACATGCAGTTTTGAAAACGGTTTCAGTTTTCAGTCAAAATTATGCAAAACTGTTTACATGCAGTTTTCAAAACAAGTTTAAAAATTGATTTGAAAACAGTTTCAGCGCATGCGCATTTAGCTGATGTAAGTGACAGATCCTCTTCACTCAAAATACTTCGTTTTGCTATTATTCCAATTATTTTTTATACTTCGTACCACTACGCACTAAAACTACACAACTGTCAGTATATTTGAAGGTTAGTAACACAAAGTGACAGAAACGTTATGCTCTGTACGCATGCGCAATATCGAAACTGAATTTTAAGTGTTTACATGAGTAATTTTGAAACTAGTTTTCAAGTCCAACCCATGAATTTTAGTTTTGGTTTGAGATAATTCAAAACCGTTTTGACGCTGTATACATGGCGTTTTCAAAACTAAAAACGTTTTAAAAACAGTTTCAAAACTGCATGTAAACTCAGTAATTGTTATATCAGGTAGGTTTTGAAATGTATGGTGCACGTTACTTGAAATGTTAACACTGTCAACTCAATTTGTGGCTACTTACAAGCAAATATGAAAATTTTACGATCCATGATTTTCAGTTCTACGTCGAGGCGAACTATCGAATATTAAATTTTTAAATATGATTTAGACGTAAGTGCCATATACAAATACAACATGTGTTTTGTATTGAAGAATGTAAGAACAGCTGTTTCTGTTAGGTTTGCAACTGAGCAGTCGATGTGTTGACAGAATGGTGGAATGTAAAAGTGTAGATCAATAAATTGTTCATTAATGTATTTCAATATTTAAAGAGTTTTATTTATGATAATAACTAACACGAACCAGCGATCCCGATTCGTTATTTGATAAATTTACCTTTATTACAAGAATGTCAAATCAGGTGGTTCATTAATAAACCGGTGGAGTACATTGTAAGTATTGGTTTTTTTCTTCCATAATAATGTAATGCTTGATACAATGTTTTAATGTAAATAATCAGTCAGAATCACACAATACCCAACTGTCAAAATGTGAAATTTCAAATGTTAGCGGGAAGCGCTACCAACATAACTCCTTTAAAAAAAAAATTTGAAAATTACCTCAATAGAAAAAATAGTATAAAAAACATGTATCATGAGGCCTGTTAATGCACTCGTCCTTTGTAACACTCACCTGGCGGCTCGTTTTCCAAACTTGGACTCGTACGTTAACATATTACCTTATGATACTTGTGTTTTAATGTACTATTGTTCTTTTTAGCAAAATAATATAAAATAATATTAGTCTACTTGCGCGTAGACAATATACAAATTTTAATCACATAAACATCATTATCTATGCGTAGACAATGACGTATTTTACGTAGCATAGATTACATGCACAACCCTAAAAATAATTCATAAACGATTGACAGCTAAAACACTGCTAGTCATCTCCTCGTTAATCAGCCTAAATTGCTTAATCACTTGTTCATTCTAACACCCATAAAGATTTGTTTTAATAAAATGTATGGATTTATTAACACCGAATAGTTTTAGATATTTTAGTTTTTTATAAACGTGATTACAGGTGTTAATATAAAATTTTTATGGATTGTCCCAATTTTGAACTAGTAATAAAGAAGTAAACTATAATGCTGATACGTGTGATTTTATGATGTAATAAAAGTGAAATAATTTTCGCTAATTTCAGTTTATAGAAAATTTTTATTATAGAAAATATCGTAATAAATATTTTATATCATTTTTATGTTTTTGTATATAAAATTTATATGATATAGTAGTGTATAAAACAATATTATTATTTTTGTTAAAAATTATATAAATATCTCATCTAAAATAATCGCATGTAGGTACCTACGGTATATTTTTGTATGATTTATATGCAACACACGACATAATATTTATTGTACACATATATTCATTATGATTATATATTGCACTATTATAACTAATATAAATGGTAATAAATCAGAAATAAACAATGTAATAATTTATGTTAAAAATTTACTGTTAAAATTTATTGCGTACTTTACAAATAAATAATTAAACATAAATATATCATCTAGGCTTATTACCAATTTCTGGGTGTACCAATCTGCATTTTTAATCTCATATTTCAATAATGACGTTAAGTTCGTAACATTGACGATGTTTACTAGAACCAGACGTCACCTCACAAGCTCTCAATGCTCCGTTTGTATTAAAAGCACTGTATAGTATGACTAGCGAATGAAAGATGACGTTTAGATTATTTCACCAATGTGGTTTCTTTTGAAAATATTTCCCTATATTTGATTTGAAAGGAAACTGACCCTTATGTACTCCGATACAGAAGATTAAAATTGTACTTAATACCAGGAGGCATTTAAAATGATCTTACCAACAGGATTCAGAGATGTACTTAAAAAAATTTAATACCGCAAATTCTAGTTCGTTCGTCTTAGGTGTAAGCAACCTTATTTCATAGAATTGCCAAACTTAATAGTTTAAAGATCAAAATATTTTGTTATAATCAAGATAAACGAAAAATGTTTAAAATATTTTAAAGGCACCCCTGTTTTGATTCAGTTACCCTAGTCGGCCATTTATTTTCAGGCAGACATAGTATTGTGTTTCTGTGCTCTCCTAGTCCAGTATTTAAATGGGTTTATGCAAAAATTTCATACCTAAATATTTCATACAATGGACTACTTGCGTGCCATAATTTATTTAATATTTTTGAAGAGACGATAAAAACTTGTTACCCATATTTTTATCTTTTAACAAAATTTTCATTAATTGATCAGTAAAAAATTAATGCAATTTGAATATTTAAATTACGCTATGTATGACGCAGAATTACGCCGAACCAATGAATAGCCGTAAAGCCATAGCATCGGTATGCCCCATAGCAACGGCCTCTGGGGCAATTTCAACATGACAGATCACCTTTTTGACGTTTGAACAATAGTTTGGAGGTTAATATTTTAGTTCGTCATTCTAATCTTGTACGAGTATAAGCCAAGTTAAAATCCTTCAAAATTCTGCTTAATAAATCGAAATACGTAGTAAAAGTACACAGTGAGAGAAAAATGAACTAATGTCAAATTCAAATAATTAAAACTCGCACTTGCACGCCATCCACAGGTTACATACTTAAATATGCTTTTCTTTCTCCAGTTCAAAATTACGACGTCACAGAAAATGTTCTTTCTTAATTTACTAAAAATAATTTTTTCAAAATAATTTTCAACATAACTTTAAGTATATACTGATAGATATCGCAGTTTCAGTACCACGCAAGTAGCCCATTCTATTCTTCTCTAGAGTTTCAAAAGAAACCACATCTATAAAATAATTTAACTGTCAACTTTCATACCATACCTTTTAATGCCGACGGTATTTTCAGTTTACATCACTCTTCTCGAAGATATGGACGTATCTTCAGCAGAATTCGAGCGGTGCACGGAATGCTACCGTGCGAGCACTTATGTTAATAATCTTTAATTTTTATAATAACGTTAATCTCGAAAAAATAACATTTAAAGTGTTTTTTCGAAGAAAAACTATTTTGAGCTTCCAGTAAAGTGCCATTTCATTTCCTGTTATCAGATTTACACCAAAATCTAATGGGTTATTTCCATAATAGAAAAAGTTCGAAATACAACGTTTCAAAACTTTCTGAATAATAGTATTTGAGTTAGAGTGGAAGGTCCACACATACATTCACACGCACATACATACATCATCGTGAAAATGTTAAAATTGGATTCTAGGGACCTTAAAACGTGGTCATTTACCAAAATCTCGATATGCGATTTTTAGCATGATCCCTATACCTCCCTTACCAAGGGTAGCGGGAGGTAAAAATATAACAAAATTATAACCTACAATTTTATAGTACTTCATTTTCTTTTTTAAAAAAGACCACTTTTAATAGTTTTGTAGAAAAACATCTTTTTTGTGCAACCGGACGCAAAATAAGCATTTCGCAGCTGCAATACAGGCCGCGAAATTAAATTTTGTGACCGTTGTTATGGTAGCGGCCGCGAAATTCGGTAAACAATCACTTTGACACTTGAGAATTGCATGGTTTTGTTTATCAAATGTTAATTCCATAGCCACCTTGAAAGCTAACTTTCATTTTACAATGAAACTGTTAAAAATTAATAAAATTTGTAATTACATATTTATATGGTTGCACAAAAAATATTGTGTACACCTTGTCCGCAAAAACCTTTAGCGCCCTCGAGATTGTCTTGCCTCGGCCGTAAGCGGCCTCGGCGACAATTTTTCTCTCAGTACGCTAAAGTGTGATTTCGCGGCCTTGGTATACAAATAACTATTTTATCAAATATAATATCATTAGTGGTAAATTTTTGCCGGAAAATTTTTCAGATTGTTACGAGAGCCGGTTGCCTAGTAATTTATTGAGTGACATTGACAAATAAAATCACGAGTTGTCAAACGAGTGATTTTTGATCAATGTCACGAGATAAATTGGCAACAGGCTCGAGTAAAGCAATCGGAATATTCGGATGACTATTTCCAAAATAAAAATCAGGTAATTATTTATATAATTTTTTTCTTAACTATTTCACTCATAAATATATAACCCAATCCAAATTCAGGATTCTACCTAGTTACCAAGTTTCACTTCGACAAAATACTGTCACAACAATTTTTTCGCACCCTTTAAGCCAATAAGATGTCGTATTTTTACAAGTAAGTGAGTTTTGATAAGCGAAATTTTTTTGACGTTTTAGAAATATATTGTTTACATACCTGTCAAAGTCTGTATAATTTCAGTATTATTAGTTTTTATTAAAAACGAGTCGAATCGGACAGGAATCTATTTAAAACGTTAAAAAAGCAAACTGAAACATAATACCTCTAAACACAATAAAAATTACAATATTTTTCTCAAGAAAAAATTTATATAAATGATTACCTGATTTTTATTTTGGAAATAGTCATCCGAATACCATTCGTGGTTAAATTTTATCCTGGAAAAATTTTCCGATTGCTTTACTCGAGCCTGTTGCCAATTTATCTCGTGACATTGATCAAAAATCACTCGTTTGACAACTCGTGATTTTTTTGTCAATGTCACTCAATAAATTGCTAAGCAACCTGCTCTCGTAACAATCTGAAAATTTTTCCGGCAAAAATTTACCACTTATGATATCATATATAACAAAAATCTTATTTTTATTGTGTTTAGAGGTATGGCCAGTATTCCGAGCGCACTTTTATAATAAAAGCGCTTTTATGGAACACAGTCCTCATAAGAATATAAAGTAAAAGCGCGCTCCATAAAAGCGCTTTTATTATAAAAGTGCGCTCGGAATACGGGCCATTGTTTCAGTTTGCTTTTTCAACGTTTTAAATAGATTCCTGTCCGAATCGACTCGTTTTTAATAAAAACTGATAACACTGAAATTATACAGACTTTGACAGGTATGTAAACAATATATTTCTAAAACGTCAAAAAAATTTCGCTTTTCAAAACTCACTTGTAAAAATACGATATCTTATTGGCTTAAAGAGTGCGAAAAAATTTTTGTGGCAGTGTTTTGTCGAAGTGAAACTTGGTAACTAGGTAGAATCCTGAATTTGGATTGGTTTATATATTTATGAGTGAAATAGTCAATTAAAAGTATGCTATGCTATCCCAACACATCAGATTTTTTATGATAATCGTATAGTTTTACATATAAATTTCATATTTTTGTAAAAACAAATTTTAATTTGCTTATAAATCTACATAACTAACAACCATTACTAAGTATGTCATAAACCAACATATATTTTATTCAACCCACTATAATGAGGATATGAATTCCACGTAATAATTTTCGGCAAATAACCGGAATCAAAAGGTTGAATCACACATTACGTTGATTAACCATGCATGGAAACCACATATGTGACACAGCAGGTCGACGTGACGTCATCATGAACTGTTATTTACTGGAAACGTATTTGCAATAGTTGTCACTTAGCACCTTTTGGTAGAATTAATATTGTCCAATGTAGGAAGGCGGTTGGTTTCCGAATGAAACAAGTGAATATTTGTATTGTTTATTAGGAGTGTAGGTATCCAGGTTACCAGTTCAACGGGTTTTGATAAGTAGGGTGTTCTGTTGCTCACTCACATCCGCGTAGCCATATGGAGATGGTAACCGAATTTTAATTCGCGCGTAACATGAATCAGTAAACGAGAATGATATATATTTTCTGTGTTTGTAATGGGCACATTTCATGTTGGAATGGCGTAAATTATTCACGTTTTTCAAAAGCATTTTCGGATTCATTTTGAATATTTCATTCGTGCGATGAGATTAATTTTTCTCTTTTTGTATAAAATATAAATGAACTGTTACACTTTTACTTAATACTATTCTATAAATGGCATAATAAATAATTGTTACCCGAAGGAAATAAAGAAATTCGATAGTTGTAAACAAAACAAGACGTGGGTGCAATAAAAGATCAAGGGTTCAAATTCTATACACAATAACAAATAAAAAAAATCTGATGTGGCCAGCACATAACCTCTTGCCAAATATTTTACCTGGTTGTACGCATAAAACGAAAAATATTTTTAAATACAAATACATATATTCATGTCTCACTACAAAATAATTCTCACATATATTTGCAAAATCTATGGGATATTTTAATATAAATTATGTACAATACATACATTTTCTTTATATTCAATATCCTGAAATTTTCTTTTTCTACTTTCCTTTTCTTTTTCTTTATATTCGTCAATTTTTCGCAACTTCCTTTTATATTGTTTTACGTATATTCTTTTGCGTTGTTGACTTATTTTATTTTCATAATGTTCATAATGATGTACAAATATTTTTGACAGTGGCATACAAATATTTTTGACAGTGACATTTATGTGTCACTTACAAACATTTGAATTTCTTGCCTTGAAGTAGTTTGATCTGAGAATTTTTACATCAAATTATTTTATATGCATTTCTTTATCTCTAAATCTATAGAAGATATAATAATGAATTTATATTTATCGAATAAAGAATTTAACGTTATTTAATATAAGTATTTACATCAATTTTCGATAAATAATATTTAGATAATTTTTTTCTTGTAACTACTACTTCCGGTTGCCCAATTGTTACCAAAACTTAATCAACTCTTCCCATTATTGTTAGATTGAGGAATCCGTAGTTAAAAATGTCTTAAGTCTTATAGTATTTGAGGATCCAACATCCACACATCCACACACATATCAACACACATATCCACACACACACTCACACACATCCACATCCACACTCACTCATACGGACATCATCGTAAAAATGTTATAATCGGATTCTAGGGACCTTAAAACGTGCTTATTCACTAAAATCTGGATATCCGATTTTTAGCATGAATACAATACCTCTCTTAGCTAGAGGTAAAAAATCTGATGTGACCAGCACATTACCTTCCGTCAGTTATATGAGGTATTTACGAAAATTCTACCGGTGAACTGTTACCGGTAAACATCTTTTTATCAGATTATAGCTACCGGAGTCGATATTTTAAGAACAGAAGTGGTAAACAGGGTAGATTCATAATCTATGAAAAAATTTGAATATTTCAAACAGGTTAGAAATTTGACGTAGCTAACAAACTGAGCAGAGTCCTACTTTGAACACATTTCCACCTTTAAAGCGCGCACTTCGCGTTGCATCACAACCTTTTTTTGAGATAGATTCTTCATGAATCCGGTAGATGGATCTGATAGATATGGAACAATTTTCGAATACGGTAACTTTTTACCACTCGTGTTTTCGAACACAGTCGGTAGATGCGGTATCTACTGGTAGAATTTTTTTCACTCCCGATGATTTATTTTTTACTTATTCATTTTCATTGCCAGATGTGTCAATGCTGTCAAGAAATACATTTGAATATTGATACACTAAAAAAATCTGATGTAGCCAACACATGACCTCCCGTCAATTCCATGTTTGAAATAGCAATGAGCTTTAATTAAAGTATCACTTCCAGTTGATCATTTGTAAACCAAATCTAATTTGTAGAAAATAGAAAAGTCTGTAATACCAAATTTTGGATTATATTTTATAATATTTTTCCTCGAAAATCTGTTAGGAGTTCCAAATTAAGTACCACTTCCGGTTCATCATATAGGTATAATCAAAATCTAATGTTGCATCAAATTATACACGAGTTTTAAATACCAAATTTGAGAAGTTTTGAATCATGTTTTAATATATTTTTTTTAAAAAATCTGTTTTTAGCTTCTTCTAAAGTATTTTATCAATTTTATAAAACATCTAGTATATCGTTCTTATTAATATAAAAGCCTTAAATACCAAATTTGAAAAGTTTTGGATTGGATCAATTTATTTTTCACGAAAATCTGTCCTGAGCCTCAAATGAAGTATCACTTCCTGTTTATCAATTTTAGCCAAAATCTAATAGGTATGTTGCTTCCCTTTATATAAAAGTCTTAAATACTAAATTTGACAAGTTTTGGAATATATCCTACTATATTTTGCACGAAAATCTGTCGAGAGCTTCAAGTAAAGTATCACTTCCGGTTTACCAATTTTAGAAAAAATCTAACATCATTCACATTTATATAAAAATCTTAAATACGAAATTTGAAAATATATCATATTATTCTTTGGGTCCATCATACCAGAATATATATATATATATATATATATATATATATATATATATATATATATATATATTTAGAAAAAATCTAACTTATCATTCACATTCATATAAAAATCTTAAATACGAAATTTGAAAATATATCATATTTGGAATATATCATAATATATTTTTCACCAAAATCAGTTGAGAACTTCAAGTAAAGTATTATTTCCGGATTATCAATTTTAGCCAAAATATAATATGTTGCTTCCCTTTATATAAAAGTCTTAAGTACTAAATTTGACAAGTTTTGGAATATATCCTACTATATTTTTCACGAAAATCTGTTGAGAACTTCTAGCAAAGTATCACTTCCGATTTATCAATTTTAGAAAAAATCCAGCATGTCGTTCACATTCCTATAAAAATCTTAAATACGAAATTTGAAAAGTTTTGGAATATATCATAATATATTTTATCACGAAAATCTATTGAGAGCTTCAAGTAAAGTATCACTTCCACTTTATCAATTTTAGAAAAAATCTAACATGTCGTTCTCATTAATATAAAAATCTTAAATACCAAGTTTGAAAAGTTTTGAAATATATCATAATATATTTTTCACCAAAATCTGTTGAGAACTTCAAGTAAAGTATCATTTTCGGATTATCAATTTTAGCCAAAATCTAATATGTTATTCTTCTTTATATAAAAGTCTTAAATACTAAAATTGAGAAGTTTTGGAGTATATCATAATATATTTTTCTGTTTCCGTTTTAAACATTTATTTTAGTTAAATAATAATTCTCTGATTTCTATATTTCACGCATATAAATAAGCGTTACAATATCGTAAAGGTTACGCAAATCCTGTCGCATTACTTTCGGATATTTACATGCTTATTCGAGCCAATAAAATCGACTAAAACAAACGAACGCGAGCAGCCTTCCTAATTCCAGCAAGCTATCCAATTCACCCTGTCGTGAAAGGGTTTCCCAAATTACCACGTTTCCTGTTCCAACGCTGGTTCGTTCATTAAATACATGTCTATTTTATTCTGTTTTTTGCACTGTTCTCGTAACTAGAAATACTTTTAAACTCAGAGCACGAATTTCGAATGTATTTTCTAAATAGAGTCAGGACAAAAAATATATTTATTCATGTTGGATTTGATAGTAAAAATCTCATTTACAGTAATCCGTAAATCTCCTAAAAGGGATGTTGACTTTATAGTATATAGAATATCATTTAAATTCTCTCAAAATAATCAATGAACTAGAAACTAAATGTAATTCCTTTCACTTACTAAAGGTATAATGTGGACTCGTAATTGATATAGGTTATTTATGTCATTTGATATGTGCCTCGGTACATTAAATGAATGACTGTAATTTAAGGCTTGCTATTACGAGTTTAAATCAGTGCAGCCATTAAAACAAGCCAAATTTTAAACTATGAGGAATAACTTTAAATTACTCACACTGATTTACAATTAATGTACCAGACATTTGAGTGTATTCTAAACACAATCCGTTAAAATATATAATGTAAACGGATTCCGTTAAAATATTTCTTATTAACGGATTCCACTAAAAATTCTATTCACAATATGACATTTCAACGGATCCGTTAAAATTAATATAATAAACGGATCCGTTTGCTACTGCAGGGCAGTGTTGTCAAATTGTAAATGTCAACATATTTATATTTTAATAATAATAAAATATATTAAGATCTAAACAGATATTTCATTAGATTCATTCATCTAATCAGTATTCTTCGAATATAATCAAAATATCCATTGTTGTAATCAAAATATTCTTTGTTGCAATAAAAATATCCTTTGTTATAATCAATAATTAAAAATAAAGGCACCAATAGAACATTTGTGTCTTGGGCCCCTGAAGATTAAATGCGGTCCTGAAAATACTCGAATATTTTTAAAACATTAGGTAAAGTACAAGATTTGCATTGTAGAGTAAAATATCTGCTCGTTTTTAAGAACGAATTATGGATAATTTTTGTATTGTTAAAATATTTCATCAAACCGATTTTTTATAGGTTATATACGAGTATAATTTTGTTATAAAAATTATTTATTGTAGTTTCCTTTCAATTATATTTTATGAATCCAAAGGTCGGAGCAAACAGTAAAGGATGATAACGCCATTCTCTGTTTATAATTTAGAAATTTCTAAATATTTATGTATTAAATGTCATCCGTTTACAATTAACGTCTATGAATCATTCTCCGTTTAAATTTTATTTATAAACGGATAACATAAACGGATCTCCGTTTATATTATTAACGGATAGTGTATTTAGAATAGCAAAATCTAGATAACGGATACTTTAATTTTAACGGTCCGTTTATAAATAACGGAATGTCTTTAGAACACACCCAATTAACTGGTAATAGGTTTGTTCCTACAGCCAGCCTGGATTGTCATATGTATGTCAGACGCATGCGCATTTTAAAAATACCATTCCAACCGACTGTTGTACAATCCATCGGACTGTTGATATGTTTGTTCCTCCACACTTCGGATCATTGACATATTACATAAATAACCTTAGAAAAGGAAAGATAGATAAGCGGGGCAACGTCAAACAAGAACATTGTTGCGGTCTGTTGTTTTATTTGCTAGTCTGACAGTAGTGACAGCTAGTAAAAGTGTAATATATTTTCTCAGAATATTAGTAAAAATAATATTCATATCTCTAACTAAGAGTTAGTTACAATACAAAGTGAGTAATTTTGATTTAATGTGAAATAGAAATAATTTGAATGTAGTTTGCTGGTAATTCAGGTTATGTTCTGTCATTAATGCTATGCATATAAGTGTGATTTCATTTATATTTCAGAATTCTTTTAAAATGGTAATGTCATGCAGTGCAAATGGAACAGTTTGTTATCAAAAAGACATAAAATTTCACAAGTCTATCTTATTCGTCGTAAACTAAACTGTCATATCTTATATGAATGTTTTTCGAGTAGATATCCGAAAGATGAACTGTGAACAGACTGCTTATTGCAGTTAGAAGACATAATTTCAAGCCATCTAAACGTTCTGTGATGCAGAAATCATTTTCAATCGACGGACTGTATCTAAAATGTATATAAAAATAGTTTTAAATAAATAATATTAGCTAAAGCAAAAGTACTTTTCTATATTTATTATTTTTACAAATAATTTAATATACGAATGAAATATTTTATGTTAAATCGAATATGAACTATATTTTACATTGTCATTTATTACGAATGAGATGAATATTCCTAAGCACTCTGTGTTATTTTTCATCTTTTGACTTTGCCCCTAACTTAGCTCTATCCTTTTCTAAGGTGTGCGTCAATGCTTATACAGTAAAGCAGTACCTACGCTGCGTCCATTTATATAATACGTCAATTGCGTCAATGCTTCGGATGCATACATGAACGCATCCGCGGACTGTCAGTTCTATCCACTGATCTGTACTATTGGGTGTATTCTAAAGACATTCCGTTATTTATAAACGGACCGTTAAAATTAAGATATCCGTTAACTAGATTTTGCTATTCTAAAGACACTATCCGTTAACAATATAAACGGAGATCCGTTTATGTTATCCGTTTATAAATAAAATTTAAACGGTGAATGATTCATAGCCGTTAATTGTACAACATTTAATACATAAATATTTAGAAATTTCTTAATTGTACGCAGAGAATGGCGTTATCACCCTTTACTGTTTACTCCGGCCCTTGGATTCATAAAATGTAATTGAAAGGAAAGTACAAATAAATAATTTCTATAACAAAATTATACTCGTATCTACATAACCCATAAAAAATCGGTTCGATGAAAGATTTTAAAAATACAAAAAATTATCCATTTCTCGTTCTCAAAAAAATTTAAAATGCTTTCTCTAATGAAACGAGCAGATATTTTACTTTACATTGCAAATCTTCTACTTTACCTAATGTTTTAAAATTATTCGAGTATTTTCAGGACTGCATTTAATCTTCAGGGGCTCAAGACACAAATGTGCTATTGGTGCCTTTATTTTTAATTATTGATTACAACAAAGAATATTTTTATTGCAACAAAGAATATTTTGATTACAACAATGGATATTTTGATTATATTCGAAGAAAACTGATTAGATAAATGAATCTAATGAAGAAAATTAATTAATATTTGCGAATAATTAAAAATCAAGCTTATAATGTGTGTTTTATAATTTGTGTAGTTTTTAAAGTGCATTGCTTATATTTAATTGTGGCCCCGCGTATGTTCATTTTCTCGATACTGTAGATTAGCTTGGTGGTGTCTATAATTGAAAAATAAATATTGAGGTTGGGCGTTAGGCACGTTCTTCATTATTACTTTAGCTGCGCTTAATAAGTAACGAATTATGATTTTATAGATTTTTTTTGTTGTATGCCCATTTTTTTCCAAATTTACAATAATATACAATAATATCAAAAGGTTATGAAACTGACAATTTTGACATTTATTACAACAAAGTATTTACCTACCAACATTCCAAAGATTATTTTGAAGAATATATTCATTATTGTGATTATTTATTGATATAAATTTATTACTAAATAGTATCTCTAAATTCATGTATCACAAATATCTGTTTAAATCTTAATATATTTAGTTATTATCAAAATATAAATATGTTGATATTTACAATTTGACAACACTGCCCTACAGTAGCAAACGGATCCGTTTATTATATTAATTTTAACGGATCCGTTCAAATGTAATATTGTGAATAGAATTTTTAGCGGAATCCGTTAATAAGAAATATTTTAACGGAATCCGTTTACATAATATAATTTAACGGATTGTGTTTAGAATACACCCATATGTACTATTTGTCAGCACGTGCGCGCAGCGAGGAAAATATCGAATATGATTGTTTATCTGCTTTCATAAGTGAACAGGAATGATTTGGAATTTTAATATGATCCAGAATCTTTGTTATCCGATTCAGAAATGGATTTGATATTTGGCCAACCTCGAATAAAAGAACAGTAATTATTCAGGTATATGAAATAAGTGCATTAAATTTAACCAGTAATGTAACTCGTCGAGAGCAACAATTTTTATTAATAATTTATTTTTCTAAATATTCTAGTTTTTGATTTAAAATTCTTTAAAGATTTGTTTAAAATTTCGTTACCTGCCAAACAATTAATGATATTTTTTGTTGAAAATTGTATTTCCTTCTTACAGTATGAGAATTTTTGTGACCAGATAAGCGTACTGTGCATTATTAAGACACTTTCTCTAATATATCCAGCCCTATCAGTGAACAATACAACTCATTCGCAAAATTGAAATGCTGGAAACCAGTGGCGGCGCCAGGATGTAAATGTGGGGTGGGCACAATCAAAAAATGGGTGGGCACCATGGGGGGGGTTACAATAGATCTTGGAGAGGTTGAAAAAGGCGCCGTAGGTAATTTTTTTTCCATTCAAGGTCAAATGCTTTTTAATTGAATGTTACATTTTTTTAAAGAATGTGAAGCTACATGTTTTCTCGCTTTCATGTACAAAAATTAATTGTTAAATCACAGAAATACAATTGTGAAATTTTTATATGGCTGTATTTTTTGCCCTATTAATTTTAGAACAAAATGAGTTACAAATAATGTTCAGAATTAAAAATAAAATTTTATTCACAATTTTATATATAGAAAAATTATTTGTATGTTGGTAGTGGGTGGGCACTAGGGTGGGCACAAGACTTTCTAGGGTGGGCACGTGCCCACCCTGGCCCCCCCTTAGCCCCGCCACTGCTGGAAACAATGAAATGGTATGGAAGTAACTGCTGATCTTTTAAAATATTCCAAATTGTCATATGTGACTCATCAAACTGTGACAATCTCGAAGATATTGTATGTGGTACAACATAAATTTACGAATATTACGAAGAGGATGATTTTCGTGTAACTTCGTTGACCTTGAGAACTTCACCATAGATAATTACAATGTATGTGTATCCGCTAATCATAAACATAAGCATTTTGCCAGAATTTTACCTTATAAACAAATTAATTACTAATGTTAAAATTTAATTGCAACTGACAGGACTGTCAATTACTAAAACAAAATTTTTCATAGGTATTGCTACTGCATTCAATTATTACAAAAATATTTAGAAAGACTCGTCAATTTACGGGGTGGTAAAAATGCTAAAAAATGTGCGATTTCGAGAAAAAGTTATTAAGATATATTGTTGCTCTCGATGAGTTATATTACTGGTTAAATTTAATGCACTTATTTCATTTACACCCTGTATAATATGATAAATAATTAATATTTGTTTCTCGATAATTTATTAACCAATATTTTTCTGTAGAGAAAACAGTAATTAATTCTGATGATGAGAAGTCCGTTGTCCGTTCCAACCACACGAAGTTTCTTACATATGCCTGAATGAGTACTTGAACAAGACATGCGCACAAAAGGGTTCTTGAAAGCGTACATGAACGCATCCAAAATGTCGTGTAGGAACAAACTTAATATAATATGATCTACTGTGTCTGACAAAAAGTATTATATTTTTTTCGATATTTGCAAAAATAAGCGCAATTTAGTTGAAGTGAACATTTTTTGTACTACTGAATTTCTATACTTCCCTAAGACAAACGTAGCTAATACAGTGTGTTCAAAAAAATTCCTAGCTAGGAGTAGGCTATGAACAGAGAAACGTATGTCTGCTCAATATTCTATCAAGGATGTTCTAATTAAAACAGTAGATAGCTGACATACGTTTAACAACTGAGGCAAGTGGTGGGGGTACGGTGCCATTTGCAGAAAAGGCAAAACGACAAACGTTCGTTGGTCTATTATTGCATTATATAGTATTTTTTTTGAATAAAGTGGTGTTTGTGTTGTGATCTTAGTAAATAAATACTTTAAGTGAGATATTTCCAAAATAAAAGGCAATATGCCGTCTTCTTGTAGTGCTTTTGGGTGCACAAATAGACATAGCAAGAATAACCCTCGAAAATTTTTCAAGTTTGTTCATATATCTGCATACATATTTATTCATACTATTATTTTAAATACTTTACAGATTTTTTAAAAATAATAGTGGTATATTTCGATTGTGGGTAGATGCCATAAAAAGAAAAGATTTCACACCTACAAAAGCAAATATTATTTTTAAATTCATAGTCCTACTTTATTGTGGATTTGCTATATATGTATTAAATGTATATATATATATATATATATATATATATATATATATATATATATATATATATATATATATATATTTAGTTAGCAATCCAGTGTATATATTATCATTGTATTTTATTCAAAGGTCAAATTGTCAAAATTGAACTAGAAATGTAATTTTAAGGAGAAAAATAATAAAGGATATAATGAATTGCCAGTCGCCGTTTCTAATTTATTTTCATTTCTAAAATAAGATTCAAGAAGAAAAGCTTTGATATCTTTTTGAGATTTCTTTATTTGACATTGACAGTAAATTTGCGTATAAAAATGTGATAATCGTTGGATTGATATCAACCATATCAACAATGATGCAAATAATAAGATAATTGTCAAATTAACCATGGCGTAATATAATATATTAAAAGTTGGGTTAGCAACACACATAATGTGTCACAAAAAGTCATTATATTCTCTCATTAAATATAAGCTCGTGATATGATTAATAATCGAAGATATTGCTCGTGAAATCTGCGACTCGGTTTCACTCGAGAATATCATCGATGATAATCACATCACTTGTTATATTACGTATGATAATATCTCGTTTATAATTGACATTTGATTAAATGCTTTTAAATTGATATATGTTTCTTTGTTCATAGCCTACTCCGAGTTAGGATTTTTTTGAACGCACTGTATAATTTAACTTACATATTAGATATTATTAGAAATAAAGAAATATTAGTCACTTTACTTTTAAAGAAGTATAGGATTGCAGTACGGTAGAAAAATTGTCTGAGTGAAACCATTAATTATTCACAAAAATAGCTCATGATTTTTTTATATTTTGTCAGATTATATTAGATTAGATTTAGTTATGTGTTCGTTAGTTGAGGTTAGTTTAGATTAAATTGAGTTAGGTTAAATTAAGCCAGAGCAGGTTAAATTACATTTACAATAAAAGTTACCGTTCATTTAATACTGTTTATTTATTTAAAATATTGATCCAATAAATAGCAACCATTTTTACTTCCTTGTACAAAGTAAAGGAAGTATTGTATTCGCGAAAAAATTCGGTTTCCAGATTTCAACGGAAATATCCATTTTGACCATCCCTGAATCCATTCTGACTAATTTCGTCGTGACGTCTATACGTACGTACGTACGTATCTCGCATAACTCAAAAACGGTAAGCCGTAGAAAGTTGAAATTTTGTATTTAAAACATCTAGTTGTGCACCTCCCTTTTTGGTCATTACATAATTTCCAGAAATGGTACTTTATTTGAAGCCTGTAATAGATTTTAATGAAAAACTATATTAAAATATAATCCAAAACTTTTCAAATTTAGTATATAAGACTTTTATATCAATTGGAATAACATAGGAGAATTTGGTTAAAACAGGCTAACCGGAAGTGATATACAGGGTGTTTCATAATATATGCGCAGGACTTCAGGATGTGATAGCTCGTCCAAAAATATGAAAAAAAGTTTCTCATAATAAGCCATTTTTTGTGCGTTTTTTTAAAGTCATAATTAAAGAAGATTTTGAAGGGGTAGTGTGTGTTTTTCTCCCCAACTTCTACGCCACTGGAAAGTTTTGAGTCTCCCATTTGAACCGCCAATGTTTTCTACACAAAAAATGTACTCTTGGTCAAAAGCTCTAAAGTTGACCGTTTTCGAGAAAAATCAACTTTTATGTTGAAAAACATACTTGATCTAACGTTTGAATAAATTTTGTTTAATTAGTAAAAAAAAATTATTTCAAACAATTGACCATGTTTTTCAACATAAAAGTTGATTTTTCTCGAAAACGGTCAACTTTAGAGCTTATGACCCAGAGTACCTTTTTTGTGTAGAAAACATTGGTGGTTTAAATGGGCGGCTCAAAACTGTACTTTTTCCAGTGGCGTAGAAGTTGGGGAGAAAAACTGCCACTACCCCTTCAAATTCTTCACCAATTATGACTTAAAAAAAAAAATCCGCACAAAACATAGCTTATTATGAGAAACTTTTTTTCATATTTTTGAACGAGCTATCACATCCTGAAGTCCTGCGCATATATTATGAAACACCCTATATTACCTGAAGTTGTTAACAGTTTTTCTTGAATAAAATGGTTTCATATAAGAGTGTTAGAGAATTAAATTCTGTGTCTAGCACATCAAATATTATTAAATTAGCCCTTTGTATAAGCGAGATATGTAAATTTAAAACTTATATACTTTTTGGTTTTTGTAATGAAGCTTGCTATGGGATTAGGACAAAAAATAACAAAAAAATAAAAAAAATAGATGTTAATATCAAATTACATCAAATACGTGCAATTTTATAATTGAGTCTATACTTCATATTAGTCTTGCGTACAAGGAAGTCGTGTGGTGTCCACATCAGATTTTTTATAATAAGAATTGTGTAGAATATAAAATATTAGTTTGTAATATATGTAGTTACTAGTTCTGACAAAATATATATTTTTTGTATTTGTATAGAATATAAATGGTGCATTCAACAATGGATAAGAATCTATCAAAGTATATTTATTTATAAAATTTATAATCACCCCTTTGGGTCATCATTATTTATTGATTGCATGTGTGCTTTTCATAAATAAATCTCATTAGAGCAGTAGATATTTCACTTGTGGAAACGAGTATGTGTAGGAGTGCGTGGGAACGTCGATTCCAGAAATATTCTTTGTTAAATTCTATCTATAAACCTTTCGTGTAGGCATGTGGTCTTTTAAACGGGTTATTAGTGTCTCTCAATACTGTTGCTCTTGGTAACTATGTAATATTAAAGATGAGCTCGCAGTATACAGAAGGTGCTGAGTCTGGTTGATGATCACTCGCAATTTTTTTATGCTTTTGTAGATGTGAAATACTTTCATTTTATAACATCTATCCACAATCGTAATATATCACTATTATTTAAAGGAAATCTGTAAAATATTTAAAACAATATATATATATATATATATATATATATATATATATATATATATATATATATATGTTAAGTTTGTTATGAGGTGTGACAAGCAAGATCAGAGTTACTGACGATTATAAAAATGTTATTATTATTGTTTAAAAAACCAAGTCAACTCTGTATTCATATTTTGTAATCATAGTCATCTGTAAAGAAGCAAAGATGCAACAATTAAAAACCCTTAACGATGAAAAAAAATATATAAACAAAAAAGTCGGTGACGAACCAAGTGAGGGTTCACTCGTGTTTTTCATTCTCTCTGAATCTTTCTTTAAAAATCAAAAATTCATTATTAATTTTTGCATCTTGGCTTTGAATTCCACCTTATAATCTTAAATTTGAATAATTAAATATTATTGATTGAATATCGTCGTTTAATTGTCTAGTGGGGATCTTTTCCTTTCAGAAATAGTGAAAGTGTAAGTGTTTATTCGTGCTTGTGAATAGTATTGTATTCGCCAGCAGTGGGCCATTTGAGCTCAAACCCTGTCTTCAAGTCGAGCTAATTTGAGCGTCGACCAGGACAACGGCAATCGTCTTCAAGTCGAGCCAGAACGAGCATCGACCAGGACAGCAAAGGATTGCCGTTTCAACCAGATCTCCACTACTGTTGCGTGCCCTCAAGCGCAACGTATCATCAACCAGAATAGCGGCATTCAGCCGTCTCAACTAGATCCCTACTGCCGTTGCGCACATGCAAGCGCAGCGTGTCCATCTCCTCACGCATCCGAACCCATCACCGCTTTGAGACGCACCCAGCGTCTCCTACTCCTGTTTCGTCACCGCTTCAAGACGCATCCAGCGATTCCCATTCCTGTTTCCTGTCATTAGATCCCAAGTCCCTGCCCCTTTTTTAAAGTCTCCTTAAGTCAAGGTCAGTACTCTTGCTTTTGCTTGTGATACCTCAAACAAATTTAATAATACAGTCCACTCGCGATTATTGCAAATAACAACATACAATTAGTCCATTAGCGACTTGGTCCTTCGAACTTAACTTAACATAAAAATTTGGTCCTTCGAGCCGGATGTTCCACTGTCAATTTTAGTACTATGGAAGTTGATTTAAAAACGTTAAAGGCCCTAGCAAGAGGCTACGAATCCCGTATTGTAAAAATACACGATCTCGCGAAAAAGTGCACTCCAACGGACACATGCGCCAATGAACGCTTCTTGGACGAATCCCAAGAAGTCGATTTGTTAAGGGAGGAATTTAAAAATGCCTTAATTCGTATAAATGACCTTGAGCTATCTATTGATGCTAATTTTAATCCAAATTTTGATACATTAATGACAATAGAAATGTATTTTTCAAAAATAAAAAGAACGAAAAGTGAGCTGTCCTTGTTGGCCCCCAAAGCGCAGCCGTCAAAATCTAGTACTGCACTAAATAAATGTAAAAAACTGCCCGCTATTGAATTGCCATCTTTTAATGGGAAAGTAGAAATGTGGCCGTTATTTTATCAATCATTCAAATCAAATGTACATGAAAACGAGGCGCTCTCAAACGAACAAAAAATTAGTTATCTAATAGGCAAACTTACGGGCAATGCTCTAGAAATAACAGGGGGGATATTGCCCACACCTGAAAACTATGACATTATTTGGGACGGCCTGGTAAAGCAATACCAGGATGAAAGAACAATGGCTAAGCAATACTTAGACAATATTTTCAATATAAAATTTAGTTCAAAAAACCCAAGTCATTTGACAACGTTTGTCAATAAATTTTCCGCCTCCGTAGAGGCTATCAAGCAACTTAATATTCCAGACATTCTGGATTTCGTGCTATTAAACTGCGCATCCAAAAAGGTGGATCCAGAAATAGTATTGCTATTTGATACGATATTCCGCGAAACGGAATTTCCTACTTGCAAAAACTTCTTAGATTTTGTTAGAGATCAGGCAAAGATCTTGGAGCGTTTTTCATCTGTAAAGGGATCGCCAAAAGTGGCGAATCATTCACGCACATTTTTGGCGGCAGATGAAAAACCAAAACAAAAAATACCTTGTAAAATACCTTGTATTTTGTGCAACAGTGCGGAACATTCCAATCTGTATTTTTGCGAAAAATTCCATAAAATGTCAGTACAAGACAGATTTGGATTTATAAAATCAAAAAATGCATGTTATAATTGCTTATCCAATGTTCATTCAGTAAAAAACTGTCCATCACGCTATAGATGCCGGGAATGTAACAAAAAACATCATACATTTTTGCATTTTTCATCTTCTACTCAATCTCCAACCAAACAAATAACGGAACCGGAGAAAATTGACACTTCATGTCATGTATCCACAAATAATAATGGTTATGTTTTGTTGTCGACAGCACAAGTTTATGCAACGAACATAAATAAAAAGAAACTAATGATTAGATGTCTATTAGACAATGGGTCACAAAATAATCTTATAACAAAGAATTGTTGTGAAAAATTAAAATTACCGATCACACCGCTCGAAAACTCAAAAATTCGGGGGATCGGGATGACAAGTCGCCCAGTTTATGGGTATGTAAATTTTGACATAGAATCGAGAGTATCGCCTCATAAATACAATTTAAATGCATTAGTAGTAGAATGTATAACTGATAATTTACCTTCGTGTAAACTAGATGCTTCAAAGTTTCGGTCCTTAAAATCCATTCTTTTAGCCGATAATTCCTGGAATGTACCGGGAAAAATTGACGTAATTCTAGGGGCTCAAATATATCCCTCTTTAATACTATCGAATCGATTAGGAACCGCACCAGTAGCCTATGATACAACATTAGGTTATGTGCTAATCGGAGAAATAAATAATAAAGTTGTACCTTCTGAATCCTTTTCATCATTTTCTGCATTTGCACAAAATAATTTAGTATCTTGTTTGCACAAGTTTTGGGAACTAGAAGAAGTTCCAAGTCACACAATAAAGAGTCCTGAAAACGCTGAATGTGAAAAAATATTTACGGAAACCACTAAACGTTTAGAAAATGGCAGATACATAGTAAACTTACCATTTGAGAGAGATCCTAATTTGTTGGGAAATTCTCGCTTAATAGCCGAACGTCGGCTCTTACATTTAGAAAAACGTTTTAGTCAGTCAGTAGATTTGCAACGTCAATACAATGACATAATAAATGAATATTTACAAAAAGGTTATCTGTCAGAAGTGACGAATAATGAAGGCTATTTTATTCCACATCATGCTGTCATTCGCGAAGACAAAGCTACAACAAAAGTTAGAATAGTTCTGGATGCTAGCGCTAAAACTCATACTGGACTGTCTCTGAATGATTTATTGTACTCTGGCCCAAATTTGCAAGCAGATTTATTTAATTTATTGTTAAATTTTAGATTATTTCCCATAGCCTTGACAGCTGACATAAAACAGATGTATTTACAAGTATTAGTGTCAGAACAACATAGAAAATATCAGAAAATTCTTTATAGATTTGACACCTCTGAAGCGATAAAAACTTTTCAATTTAATTGTGTTTGTTTTGGAATAAAATCTAGCCCTTACTTAGCAATGCGAACTATCCGACAATTAGCGGAAGACGAAAGGAAAAATTATCCAAATGTGACAAATCGGGCAAAGACTGAATTATATATGGACGACTTAGTCGTATCTGTTATAAATTCAACTGAAGCTAGTAGTCTTATAACGGATTTAATTAATTTAATGTCAGCTGGAGGTTTCGATTTGATAAAATGGGCGAGTAACAATACATCACTCATTGAGAGTTTACCAACCTCACACAAAACCAGTATAGACTTGTCAAAGGGAGAAAACTTAAAGATTTTAGGAATATCTTGGAATCCTAACACTGACACTTTCACATTCCAAACGTCAAACTTTGACACAGCACACTGCACAAAAAGAATTATATTGTCAACAGTTGCCAGATTATTTGACGTGCTTGGATTAGTCTCACCTGTAATATTATATGCCAAATTATTAATAAAGGAGTTATGGCAAGCCGGCGTTGATTGGGATGACATACCACCCAAAAACATAACCTCGAATTTTTGCAAATTGATCGCAGAATTCAACTGTTTAGAGAAATTGTCGGTCCCTAGACATATAGGCATTTCGGAAGGCTGCCGAGTAAACCTGGTTGCCTTTTGCGATGCTAGTACAAAGGCGTATGGTTGCGTCATCTATCTTCAAGTAGTAAATTTAAATAATGTCACAATTAGACTATTATGTTCAAAATCCAAGGTAGCTCCTATGAAAATAATCACTTTAGCCAGGCTCGAATTGTGTGCTGCTCTTCTTATGGCAAAACTTGTAAAACATGTTAAAGATTATATAATTAAAAAATACCCAATTGATAAAATATATGCTTTTTCTGATTCTATGATCACATTATCATGGATAAAATCATCTCCGCATAGATGGACAACATTTGTAAGCAACAGAGTTGCGCAAATACAAGAAAATTTAGATCCAAGTTGTTTTTATTATGTGGCAGGGAAAGAAAACCCTAGCGATTTAATATCTAGAGGGATGCTCCCAGCCCAATTAATTACATGTAATTTATGGTGGAATGGCCCCGATTGGTTACAGTCAACAATCGAAAATTGGCCTATTCATCAATTAAATACTTTGTCTGTTGACCAATTACCGGAAATTAATTCGAAAACATTTAATACCACTGCATCTGTGATTCATTATCCCATTTTATACACTTTGGCACAAAATATATCCTCTTGGAGCAAATTGTTAACGGTAACAAGTTACATTTTAAAGTTTGGCAAAAAATTACTTTTCAAAGGTTACATATCCGCGTCAAACTTAGCCATAGCAGAAATATATATTTTAAGGGCTGTACAATTTGTATACTTCTATGAAATAATAAAAACGCTTCAAGAGGGAAATAATCGGTCAATAAAAAACAAACAAATATTAAAACTTTCCCCATTTGTAGACGAAAACGGAATATTAAGAGTTGGCGGAAGATTATTCAATGCAACATTGCCATTTGAAGTTAAACATCCAATTTTGCTGCCAAAATCTGATCACATAGTCGAATTAATTATAGGTTATTATCATATTTCAAATTGTCATGCGGGAACAGATTTGTTACTAGCAATAATTCGTCAGAAATATTGGATTATTGCCGGTAGAAATGCAATCAAACGAAATTTATACAAATGTAATAAATGTTTTAAGGCAAGACCGATTAGCACACAACCTAAGATGGGGGATTTACCGGATTATCGAGTAACTGTTTCAAAGCCATTTGTTTACACAGGTGTAGATTATGCAGGCCCAATTAAATTCATAAAATCAAGACATAAAGGCCAACACGCAAAAAAGGCATACATTTGCATTTTCATTTGTCTAACTATAAAGGCTGTTCATATTGAATTGGTTTCAGATCTAACAGTAAATTCGTTTATTAACGCGTTTAAAAGATTTGTATCAAGGAGAGGCCCCGTTTCACATTTATATTCCGATAATAGCACTACTTTCATAGGGGCTCGAAACAAGTTTAATGAACTGTATAATTTTGTGCAGTCGACTACATTTCATAAAACATTATCCAACGAATTAGCAATGAATGGAATAGAGTGGAAAACAATCCCGCCATACAGTGCTAACTTCGCAGGGATTTGGGAATCTGTAATAAAAAGCTGTAAGAAACACTTATTCAGAGTCATAGGTAAACAATTATTAAGCTACGAAGAACTGATAACGCTCTTAACACAAATAGAAGCAGTTTTAAATTCTCGTCCTCTATGTGTACAAGGTGCAGAACTCAATCCAGAGTTATTAACACCGGCCCATTTTCTGCTTCAAACCCCATTAAAACGATTGCCTATAGCTGAACCACTCAAATCCAAATCCACTTTGGTACATCGCAAATATTTACTAGACTCACTAATAAAATCATATTGGGAAAAATGGCAATTAGAGTATTTAACTTCTCTACAGATACGCCAAAAATGGCTAACATCAACTAACACAGTAAAAATTGGGCAGGTAGTCATAATTAAAGAAATTCGATTACCACCATTAGAATGGCCATTAGGAATTATCACTAAATTATACTTTGGAAACGACAAAATAGCTCGCGTCGCGTTGGTAAAAACAGAAAACGGTGTAATCAAACGCCCAATTAATAAATTATGTCCACTACCAACTCAATAGATAGCTTAATTGTCGTCAATTTTCATTATTGTTGTTTTGTTAATTTGTAAAAATGTCACTTTGACACAAAATGTCATTTTGACATTATGCCACTCTGACATATTGTCAGATAGACATAATGTCACTTGTTAACTGTCACTCGATGTTTCTGTCGAGTTGATTATTTTTTGTTTTTTCTGTTCGTACTTGTTTTTTCCAAGCAATTGTTAGTTGCAGTGCATTTTTTCGCCAAATCGAATTAATTATTATGCACCACGCAAATTTCTTGTGCCCGGGAATATGTTAAGTTTGTTATGAGGTGTGACAAGCAAGATCAGAGTTACTGACGATTATAAAAATGTTATTATTATTGTTTAAAAAACCAAGTCAACTCTGTATTCATATTTTGTAATCATAGTCATCTGTAAAGAAGCAAAGATGCAACAATTAAAAACCCTTAACGATGAAAAAAAATATATAAACAAAAAAGTCGGTGACGAACCAAGTGAGGGTTCACTCGTGTTTTTCATTCTCTCTGAATCTTTCTTTAAAAATCAAAAATTCATTATTAATTTTTGCATCTTGGCTTTGAATTCCACCTTATAATCTTAAATTTGAATAATTAAATATTATTGATTGAATATCGTCGTTTAATTGTCTAGTGGGGATCTTTTCCTTTCAGAAATAGTGAAAGTGTAAGTGTTTATTCGTGCTTGTGAATAGTATTGTATTCGCCAGCAGTGGGCCATTTGAGCTCAAACCCTGTCTTCAAGTCGAGCTAATTTGAGCGTCGACCAGGACAACGGCAATCGTCTTCAAGTCGAGCCAGAACGAGCATCGACCAGGACAGCAAAGGATTGCCGTTTCAACCAGATCTCCACTACTGTTGCGTGCCCTCAAGCGCAACGTATCATCAACCAGAATAGCGGCATTCAGCCGTCTCAACTAGATCCCTACTGCCGTTGCGCACATGCAAGCGCAGCGTGTCCATCTCCTCACGCATCCGAACCCATCACCGCTTTGAGACGCAACCAGCGTCTCCTACTCCTGTTTCGTCACCGCTTCAAGACGCATCCAGCGATTCCCATTCCTGTTTCCTGTCATTAGATCCCAAGTCCCTGCCCCTTTTTTAAAGTCTCCTTAAGTCAAGGTCAGTACTCTTGCTTTTGCTTGTGATACCTCAAACAAATTTAATAATACAGTCCACTCGCGATTATTGCAAATAACAACATACAATTAGTCCATTAGCGACTTGGTCCTTCGAACTTAACTTAACAATATATATATATATATATATATATATATATATATATATATATATATATATATATATATACATATATATATATATATATATATATATATATATATATATATATATATATATATATATATATATATATATATAAACAATAATACTCGAAAAATTGTCAAGGCACTACAAGAACACGGCATATTGCCTTTTAATATGAAAATATCTCACTTAAAGTATTTATTCACTAAGAACACAACACAAACACCACTTTATTCAAGAAAACTACCTTATAATGCAATAATAGCCCAATGAACGTTTGATGTTTTGCCTTTTCTGCAAATGGCACCGTATCCCTACCACTTGCCTCACTTGTTAAACGTATGTCAGCTATCCAGTATTTTATTAGAACATCATTGGTATACCAAGCCAAAAAATTGTTAATATACTCATTTTCGGACACAAAGCGTTTCTGATTTAAGTAGTCATTGGTTTGCATTTTTGTTTGAAATAATTGTCAAACGAGACGTTTAACTGCCAGTGCATTACGATACGAGTTTGTATAATCGTTCATTATCAAAACAAGAACTAGGTATTTCATGAAGTCTTAATAAATCCCAATGTATTACGGTCTTAATAAATTATTATGACAGTTGCTAAGGAAACATGATTAAACAAATTAATAACATGCTTCAGAATAGTGACCTGTACAATAACTTACAAAAGAGAATGTTTAAATCCGAAACGGTTTGTTTCCGGACATTGATATATTATAATATTATGACCTTTTTCTTGTCTTGTGTGACTGTTACATTCTCTAAATAATGGCAACTATTGTCGAACACCTTGTATACGTCCGAATGTGTTGTATCGAGATTGTAAAATTTGCCTTTTTATAAAACGTGGATGAAATGCGACCAGATTGTCAAACCTTTGTTGACTTAGTAATGTTTTACATTCTGGGTAATCGCTTAGACGTATATTTATCTAAAAATAATGACAATAACCTAACCTAACGCTCAAAACTAGATGAGAATTTTTCAAGCTTTATATTTAGTATTTAAGCTAAGAAAGCTGTTCATAACCTCCTGTCAATTCCATATTTAAAATAGCAATGAGCTTCCGATTGATCGTTTGTAAACAAAATCTAATTTCTCGTTCCAATAAATAGAAAAGTCTGTAATACGAAATTTTGGATTATATTCTATTATGATTTTTCTCGAAAATCTGTTAATAGCTCCAAATTAAGTACCAATTCCGGTTTATCAAAATCGAGTTTTATATACCAAATTTGATAAATTTTGGATCATGTTTTAATATATTTTTTCAAGAAAATTTGTTTATATAGCTTTCTGTAAAATACTACATCCGGTTTATCAGTTTTAGAATAAATCTAATACGTCGTTCTCATTAATATAAAAGTTTTAAATACCAAATTTGAAAAGTTTTGGATTGTATCAATATATTTTTCACGAAAATATGTTCAGAACTTCAAGTAAAGTATCACGTCCGGTTTATCAATTTGAGACAAAATCTAATATGTTATTCCTAGTGATGGGTTAATTCCCGAAATTGAATGATGAGGAAAAATTCTCGGAAATACCCAAGAATTTTTTTTTGAAAATATCTCAAGTAATTTCAAATATTACGTAGCACCACAATATTTGTTCACGAAGTAAGAGTAGGTAACAGGCAGGCATAAGGCACATATATGCAAAGCTAAAGAACAGGCGTCAAGGTATAATATTATCTAAAATAAAATTTTAAAAAAATCTAAGAAAAAAAGTCAAGATATTTTTCCCTGCAAATCGTAATTGCAGGAATATCCGGGAATTTTCCCGGGAAAAAACAAAATTCGTTTCGGGAATTTTTTAGCAGCACACAACTATAGTTATTCCCTTTTATATAAAAGTCTTAAATACTAAATTTAAAAAGATTTTGAATATATCAATATATTTTCACGAAAATCTCTTCAGAGCTTCAAGTAAAGTATCACTTCCGGTTTATTAATTTTAGCCAAAATTTAATATGTTATTCTCCTTGTTACGAAAGTCTTAAATACTAAAATTGAAAAGTTTTGGATTATATTTTAATATATTTTTTCATTAAAAACTGTTATGGGCTTTAGTAAAGTATCACCCGGTTGTCCAATTTTACCCAAAATCTAAGCAACTCTTCATATGAATGTAGAAAGCTTAAATACGGAAAATAGAAATTTTCAGAAGTTTGTTATAAGAGTTATCGTGGACGAAAAGATCGTCACACGCACGCACGCACGCATACACACACACGCACGCATGCACACACACGCACGCACGCACACACGCACCCACGCACGCACGCACGCACACGTACACGCACACGCATATACATCATCGTAAAAAAAACGTGTTGTGCGGACCCTTATTCGTGCTTATTTACTGAAAACTCACCATAGAATTTTTGGCACGATTACATTACCTCCCTTACCTACGGTATGACGGGAGGTAAAAATCATTGTATCTAGAGTTACCTAAAGAGATCATATCTTGGTCTGCTATATTAAACGCTTGTTTTGCTATTGCCCTATCTATGTCTCTTTTAGCTAAGTCTTTATGTACTAAAAAGTCACAAAAAATTATATTTGTTAGCATAAGTCTTACTTGTGATAACCAGTTGTACTCTACTTTATTATATTCATACTTATCAAGTTCGAGTAGGCGTTTGAAAATAATTTTGGGGGTTCTCCAATCGTCCATTCGGTGTAATTTTACTAGCCAATTTAGGGCCACTTTTACAATCATTAGATAAACCTCGTATAACGCTATAATAGGTATAAAATTGAAAATTGTATTTTAGAATCCACGGATAAACCTCAGATAGAATAAACACCAGTATTTCTTATACCATGGAAATCGATCGTATAAACCACGGATAACTTTATTCCTGGCTCTTATGTATACCACGTAAACACAAACGATATAAAATATATCATCATCACTGTCATACTCAAAAATAATATTTATATCATCTAACATCGTGAAAAATGCAAATTAGAAGGTAGATATAATAACAATAATGAAGAAAAATAGTCTAACAAGAAGATAATTTTATTGCGTCAATACCAACCTAAAGTGATATATAACTATCTGATAGATAAAATTGCATTGTAAAAGACAGCCTTGTTTATCGAAGATACCTTCGATTGCTAGGATAAAGTTATACCGCCGTCAGCTATTGGGATTTTCAAATAAGAAAACGCTAACTAGCGGCAAATATTAGAACTGCAAACAGTGGTACATATTTGACATTTACATGAAACTACAACTATATGACTACAAAAACTCTATTATGCGTACTTAAATTATAAATAAAAAATCTGATGTGGCCAGCACATTACCTTCCGTCAGTTCTATGTATTTTGTATAAATGTCATACAGAAAGTTCCTTGAAAAAGATTATATTTCTTGTACATTACCTTAAGGCAGTTGTATGTATTTTAAACAAATTCCAAACAGAAAGTTTCTAACAAAAGATCCCTTATTTCCAGTAAAATTATAACATAAACATACTGTCAACTGCACTTGACACTGACACCTTTCAATCAGAATTTTCTATTTTCTTAATGTAGCAGCTGTTTCCAGAGTTATAGCAAAGCTGACTAATATACATGATATTTAAGGTCTTTATAATTTTTTAACTTTATGTCCATTTAATATGAAGTATAAAATGCATTCAAATTGTATAGAGAATAAATAATTCTTTAATATTTATAATAACATTAAATGTGAAAAAATGATATTTAACATCGTTTTTTCAAGAAAAACTGTTAAAATCTTCAAATGAGGGTACTTCCGGTTGACCAATTGTAACCAAAATCTAATCAGCTCTTCACATGGCTGTAACGAAGAGGAATACGAAAGAATTATAATTTTTGGAATTGTAGTATTAGAGTTATCGCATTAGAAAATTTTGTCACACACAGACACACACACACACACACACACACACACACACATACATACACACACACACACACATACAGACATCATCGTAAAAATAGTAAAATCGTATTGTAGGGACCCTAAAACGTGCTTATTCATCAAAAACTCACCACCGAATTTTTTGACCAAAGACAATACCTTCCTTACCTAAAGGTGACGGAAGGTAAAAATACTAATAAATGAGAAAATAATACGAAAACTAAAGAAATACAATTGACAGAAATGCTACGTTGACACACGTCAACAAAAAGTGTACCAGTGTTTAATGCGATCAGCGCCATCTCTTGATACTTGAAAATCCCAAAACCATAGTTTATCCATCAATTGTAAAAGTGGGCCTTAGAGTGCGTTTTAAGATTTCTACTGACAAGTGTTCAATTCCTGTTTCAAGTTTAATCATTACGCTGGGTGTGCATCTCGGGCATTGAAGTATAGATTTTATTAATTTAATTTGGATTTGCTCTAGTTTATCAGTGTATCATAGTCCCCATATATATTTAGTATTTAGATAAATGTATAAACTAAGAAAGCATTGAAAATCTGGCCGCGTTTCACCCGCGTTTTATTAAAAGACGGGTTTTAAAATCTGGCTACGAAATATGCACGACACGTGTGCAAATACTAATATATTTTTTCTACAGTCTATATACAAAGTAGCCATTTGCGCTCTCTTTTGTCAACGCAAAATGTCACTTTGCCGCTCTAGAGCGCCAAAGTAGAAAAAACGCTCGCTCATCAAATTTCTAACTATACAATTGTGAGAAATGTTACTTGGCTACATTCTTAATGGAAACATTTAGTCAACAATTAATGACACTGAAGTTATACATTACCCACTTAACAAGTCAATCTGACATATAACTGCTCTGTCGGTATGTTACATAACCAAACAAAATGCCGCACTGCTGTGAAAATAAAATAGAGCATTCATTTACAAAAACGAAAGTATAAAATGCTTAGATTAGATTGAAGCAATAGCTCAAGAAGAATGGAAAATACCGATAAGTAAAAATAAATAAAAAATAACATTTTTTTATGGTGGAGGACCCCATTGTGGCGACTGTAGAAAAAATCTTGTGTGTTTCGAGCGCAAATGGACATTGTCGATTTCGAGAGAATGCTGCGCGACGCAACCTCTCAATCGACAATGTCCCATTTTGCGCTCTTAATACACAAATAGCTATTTTGCAAGTGTTGCAACTTGCAACAATATTTTTGCGTCGTCTATGCCTCTGTTTTAGTAATAATTCAAAACGCACTATCTAGCTGTGTTAATGGGAATACAATCCATCATACTTTAATCAGTATTTCGATCGAAATGTGTCCTGTTTTTTATTGGCCTGATATTTCATCGCTGTGGTTATTATATGATGTAATTCGCTCTGGCAGATTTGGTGACAGTTGATCCCGCACGTGGATATTCGGTAGACGGCAGCCTCCTGAAGGGAATACGACGTAATTAACTTTATTTTTAGTAACAATAGCTATTGATCTCTACCGACTTCATCATACTAATGAATTAATCTTATCATTACAGTTCAACTTACTCCGATTGAGGTTACAATATCGCTACAGTTAATTAAATTCAACGTATAGTGATTGTGGATTGCGTTATTTAGTTAATTTCTGAGCTGTAAAAACATTTTCAGTTTAAAACTAAAATTAATGGATTCATTTTAAATGAAATTAATCTCTTATTGCTATTTCAACAAAACTTCTCAGTAAAAAAATAACAAGAGTTAGATAAATTGAAAATAATTTCACACGTCTTTTGCCAACTTTTTGCCAGGCAATAGTCACGAAAAACCGTACGCTTGAGTGGTTATTGCCAAATGGCAACAAATTTAAAAAAGAAACGAGAATTATTTCCTAATGGGGTATTCCGACATTTTTTAAAAATATTGTTTTTCATTAGTACATACCAGTAGGACTCTGAATATCTAATTTTGAGTAAGAAAATGGATACATCACGTGAGATATGAATTTTTAAAAATTTCATAGCAATTCAAATTTTCTTGTCATTGGCGCGTTTATGACATCAAATCGATAGTGACATCTGCAACAAACTTCAGCGTCTAAATCCACATGTTCATGACAGCCATTTGCTTTTTTACACATGGTTTCAGTAGCAGCGTGTATTACAGTGTTTGTTTGTGGTAAAAATACGAGTAATATTTCATAATTATGGAGCCTGATTTTACAAAGACTAATTCTGGTGACCTGCTGTGGGTTCTGCCATGGTAAATGATTATTTTCTCCATAATTCACAATACGTGAATGCAGAAATACGTAATGTTAAAAGCCGAAGGTATGTTTAGTTCGAGAATTGCTGCAAATAAAGTGGACGAAATGTCAAACAAGAAATATACGCGCGTGTTAACTACTGGCACCATCTATGATTCTAAACGTAAATATCTACCGTGAAATGAGCAACAAATTATCAATTGCACGTCACAAATTTCAAGGACGTTTCTAGAGCTGTAAAAATACCAATTTTCTAACATTAAATTATGAATTAAAAGTTTTTAATAAACATGTTTTATTATATTTTTCTACTTTATGAAGATGTAAACTTTAGAAAAAAGTTATTATTTTGCATTATTTCCATATCACCGGTATGCCCCATTTATGGAACTCTCGAATTATGATGGGTCCCAAGGGAAAAATGATTGGACAAGCAGTCTACTGGTGAAAGTTATTTATTTCTAACCGACGTTTCGACTAAAACGTTAGTCTTCTTCAGGGCACTATAATGAAGATTACAAACATTTTTACAAATGAGGTACAGATATTAAAACATAAAAAAAAATTTTGTTTATAAATAATGTACAGATACTTACATAAATGGTCAATTACATATCAATTGTGGCAACCACCTATGAGGAACAGTTTTCGATAAAATTATCACAGAGTTCATAAGGGATACAAACGATCAACTCTGTGATAATTTTACCGAAAACTGTTCCTCATGGGTGGTTGCCACAAATGATATGTAATTGAGCATATCTGTAAGTATCTGTACATTATTTATAAGCAAAAAAAAATTATGTTTTAATATCTGTACCTCATTTGTAAAAATGTTTGTAATCTTCATTATAGTGCCCTGAAGAAGACTAACGTTTTAGTCGAAACGTCGGTTAGAAATAAATAACTTTCACCTTTAGACTGCTTGTCCAATCATTTTTTCCCTTGGGACCCATCATCCATTCTTCAGTCGATCATCGATCAAGTTCAACTCTCGAATTATATTTAATTAGATTATTTTTTATCCGCATATTTTTTTGTTATACCATTTACTGTCGTAATTTACTAGCTTAATTCTTTTACATGGCCAGTTGGCAAGTCTGTTTTGACAACTAAAAAATCTGATATGGCCAGCACATTACCTTCCGTCAGTTCTACGTATTTTGTACAAAAATGTCATACAGAAAGTTCCTTGCAAAAAATTCTATTTCTTGTACATTACCTTAAGGCAGTTCTATGTATTTTATAAAAATTCCATACCGAATGTATCTAGCAGAAGATCCTATATTTCCAGTAAAATTATAACACAAACAAACATGTTAATTGCACTGACACTGACACTTTTCAATCAGAATTTTCTTAAAATAGCAACTATTTCCAGAGTTATAGCATAGCTGGCTTATGATTTTTAATTTCTTTACAATTTTTTTTATTCATTATTCATTTTATATGAAGTGTAAAAATATTCTTTAATATTTATAATAACATTAAATGTAAAAAAAATATATTTAACATCATTTTTTCAAGAAAAACTATTAAAATCTTCAAATGAGGGTACTTCTGGTTGACCAGTTGCAACCAAAATCAAAACAGCTCTTCATATGGATGTAAGGAAGAAGAAAAGATTAAAATTTTTGGAATTGTAGCACCTATTAGAGTTATCGCAGACGAAATTTTTGTAAAACACACACGCGCGCGCACACACACACACACACACACACACACACACACACACACACACACACACACACACACACACATACAGACAAAAATAGTAGGGACCCTAAGGCTTGATATACATTAGCGGTATAATGACGGTACAGTGACGGTACGTTATTTCTTGGTCCAATGTATTTTAATGGACCCACTTACATCTACGTTCTCAGTACGATGACGGTAAAATGACGGCCCAGTGATATTTGTTGATTTACATTAGCAATACGACTGTACAGTATAGGTTTGTTTCTGTTGAAAAAAATATTGTATATCATAGTAACAGCGTAGTGTTTGCATGCAAGGGGGAGTGGAAGGTTGCGTTTGAAGAGTACGTCCACTTCAAGTTGACGTTCATGTCAAAATCAGCCGAGTGAAAGTAAACATATGCTAGTAAGTGATTTATACTTGACATGTTTTTGACTTTTTCATATTTGTCTTTTATTTGAACCAAATTGTAGTCATAATGAGCTAGAAATGGGAAATGATTATACATATACATTTATTGAACAAAAGTTATCTGCTTATAACAAAAACATGAAATATAGACTACAGATTATTACAGAAAGTACATAAAAAATAGTATCGTTTTGTATTTTTTTCTGGATTTTCTTCATTTTCTTCTTCTTTCTTTGACAAGAGTAAGGACAGTTATAGCCAAGTGGGTATTTGAGAAATGTTTAAACATTGTACGATATTTTCTACTTTTGATAGAAACATGACATATGCACCTCAAACTGTCATAATACATAAAAGACAAAACTATATTGTCATGGTATTTTATTATGTTCATACCGTCATTGTACCATCATCTAATGTATTTGCCTCGTGTAATTGACCGTCATTGTACCGCTAATGTAAATCAAGCCTTAAACGTGCTTGTTCATCAAAAACTCACCACCGAAAAACAATACCTTCCTTACCTAAAGGGGACGGAAGGTAAAAACAACTTTGACAAAGAAAAATAAATAGAATTAATTATAATTATTATAGTTAGTTTTCATTCAAGGTCAAATGCAAGTTACATTTTTTCAAGGGATGTGCAAAAATGCATGTTTTTCCCCTTTCAGGTACAAAAATAAATTGCTACGCCACTGTGTCCGGTTGTGTAAAAAATATAATAAGCAATACGGGCGCTCGGATAATATTGGATACCTTTAGTACCAGAAAACATCTAATTAAAACCTACCTTCAAACCATTCCTTTGTAAGAATTACAAATTTCTCTAATTTTCTGCTGTTTTTCTTTTGTTCTTGTTTTTTTTCTTCATATTTTTATGTCACGTAACATATTTTCCGCCAATCAATATTGAGAATCTCGTAAGTTACATATCTTTCACAGCGATGATAAAAAACAAAGAAATTATCACCTTGTTTTGATTCGTTGCTAAGGGATTTTTTTTCTGTTATGTGTCACGGATGAATAGAGATAATAACTAATAATAAACGCAAACTGAGATTTACTATACAAAATTCATACTTCAAATTGAGTGTATTTACAAATATTATCTCAAAACTTAGGTTAGAAGACTCATTGTGTTGAGTACAGTAAACTTTAGGATGCGTTCTCGTTCTCAGTGCGCATCAAAACAAATTCATTATATTCGGCCAAATTGAATTACCTGTCTAAAAATAACGAAATAATGTGGGACACTTGTAATGAAAATGATGCATTAATAAGAAAAGGATGCTATTTCCGGGGTTATTAGAAAGAATGAGTAGGGTAAAGAAGAGTCCCCATTGCTTCATTAGGATATTACTTGTGAAACTGAAGCAGTATACTTCAGAATATCATCGGTGATAATAATATCACTTGTTACACTAATATTACGTATTGACTGAAGAGGCTTAAATTATTGTTTTTTTCGTAACATTAATTATAAATTTAAAAGACAATGGGTCGAAGTAAGCACTCTTCTTTAACTAAAAATAACAAATTAAATATAGTCATTCATAGACGCATTAATGATAAAAAGACGCAAACTATTTCCATAGTTACTAGAGGCAATCACTATACTATTGAAGAGGGTTTAATTCGGCCCAAGTCCTCTCTATTATTAATTAATTTTTTGTTGTTCCAGGTTGGAGGTAAGAACAATCCAGATTTCACTTGATAATCATGTGGTAAGGTTTGCCCGTTTAATAAAAAATAATACAAGTGGGAATAGAGATTTATATAATCTATCTCTTTCTAAGTAAATAACAATTAAGGAACTTCCGGCAAAAACAATCCTAGTCCATAATTTTGAATTTGAGATAATTAAAAAATTTCTACCTACCTTACAGTTTAAGATTTTTGTAATTCAGTTTAACTCAAGTTCATGATTATAGGAATACATTACTATGTCTGGCTGAAAGTAGATGGCCGCCTATCGTAACTGAATATTAAAACAGAGGTGCGTTTAAAATATTTTAAACATTTTACGTTTATGTTGATTATAACAAAATATTTTCATCTTTAATTTATTTAGTTTGGCAATTCTATGAAATAGGATTATTTTTAATATCCTCTAAAAGTAATTCCGACTCGAGGGTTGCTTACACCGGAGACGAACGAACTAGAATTTGCGGTATTAAATTTTTTTAAATACATCCCTGAATCTTGTTGCTAAGGTCATTTTAAATGCATCCTGGTATTAAGTACATTTCTAATCTTCTGAAACGGAATATATAAAGATCAGTTTCCTTTCAAATCAAATATAGGGAAATATTTTCAAAAGAAACCACATCTATTAAATAATCTAAACGTAAACTTTAATACACAAAAATTATGCATTAAGATCATTTTATATTTACATAACTAATACAAAATTAATAAAAATAGAAAGAAGAATAAACGTGAAAGAAATGTTTGGAAAAAGTTTTTATTTTGATAAGTTATGAGGAGGCTTAGCCTTCCTTGCCTCCCCTGACAAGCCGCCACTGTTTCGTACAATCGTGATTAGCTTATAATAAACTTAGTTTTTTAAAAGAAATTTGAAGCAAAATACTGGCTAACTGGTTCACTTTTCAATAAAGGTAAATTTAGATTATTTTATTTTAGCTTCAGAAATCTGTGGTTTACATATTTTAGAGACAGCCTGTATAATGTAACAAAAATATACGATGTATTATCCAATTTGAAAACATCTTTTAACATTAAAGCTAGAAAATCACGTATACTTGAATAGATCAGCACTGACGTCTTGCATTATATTACGATGATCCCGAGTTCCCTGAACCTTCAGTAACTGTTTCTCATTATTTTCAACTTCATTTCGTCGGATCTACTTACGACAGGCTTTGTTGAATATTCAAAGGATTATGTACATGTTCCTAAATATACGTTTCTCTGGCACATAAACAGGGTATTATAATTTCATAAAGTTTGAATTAAATTCCAAGCAGGATGCAACTTCAATCACGCAGGTGAAGCTTTATTATAATTTAACAATAATAACAAAGGTTGTTTGAATTTATAATTTATAAATTCCAATAACGTTTGCTTACTCTAATATCATTGTCAGTACCGTGAATATTTGCTTTTCTGAAAATTGCAATCGTTTGTAAACAAAATCTAATTTGTTGTTCCAGTAAATAGAAAAGTCTGTAATACAAAATTTTGGATTATATTTTATTGTTTTTCCACGAAAATCTGTTAAGAGCTCCAAATTAAATACCACTTCCGGTTTATTATACAGGTATAGTTAAAATCTAATGTTGTTTCAAATTATACACGAATTTTAAATACCAACTTTGAGAAGTTTTGAATCATGTTTTATAGTTATTTATGTATTAAGGGCATAATCAAAAGATTGTAGCACGGGGGAATGTTTAAAGCTCGACGCGTAGCGGAGAGCTTTAATTTTCCCGAGTGCTATAATCTTGATTATGCCCGTGGTACATACAACGTTTTATTTTATTTTGGTTCTCGAAATTCAAGGATTCAATGGGTATATATTCGGTATCGTTGTGCTGGCGTTGTGAATTTTAAGTATGCTGTGGTTTCTAGCTATATTGTTTGTTTATATCAAATTTTAATTTAGTGTCAAATGAAAATGGAAGATATCGATTATTCAAAAGAAATGTCGAATGAATTTGACGCTGCCCAAAGCAAGTTGGTTTGACAGAAGTGAAAAGACGTAAACGAGAAAGGATACGAATAGTTTTACGAGCAGTTCAAAAAATGTGATTTATCGAATTTATTATGTTGTCTGACATTTATCTAAAAACGACGATTTTGACGTTTGACTGACTGTTGCTTGGCAACTTTATAAGCTCTCGGGCGATAAAATCCAAATTGCGCACGTTTTTGAGGACGGATAAACAAGTTTATGATTCCAAAATAAAATAAATATATTTTTTCAAGAAAAACTGTTTATAGCTTCCTGTAAAGTCGTTCTGGTTTATCAATTTTAGAAAACATCTAGTATGTCGTTCTCATTAATTTGAATCTTAAATACCAAATTTGAAAAGTTTTGGATTGTATAAATATATATTTCACGAAAATCTGTTCAGAGCTTCAAATAAAGTATCACTTTCGGTTTATAAATTTTAGCCAAAATCTAATATGTTGCTCATTTTCATATAAAAGTCTTAAATATTAAATTTCGTAAATTTTGGAATACATCATAATATATTTTTCAAGTAAAGTATCACTTCCGGATTATAAATTTTAGCCAAAATTTAACGTTATTCCTCTACATATAATAGTCTTAATTACTAAATTTGACAAGTTTTTGCGTATATCATAATATATTTTTCCGAAAATCAGTTTAGAGCATCAAGTAAAGTATCACTTCTGGTTAATTAATTTTAGCTAAAATCTAATACATTGTTTCCCTTAACATAAAAGTCGTAAATACTAAAATTGAAAAGTTTTGGACACATTTTAACATAGTTTTTCATTAAAAATTGTTATGGGCTTCATGTAAAGTATCACTTTCGTTTATCCAATTTTACCCAATATCTAACTAACTCTTTATATGAATGCAGAAAACTTAAATACGGAAAATAAAAATATTTGGAAGTTTGTTATAAGAGTTATCGTGGATGAAATAAATCGTCACACACACACACACACACACACACACACACACACACACACACACACACACACGCACGCACACACTCACACACACACACACACACACACACACACACACACACATACACACACACGCACACACGCACGTACGCGCGCACACACACACGCACGCACGCACGCTCGCTCACACACACACACACACACACACACACACATACACACACACACACATACACACACACGTAGACAAACACACATACATCATCGTAAAAATAGTAAAAACGTGTTGTGGGGACCCTAATTCGTGCAATTAGCAATATTGCTACAGTAAATAACCAATAATAATTGCGAACACTGAATAATACAGGAAAATGGCAGGCTTTACATTTGTTTCTATTAAGATTCTATTTTAGTTGGAGTGTAATGTAAACACATCAACAGCTTGAAATCCGAGTAAATTAAAGCTACAAAATTGCACCCCTGGTAGTTGTAAACTAAATCAGTAGAGGAGTGTGTCTTTCTTGCGAATTACGTTAACGCTCTACCATACTTTACTTTCAGCAATTGCGAAATTCTGTCGAAGTTCCAGTACACTAAGTTGTTTGCTGACCACTAAACCGCGATCACATGTTAATAGTTCTGATTGCTTTACACTGCAACACAGGGACGTTAATTTATGCATTGTACTTGCGTCCTATTTAAGGAAGATTAATCAATATCAGACTCTCAATTTGTCTCTTTTTGCTGATATGTCTACAGTCGTTAATTAAAACGTGAAAAATTTACCGTGACGCGACAACCATTAGCAAATTTGCAAATATGCAAGTAATTTATAATCGATGTGCCAGCTACACACTAATCTATTGAGTGAAAGATAAAACATTTTAATATTCCATTTCGTATCGTATTTAGGGCAATATAGAAGTAAGTTGGTTATTTATTTCTAATTAACTACAAATCTGTAAACAATATTAGTTTGATTGTTTTACATTTGAAAAAAAAATGTTCTTGCCACCATAATATCTCTCAGCAATTCAATTTTGTTTTACATAAGTATCATCGCTAAGATGGTCCATTATAACGGATTACATATTGTAAAAAACCTTTATCTTTTTAATTATTGCACTGATGATCTTTCCCAGCATAGTTATAGTCATTATACCGCTAAGTCTCTGTGGACGAGAGAATTTCTCAAATTCGAAAGTAATTAAAACGTATTTACGATCTACTAATTCTGAAGAATGCTAAAATTATGTCAATTGTGGAATGGTGAAAAAATGGAATTGGACAACCTTTTAAAAGATTTTGCTGGTGTAAAACGTAGAAAGATTAAATTCAATCGAATTTAGTTTTAGTTTATAATAAAAATAGGACAATATGTATATTAAAAAGATCTGATTTCATCTATTTTTTTTAAAAGACCACGCAATTTGTCTTTTTATAAGCCATCAGAGCCAGCCCTTGTAAAAGTATACAACACTTACAGAAAGTTGACAAATAGTTTCGGAATCTTACATTCGTATATTAGTAGATATTTCATTTTTATTATTCGTTGTCTATTTCTAAATGTAAGATGATTTAATCTACAATTACTGGTGTATGTAAAACAGTATAATAACTCCATTTTTGTATCTTAGCAACATTGTTAAAAATCAATAGAAACAAATGTAAACAGAAGAAAAATTATTTTTGGGTTTGAAGTCAATGATTTTAAAATATCGCAGTGAACAAGAAATGTTCAATGGAATTAAAAATGTGATTCATACGAAAACACATTTTAAATTTACCATTATATAATGATAACAACATATTCATATCAAACTATGATTCTAAACCCAGTGAGATCCATGAATTTTTCACAAATTCTTTCTTTGTTATTTATAAAATATTATATTATTAACTTATAAAATAAATATACATAGCTCTAATTCCACAATCTTTAATCCTTCCAATAAATTTGCAATTTTACCATTTCTAAAATTCGCCGCTCCAAGTAAAATTTTCGTTGTTATATAAAGTTAAAATATGCAATATTGCACTTGTTACAACTATTTTTTCTTGGACTTTTAAATTTATATAACATTTTTCCTGCAGATATAAAATGAAATATTTGCTTCCACGTTCCAGAACAGGCTACCATACATTCAAAAGCAAAAGGTTTACAGGAATAGTTACTATCTCCTACCAAAAGGTTTACAGGAATATGTAGTTACTATCTCTGGCAATAATCTTTTTAATTATTTAAAGAAAATAATATTATTTTATATTAAATATTACGTTTTGGAATATATACATTTCGTACAAAATTGTCTTCCATTGTCAAGTTTTTTAATCTTAAGGAAAGCTTAAGGTATCAATTTATAATGTAAGTGTGAGGGAGGCTTCAAATGTCTATGAATTCCAAATTTTGATTGGAGTATGAATCGAGGTAAAGCGCTTCTTCAAATGCTTATGAATTTGAAAACGTCACTTTGAATTGGAGTCGAGGAAAAGGATGAGTGGAGGACTGACTATGAATTCCACCCTTAATATTTCAAGAAAAAACTGTTTTTCCAGACCCCTATGTCACGGATTCTCGTATTGTAGAATGGGCCCATCCAACTTTTAATTTTATATATTACGAAGAAATTAAAAATAGAAATTCCGTATTTTTTGTTTTCTTGAAATTATGCGTAACAACGCCTAAAATAATTATTAAAGTTTTGGCGCGAAAGTTGTGACATTAGCGTCACTCCGTCATAAATAGAGAGAACCGACATACGTTACCATTAATAATGGCAAAAATCTTTAGAGCTAATGGTAATAAATAAACGAGATAGTTATATTATTTCAAAATATATATTTGTTTGATTTACTTACATGAATAGATATAAGAGTAGTGTTAAATGATAATTTATGAAAAACTTCCAAAGTACAAATTAAACATAAATAAAAAACAGGTAAGAAAAATTAATCATTTTTGCTCGTTTTCATAATCAGGTTAATCATTCGGTTTAATTAATGTGACTTTAAGACTTTCTCTAATATAATATTGAAGGTTATTATACTCATCAAGTGCCATTATTATAATTAAAATAGTATTTAAACTATTTTCTATTTATAATTAAATACAACAATGACAGTATTGATTATAATAATCAAAGCATAGTCCATAATAAAAAGTAATCCAACATGTACATTCCTATTTCCAAATTGGTTACAACAATGACAAGTATTGAGATTACAATAATTAAAACATAAATTGTAATATAATTTTTTTTGATCTTAATAAAAAATTATTCGGATATATTAAATATGTGTATGTTAGAGTATGTATAAAGCCAATCGCGAATTTATGAGCAAAATATGCATGGTCCACTCTATAGTGACATTTTCACAGGGAAACTGGACGACTGTAATGACGCTGACGTCACAACATGGCGATCATTTTACGCTAAAAACTTTAATTACATTATTATAAAAATAAAAAATATATAGCAATTTTTATTTAATTTTAATTTATATTCAAAATTCACATGCGACATGTAATTTCTAAAAAGTCGAAGAGTATCATATTTCCAACTTGCATTGCTTACCCTTAAATACCAGTATTAAACTTCGACTTAGATTAGAATATAAGTGATACTTATTTAAGTGTACTTTTCTTTTCAAAATTTTAAGCATTAAAATACCTTCTGTTTTGAAATGATTAAATAATCTCTCACCTGCTCATCGCCTGCTGGACTGAAGCCTGCGTTGTCGACGCTGGTTGGAAATTAAAATCAGGAACCGCTACTGCTGCATATTCATCCTGTGTGCCTTCGGCGTTGTACGGCGTCCCAGTATCCTTGAAATCAAAGTCGTCTATGGGCGCCGGCTGGTGATTCGACGATCCTGAGAAGGACGACGCATGGGAGATCCCCTTCCCCACTAACTTCCCTAGGCTTCCGAGAATACTCGGCAGGAACATCGCGATGAGGACGCTCTTCATGATCTGGCCCACTATGAACATCGGGAGGAGGAGTTTCTTCAACCCGAAAGCTAGAAAGCCCAGCCCGAAGCCGGTTAGAAATGAACTCTTTCCTGTTCCGACTGAAAAGAATTCATTAGTTTGTTTTGTTTCTGTGTACGGTGTTTGGAAAATACGAGACAAGAATAAATCTTATTTAGGACTGGCTTGTTCGATCGAGTGGAGCTAAATGCGAAAGATGCATATTACAAGTTTTAGTAAATATAGAAAGTTAAACATTATTTTATAAGTTATAGCAAGATAAAAAATAAATTAAACGGGTTATTCTTAGAAACAGAAATATTGACTTTATTGAGTTCTAAACTGAAGAGCGTTTCATTTAAAACTTAAATTATTTCTTATAATATTTGAGTTGTAAACTTTATAGCTATTTTTAAATCTTACAACATTCCAGAATATTTTTGAATAAATATAATGAATAAAAAAAAACTTCTCAAGATTGAATTTGAAAACGTATAGTTATTTAAAACCTCTAAAAATTCTGTACTTTGTATTTTTAATTCAAAAATTTATAAATTAATTTAAAAGTAATGAGTTTTAAAAATATTTTTACATTCTTTTCAACCCAGATTCGACATTTAATATCAATAATTTCTTTTTCTATTTCGGTGTTCTTATGAGTCTATAAAAGCACTTTTTATCACTGAAAACACGACATTTAGAAGATCTATAAACGTACTGTTTTTGGCGCCTTTCATGTTCTAGAGGTGGTAGTCATGCTTTCATAACTGACAGATAACATCAAAAGGGTAAATTGTTTGTGTTGAGATATTACGTGTAATTGTAGATTTTTATTCTTTCTCTAGGGAATACGACTAGAAAGAAAAGAAATTTATAGCTATAGTTATGTTACTTAAGAAAGAAGAAGAATCTGTGAAGTTAAAATTTCAACTAAAAAATTATGAAACAATAAACAATGCGCTCAGGTTTATTACAATTTAAATTTATGGTAACGCAATTTTGAATTGAATGTATTGTTATTCCAGGCAGGTTACGAAATGTATGATGCACGTTACTTGAAAATGTTGACACTGTCTACTCAATTTGTCAGTTCCACGTTGTGGCGAACTATCGAATATATGCGATATATGTTTTGTATTAAAAATTGTAAGAACAGCTGTTGCCGTTATCTTTGTAACTGAGCAGTGCGTGTTGACAAAATGGTGGAAAGTAAAAGTCTAGATCAATAAATTGTTCATTAAAGTATTTCAGTATTTACAGAGTTTTATTTATATGTTGTTTTTTCAATAAAAAGTCTTGATGGTCCACGTAACGGCCTTCAATCCCATATTCAAGTTTTATTTATGATAATAACCAAAACGATCCACCGATATGTCAAATCAGGATGGTTCATTAATAAAGATTGGAGTTCATTGTATGTATTGGTTTTTTCTTTTATAATTGTATAGTGCTTGATACAATGTTTCATGTAAACAATCAGACAAAATCACAAGATACACAAACTGTCAAAATGTGAAATTTCAATTTTTAGCGGGAAGCGCTACCAACATAACTGATAAAAAAACACCAACTTATATTTTTGACAAGTCCTTTTTAAAAAAATCTAATTCTAAAATTACCTCAATAGAAAAAATAGTATAAAAACATGTACCATAAGGCCTGTTAACGCACTCGTTCTTTGTAAAACTCGCCTGGCGACTCGTTTTCCAAACTTGGACTCGTACGTTAACAGATTGTCTTATGATATTTGTGTTTTAATGTACTATTAAATTAGATTAAAGTCATACACTCCATTAAAAATTGTAAATATGTAATTTTTTCATCAAATTTGACCTCGGTCGAAATTACAACTGGTCACTAGGGTACCTTTATAACCAGGGTATGGGCATGGCGTGGTTCATGTTTTGTCCGCCATTACCGGACCATCTGTTTTATGTGTTGTTCTTGCGCAAATTATTATGTATTTTCGTTGCTATTTGTTTTATTTTAATGGAAAACACATTTACATATCATTTTAATATGTATGTAAAGTGTAAGTAATATATTTTATTTTATTTACTTGTGTAGTTTGTTAAGATACACACCACGATTACTGACATATTGAAAACAACTATAAATTACCAATATTAAGCACAATCATTTAAATTTTTAAAAGGTAAGTTTAGAATATACATTATTATGTAAATAAGAACTACAGATATTAAATTAGATGTGATAATAACAACCCATATCATATATTCTATATAACCTCTAAATGTATGTCTTAATAATAATTGTGTATCTCTTAAATTAATTAATTTTTATTATCTTTATAAATTCACAATGTGATAATTTAATATTCTTTTATAGTATAATATCACGTTTAATACAAATAAATAGGGAAATGAATTACCGACAATGGCGGGGATCTTGGACCATGGCCATACCCTGGTTATAAAGGTACCCTACTGGTCATTTAGCACTAGCACTCATAGTCAAACTACCTATACCTCATTCGAACATTTGATATCAAATTGTGTCTATATTATTTTTCAGGGCTATTACTCAAAAATAGATAAAACGTGGGTAAAACTAAATATTCACTTATTTATTTCTTCCATGGTACCTATTCTAATTTATTTTATTTACTATGTCAATTTCTCTTGACACTGACATCTGTCAATCAGAATTTTCTTAATACTAAACTCAAATGAGAATCAAACGAAAAAATCTAGCTCGAGAATTTGAGAAAATAGTATAATATAAAAATTAATAATAGATGGAGTCTAAGGTTAAATATAACTAAAACTATTATAATTACCCTTAACCTTAAAATTAATTTAAATAAAAACTAAATACATATTTCGAGAACTAAGTTCTCATCATCAGTAGTACAACAATGGAAAGTTAAACAGAGTAGTCAAGATTACTCAATATGTCAACCCTGCCAGAGGTCTTAACAACTCTATTATATGAAATTTAATTTCTTTATAATTTTTTAACTCTATATCCATTTAATATTAAGTATAAAATGCAGTCAAATGATATAGAGAATAAAATATTTTTTGATATTCATAATAACATAAAAAAACTGTTAAAATCTTCAAATGAGCTCTTCATGTAACGATGAAGAATATGAAAGAATTATAATTTTTCAAATTGTAATATTAGAGTTATCGCAGACGAAATTTTTGTTTCACACACATACACACGCACACATACACATACACACTCTCACACACACACACACACATTTTGAGCTTCTAGTAAAGTGCCATTTCCGGTTATCTAATGGGCTCTTTACATTACAGAAAAAGTCCGAAATACAAGGTTTGAAAATTTTCTGAAACATAGTATTTACACACAAATACACACATACACACACGCACGCACGCACGCACACACAGACACAAACACACACACACACACACACACACACACACACACACACACACACACGCAAACGCACACACGCGCAAGCGAACGAGCACGCGCACTCGCACGTGCACGTGCACGCACACGCACACGCACACGCACACACACACACACACACACACACACAGATTTTTTTGACCAAAGACAATATCTTTCTTACCTAAAGGTGACGGAAGTGTTTACATCTAAAATATGAAGGTGATTTGAGAAACACTAGTTGAAAAATTTGTATTAATATTTTTGTAATAGTTTTGCAAAATACGAGTAGCATTTCTTTGCTAATTTAACTTTGTACTGTTTATCTTATATTAGTTGTTGTAAAGAAAACAATGGTGACACACTAAAATTGAATAGCTTGTATATTAATTTCAAATCTTTTATAATAATTTTTAACAACATTTATTTGTAAAAACCAAAAAATAAATAAGTGTAAATATTATAAGATTATGTTGGTAAATTATTTACAGTACGATAGAATTATTGTTCCATAATTCAGGACATAATGTTAAACATTTATTCTCAACAAATTCGAATACGTCGGTTCTGCAATTCTCTGAATAATATTCGACAAGTTTAGTTTCCCATTTGGGCGAATTCATAGCCCAGTGGATTACAATGTTCAAGCTTATCTATGGATAGGTTTACATGTTAATGTGAGACAGTGAATACATATTAGGGTAGTGATATTAAATTCCTCAGCAGTCAATGGAAATTCTATTAATTTCCAAATATACTTGACAACTATGCCGAAAATCATATGCGATTCGTGGAAAACTTGAAAACTAATAATATGAGCAATGTACGAACTTTCTGACATATGTTAATACGTAGGAATTTTGTCAGCAAAGCTTTAATAAGTAGATATTCATATTTTCTAGATTTTTTTGTTATATCAATGACAAAGTTCGTTTAATTTATTTGTTAAGACGTGGCAAGGATATTTTCACGAATTAATCCAAATAAAAAAATCTGATGTGGCCAACACATGACCTCCTGTCAATTCAAATAAAGTATCACTTCCGGTTTATCTAATTTAGCCAAAATCTAATATGTTGCTTCCCTTTAATAAAGTCTTGCGGGTACATTAGCCCACTACATTTTTTAAAAAATATATGGATTGTAACTAGGAAAATATAAATAAATAAAATCGTTGATATGTACTTCAAAATGCTGCTGTCCAATTTCATTTCATTTAATACAAAATTAACATAATCACTTCAGTCTTTATACTAAATTAGACAAGTTTTGGAATATATCCTATTATATTTTTCACGAAAATCTCATTAATATAAAAATTTTAAATACGAAATTTGAAAAGTTTTGGAATATCATAATATATTTTTCACGAAAATCGGTTGAGAACTTCAAGTAAAGTATCATTTCCGGATTATCAATTTTAGCCAAAATTTAATATGTTGTTCTTCTTCATATAAAAGTCTTAAATACTAAATTTGAGAAGTTTTGGAGAATAGCAAAATATATTTTTTCACGAAAATCTGTTCAGAGCTTCAAGTAAAGTGTCACTTCTGTTTTATTAATTTTAGCCAAAATCTAGTATGATGTTCCACTTGATATAGAAGTTGTAAATACTAAAATTGAAAAGTTTGGGATTATATTTTAATATAGTTTTTCATTAAAAACTGTTAAGGGCTTCAAGTAAACAGTCACTTTCGGTTATTTAATTTTAAAATCTAATCAACTCTTTATATGAATGCAGAAAGCTTAAATACGGAATATAGAAATATTTGGAAGTTTGTTGTAAGAGTTATCGTGGAAGAAAAAATCGTCACACACACGCACGCTCGCACGAATGCACGCACGCACACACACACACAACAAACACATACACATCATCGTAAAAAGAGTAAAAACCTGTTGTGGGGACCCTAATTCGTGCTTATTTACTGAAAACTCACCATCGAATTTTTGGCAAGATTACAGTACCTTCCTTACCTACGGGAGGTAAAAATATTAGATTCAAATTTTTATTAGTTTTCAAACTAATTAATCACATACATATATTACTTTAAATTAAAAACATAAATAAATAACGTTATTACAGGTATCTTTGAGAACCACTAGTCGAAAAATCAGTCAAAGAAATGATCTTGAACTAAACTATACTTCAGTGTCGATTTCGGAAAAAATATTTGTATTTAAATTTAATAATTTTACTCTTTATTGAATATAATGAAACAGTTAATTTACGAAACTCTCGTAGTTATACAATATACGTGGTACATAATTTTTTTTCTATTGGGAATAAACTTAAAACAATATTGCTCATTTATGAAAAAATAAAAATTGAAATTTCATTTTTAAGTTTTTAATCAGCATTTCATATCACCTATGAAATATTTGATAATAGCGTGTTTGTAATCGACTGAAGGCAAGCAAATTCACACTTTACAATTCTGTTTTACTAACGACATAACTTGAGCTCATTACTCTGCTGTACATTTTTATGAGGCTTACTAGCGAGTATTTATGTGCGCACTACATGCAAAGAGTAGTGTACCGTGCTCGCCTCTGTACACTACACTTAATAATGCATAAGCCGAGTACAAATTGCAGGAGTAAGCTAGGGTCGCACTATCATTTAACACAGCATGCATGACGACATGACATATATATGTACGTAGGCGTAGTTTGTTTAGATTTAAACATATTTACTTTTTACAATTTCTTGAGCAAAATTTAATTCAAATAAATAAATAAATATATCATCATGGCATATTACCCATTGCTGGGTGTTCCAATCTGCTTTGTACACAGATTTTGGTATGATGATGACATATTTGTACCGTGCGGCATTTACCAGGCGTCACCTCACGGGCACTCATTGCTGGCGTGGAGAGTGCACCACATGGGTCAATTTTGTGCCATTTAAAATTGGAAATATTTGACGTCGGTCGGGATCAAACTCGGTTCCCCAGATTCGCGACCTGACAGATTAATTCAATACATTGATATATCTTGATTTGTCTGATATTGTTTACTTTTTATTGTACCTAACAATAAAAATTGAATAACAAATTGTTTAATTATTTTTTTGTACTTTTTTCACATTAAGTATTACAAATTCTACATTAAAACAAATTTTGAGAAATATGCTCTATCCAATAATATAGATTTATCCGTTTTATCAATTTATCAGTACTTTTACAACAGTGACCTCTATATACAAACTCTCAGAATTAATTAACGAAATTTCAAAATCTGATGAATATATGAAAATTAACTAATTTTGTGAGACAAATGTGATGTTAGTTCTATTAATAATTAGGTGTTAAATATTTGACAGTACAAGAAAATAGAAAATGAAAATTGATAACTGTGTGTGTATAAAATCTAAATATTAAAGTGTTAACAATTACTCGAAATCTCAGTCAAACAACACAACACCGACTTTTCGGTGCACACTTACACTTTCTTCAGGGTAGTATGTAGTGATGTGAGTTGATTATACAACAGTGGTCAGTCACAGTTATTTACAAAATTACCGTTAGGTCATTTTAGTTCATGACAATATTCCTGCACTTTAAAAATGACGCGTTTGTCATTTTGTAAATGACGGTCACAAACATATATGAACTTGTTCGTTTTTTCTTATGTATTCGAAGAAGCTTGAACATTTTTTATCTTCAATTTTTAGTAGAGAAAATCAGGGGCGCGCCGGGCGCACACGGGCGACACTTGGTCAGGGGCGAAACGGCGAGCAAAATTGTAATAAGACTTAAGTTTTTTAATTTAATATACCGGTTTTTCGAGGCTCACATTGGGATCTCGTAAACTATAAGAGATACGAATTCGATTAAATTAGGGCAAAATTGCCCCATTAGTAGACTATTTTAAAGATGTTTTTGTATTTCCCGAAAAATGCATATACATACATAGTTACTGTACAAAATTCCAAATGGCGTGATATAGTACCTCGTTTAGTACTAGAAACGTCGAAGAGACGTGTCTTCACATTCGGGACCGTTGTTAAAAATTCAAATCCCGGCACGAATGCGGGACCGTTGTTGAATAGCTTACTAAGGTTACTTTTATATTACTCTAAAAAGAACAACAATAACCTCACCTAACGCATAATACTTGGGCCGCGTTTTCCAAGCCTGAGTTTGGGCGTTAGGTTGGGTAATGTTGGGATATATTTAGAGAAATTGCGAAAACAATGTCAATTTGAGATCTTAACTTTTTGAACACGGTCCCGCGTTCGGTATTCTAGCCACTTCCTTTTATATTCACAAATAACTTCCAAATATGAAATTATATGGAATTTGCGTTTGCAGGTCTTTAAGGACCCTTTTTTATTTTCCTTCAAACGACGATGCTCAGACTTTTTATCACTATTAGATTTCGAGTAATGGGGTCCAATTTATAATTTCCATAGTTGCAAAATTATACCATTGAAAGATAGTTTATTTTAGCTTTCCAGCGATGTATCTATGTTTCAAGCAGAAAATGCAAGAATTATTATTTTTATAGGGTGAAAACAATTATTGTGGTTTATTTAAAACATATGGTAACTATAAAAAAGTACACAGGCTGTTCAAGTTAACGTGTTCACATAATTGTTGCACCATTAGAAGACCATTTTAGTGGTGTCGTTATTTGAGAAAAAAATCCGTAGGTCTTTAGATGTAGGCAAAAATGTAAATTTTGCAGTTTTTTGTGAATACATACTTTCCAAATATGAAATAGTACTAGATTTTAGTTTGCACTTTCGAATGGAGATGCTTATTTTTTTATAACTGTTGATTCTTTTGGGGAGAGGGGGGGGGGCGTTAAAATGAGTATTGGCACACTGGCGACATAATGGTACGGCGCGTCCCTGGAGAAAATACACAAGAGCGTTGCCTTCAAATATTTCGTTGAACGAAATAATGATGGTAGAAATACACAATTGAACTTGAAGATAAATTACAAAAAAAATATAATATTAACATGATAGATAAACCGTTAAACATTTGTTAATATTTTTGTTAAATTCTAAATTCGCTATTTATGGGGTGATTTTCGACATTTTCATACCTAATTTCTGCCGTTACAATACATGCAAATTTAATTTTGTTTATTGATTGCAAGCTTTTTTACCTAAAATAATTAGAGAAGCAAGAAATTACAAAAGTATGATTTTTCATGTTAAGGCCCTATGTTTGGCTGTGCGGGTCACTACCCTGTATATGCAATTGTTAATTTTTGTTAGAATCAAGTTAGAATGACTTGTACGAGTATTGCGTTTACTTCGTTACCATTATTTTCAATCAAATATATATAATATGTATTAATTATTACAAAAGTACCGATTGAAGTATCAAAATTTATAAATTTCGTAGAACATTACATGAGGAATAGATGCTCAAGAAAATTAAATTTTTAACTGATATCTTCTACTAACATGAAAAATTCTTTTAGATCTACATATTTTCTTATTGTAAAAGATACTTATCGTATGAATAAAATTTAAACAATGGTCGTATGATATGAATTGTATAAAAATGTGTGACTTTAATTAATATTTGACCAAGATATAGTACAAGAAGCAAAAAATTGTCTTAAAATTGTATAATATTTGTAGTTGTATGAAACAGAAATATATTTTTGACATAATTCGTCTATTTATTATAGACTTTGTACATGTTATGTTAATGTTAAAGGTAGAAATTCAAATGGTTTGTATTTTTCGTGTATTTTATTTTCCGAGCTTGAGCAATTAATTTCACTCAGAACCTGGTATATTTTCAATGAAGAATCTTCTTCATTTATTGCGAATGTAAACGAAAGATGTTAATATTACCCACTGATATCGTGATATGCAGAAAGTTTCTTCTCTCCAATGATCCAAGTTTTCCAACTCGTTTATCGCAATTTCTATGTGTTGTGCATCTTGTAATATTTAAATAATATTATAAATTATAATATAAAACTAAATATGATAAAATGGTTTACAGAAATTACACATATTATGAGAAAAATTATATTTTCCTCCACTAAGATGTATAATCATATACAGTAACAAAAACTCAATATAAAATTGCAAAATTGTATTACTTTCTCCAAATGTCAAAATTGATTCGCGTATCAAAAATGCTAAAGTAGACGCTAAATGCGCTGACGCTCAAATGTGCACATCGCCTATATATATATATATATATATATATATATATATATATATATATATATATATATATATATATATATATATATATATATATAATTCGTATTATTATTATTATTATTATAAAATTCTGTTATCTTTATTCAATAAATTAATAAAAAAACAAAAATTACCCAATATGACTGAAAATAACCATTAAATGACTGTCACGTCATTTTAGTTTAAAATGACTGTCATTTTACTAGTAGTAGGTTCTTATAAATTGTTACGATTCATGTACACAGAATACATTCGTTCGATTAAACATTCAGATAGGCACATACACATCCTTTTTCTCTTAAAATTACAACCGAATCTTCAATACTTATATTGTGTATCAAACATGCTTTAGACACTATAATTTAAATGAAATCTTGATTAAGCACGATTAAAAATAAAAATATTTTAGTGTGTAATATAAATTTTATGTAGTTAATTACAGTTTTTTTTTTTGTTATGATTCAAAGATTTAAAATTATTTTGTCCCATATCAAACACATGCCAGCATAGTAATTTAATATAAGTAACAAATGAAATATAAATCAACAGGTATATCATTAGTTTTTATTAGTAAAACAGATAATTATATGTGAATAAAGTGTTCTGACCTAACCTAACCACTCGATCGATTATTTTTCTTATTTTTTATTAATATCTAAATCACTAGATTTTTATCGAAATCTTGTAATACAAAATTAGAAATAAGACGATTTTCTATAACCACCATTTCCCAACTAAGTCTAATAACTATCGCTATTTAAAACTATTTGAAATACCACTGCCAATTATAAAGCCAATTAATTATATTTTTCTTACCAATTACCAATATCGCCAATTCTAAAATCAGTTTTAATTTTTTTGTCAATTTCTTCTTGCTAAAATTTCCAGTATGATTTGGTTTAAATGTGGTGTAGGTAATAATAGTATGAATGTTAGTGTTATCCGTGTCTCATATTCGTATGAATGTACTCGTATACGTGTGCATATATGAGTTCAAAAACAGATGAATACTTTATTAATGTAATCAATGAAAAACTTTTAAAAAACCATCATTTCACATTTCTTACTCTCGTAGACAAAGATTATATGTATAATTCATAATTTAACTTATTTTATTACACAAATAATAACGGTAATCCACTACCTGTCACTTATTTACAGACACTACGACTACGAATGTTACTTTTTTTTTATTAAGAGCAATTTATTTACTTTGCATTATACGAGGTCTGTGCAATAAACACGCGAACTGAGTTACTAAGGTGGCTTTGAGGTGATGTTACGTCATGCGCACTAGCTGCTCTGTTGGGGGTAGATCCTAGATCTATTGGAGCGTCAGTAACCGTCAGACTGTCGAGGTAAGCGTACAACTGGAGGTGAGATTTTTTTGTGGCGCTCTTTTTTGCTCTTGTCGACGATGGAGATTGATGAACAAATGGAACAACGACAACATCAAATTTTTGGTAAAACTTGGGAAAAGTTCTCAGGAAATTCATGAAATGTTGAGGGCTGTTTATGGAGATAACACACTGAAGAAAACAGCTCTTTTCAAGTGGATTAAGCGTTTCAGTGAAGGCCGTGACGACTGTAAGTATGATTCAAGGCCAGGACGACCAGGGACCTCCTGTGTTGATGAAAACATCGAACGTGTGTGTTCTTTTGTGCTTTTCGATCGTCGAATCACTGTCCGGATGATTGCTGATAAACTGAATTTGGGAAAATCGTCAGTGCACACGATTCTAACAAAACACTTGGGGTTGAGAAAGTTTTGTGCAAAAATCGTCTCAAAGTTGCTGACAGCTGACCAAAAGTTGAGAAGGACCGAATGCTGCACTGACGAAAAACTCCGCCCAAACTTCCGATTTCCTTGAAAGGATTATCACTGGTGACGAATCATGGTTTTACGAGTACGCCATCGAGCTGAAATCACAAAGCAAGGAATGGAAAGGAAAAGATGAACCACAAACGAAAAAATGTCGAAAAAGCCGATCAAAAATCAAGGTCATGCTGCTCGTTTTTTTTTTTTTGACATTCATGGTGTTGTCCATCATAAATTTCTTCCTAAAGGACAAACAGTGACTGCTGCCTTCTACGTGGAAGTTCTCAAGCGCCTGAGGGATCGTGTGTGTCGTGTGCGACCAAATTTGTGTGATGGTGATGGATGGCTGCTGCATCACGACAATGCACCTGCACATTCAGCAACGATTGTCCGCCAATTCCTGGCCCGTAATTCGATCACCACGCTAGATCACTCTCCCTCACTTGGCCCCTTGCGATTTCTTTTTGTTGGATGTGGAAACGATCAAATGCGAAACGACGAGGCAGCTGAAGAGCCTAACTTCTCAGGACTTCCAGGAATGTTTTGAACAATGGAAACGGAGATGGGACAAGTGTATTGTTACAAATGGGAATTATTTTGAAGGGGATAAGATTGATGTACTCTAAATTTTGGAAAATATAATTTTTATGATCCCAGTTCGCGTATTTATTGGACAGACCTCGTATATAAATGATATACTCGTAAAGTACTTACTTTTTATAATTATAATAAATGGTTTTATATTTTATATTTTTCATTGATAATACTAATGGAACAATAATAAATACCAAAAAAAATATTGTTATATAAATGACTTTTATAGATATTAGCAATATTTTCTTTCGTTTGAAACTATATTTTTTATAATACCCAGTTGCACGCTTATATTATTTAATCTCTTGAGTGCACAGTCTATTTTTGTTATCACGATGTTCGAAGAATTCAATCAGTATAAAGTAATAAACGATTATACAAGAATAAATCAATTATATCTTTATAATGAAAATATTCATTTAGACAAGTATAAAAACTCGATCTTACAAATTACATATTTGTATTGGAAATATGTACAGGGTGTAAATCGAAAAGTGGAACATAGGCATTCAACGGAAAACATATTTATTATTAATAAATTCGTAATAGTACAATTTTTAAAATAAAGAAATTATAAATTTGTGTATTAAAACAGATTTCTAAACATGTGTGAATATAGGAAGAGAATAGTTATGAGGTTATGAGATGAGTTATAGTTTATCGGCGACAAGTCATATTAGTTTAAATACGTTATTCAAAAAATGTAAGTACAAACTCTTATTAAGTTAAACGAGGTATATGAGTACCAATTAGTCGTCCATTTATTGTTACCACCCAAACATTTTTTAATGACTATTTCACTCATAAATATATAAACCAATCCAAATTCAGGATTCTACCTAGTTACCAAATTTCATTTCGACAAAACAGCGTCAAAAAAGTTTTTTCGCACCCTTTAAGCCAATAAGATATCGTATTTTTACAAGTAAGTGAGTTTTGATAAGCGAAAATTTTTTGACGTTTTAGAAACATATTGTTTACATACCTGTCAAAGTCTGTATATTTTCAGTGTTATCAGTTTTTATTAAAAACGAGTCGATTTGGACATGAATCTATTTAAAACGTTGAAATAGCAAACTGAAACCTAATACCTATAAACAAAATAAATATTTACAAGATTTTTGTCAAGAAAAAAATTATATAAATAATTACCTGATTTTTATTTTGGAAATAGTCATCCGAATACCATTCGTGGTTAAATTTTAACCTGGAAAAATTTTCCGATTGCTTTACTCGAGCCTGTTGCCAATTTATTTCGTGACATTGATCAAAAATTACTCGTTTGACAACTCGTAATTTTTTTGTCAATGTCACTCAATAAATTGCTAGGCAACCGGCTCTCGTAACAATCTGAAAATTTTTCCGGCAAAAATTTACCACTTATGATATTATATATGAAAATTTTTACAGTATGAGGATTTTCGTCTGCCGTGAAGTGTATTGTGCACTAAAGACACCTTATTTAGTGAACAATACTAGCCATTCGCAAAATTTGAAGTCTACTATGCGCTGAAAACTTTTTGCACATGGTATGGATATAACTGTTCCTTTTTTTAAAATTATCATATGTGACACTCCGTACTGTGATGTGATAAAGATGTACAAGATTAACAAATGTGCGAATATTTCGAACAGAATTTGGAAAACGCTTCGTCTGAATGCGTTGGCAACTCCATGCCAGTGTCTTTATGTCAATAACAGAGTAAAATATAGTACAGATACGAATAAATAAATAAACCATAGGTAAGTATTACATTGTTTGTGTACTCGCTATTCGTAAACGTAAGCATTTTGACAGAATTTTACCTTATAAATAAGTTTATTACTAGTGCCAAAATTTAATGGCAACAACTGACAGGACTGTGAATTAAGTTATAAGAAAATGCGTGGAACGACTCGTCAATTTCAGGGGTTGTAAAAATGCTAAAAAAAATATGCGATTTCGACAGAAAGTTATTAAAAAATATTGTTGTTCTCGACGAGTTATATTACTCGTTAAATTTAATGTACTTATTTCTGTTACACCCTGTTTATATTATCACAAATTATTAATTTTTTTTATAAACATTAAATTAGGTGACAAGAGACCGATTCTACATTTTGTACTTTTCTCTTTAACAGGAAATTAATAATGCCACACAATTTTCGCTTTAAACAATTTTGAAATATTGGTGGAGAAGATATCCAAATGTGATGATATGGGAGAATGGAAGGCTGTATGGTCATCATCAGACTTGTAGAACCATAAATGTACAGGAATCTGTATAACTAGACGAAAGTCACCCTTAAATGGACCATTTTCATCGAAAATGAAACATCTATTAACATTTTTGTGAACTAAAAATTATATTCCTAAGATTTGAAGTTCAAAGTTAGAACTATAAACTGTTGTTTACAAATAGCGGTGCTAAAGAATGGGAAAAAACAATACCTATTATTTTATATTCTTATTCTTTGCTTTTCATAAATGATTACTATATTGTAATTATTTTTAGTGAACTACTGACGGAAATTAATAATACGTCACAGAGAACATCGGATCTCTCAAGGCCCATTCAGAATAAGAAAAATTAGCGGCAGTTTAAAAATTAGTGGCATCGGTAGCGTAAGAAATTTATAGTAAAAATTGTTTGCGTTCACTATAAAAAATTATTAAAATTATAGTTCTTAGGAATTTTTTATTATAAATTACTAGAAACTTTATTCCGTTCAAGGTTGACAGTTACAGCTGTCATTTAATTTTTGCGTAATGGATGAGTACTTATTAATATCTCTTATCCATAAACACTCTGTTGTGTGGGATAAAAGATAAAGAGATTTTAAAATTAATGCAAAAAAGAAAATGCATGATCACAAATCGCATTTGAAATGAGCGAAATCAAAATAATCCTTTTTTTATTTATCAGATGCAATCAGATGTCAGAAGTCAATAAACGTCAAAACCGTCAAAAAATTAAGCGGTAGCAATAGTGGCAGCGTATAAGTTTGGAGTTTGCAAACTCCTACCGCTGCCGTTGCCACTGCGCTACTACAAATTTTCTTAATTTTTGGATGTGAACAAATACGTTTGCTATAACGCATTCAATCTTTTACCCAGGCCACTACCACTGCCACTAATTCTACCGCTACCTTATTTTTTTTTTAAAGGTTGTTGATAGTCGACTGATGGGATATGAAGGTTGAAAAAAATATTCGGAACTGCAGTCAATTATTTCTTTATTTTCAACTACGCCGACGTTTCGATAGTACAACTATCTTCTTCAGGGCTCTATAAATATATTTTACATATACAGAGTACTATTTTAAACCAACAAAAACCAAAATACTTACAGTTGAAGTTAGTGTTTCTGACGAGACGATCGAGCCGAGAAACTACATTGTCTCGTCTCGTCTCGTCTAGAAGACAAAAAATTAAGTCTCGTCTCGATTTTTCCTCGTCTCGAACAATGGAGTCTCGTCTCGGCCGAGAATCTCGACGAGATTTCTCGATTTTTTTAATGGATCCAATATGTAATTTATTATTATATACTTACCGTAAAAACATATAAATAATATTCAGACAACTATTTTCTTCAGTATCAATTTTATACCTATACAACAAATTACAAGTTAAGAGACAGAGTAATTTGATACAGCACTACTATAATAATAAAATAATGTTCTTATTCATGAACAGTTACAAATAAACAAGTTAATAAAACTTATTTTAGAATAATAAAATGTATAATATAAAAATAATGTTAATTATTAGTACAAACATTGATTAAGAAAGGGTGATTAGCGAGCAGTTGACTAGCATTGTTTTATCTCTGTCAAGCGTTTATGAATTAGTTTAGAGAAAAATACTTCAAATAACATTCGTAGAGAAAAAACTTTACTTTAAGAAATTTGACCGCAATTTAATGAATGAGTTGTATACTGTATAAGTACACTTAAAAATTTATTTTGTTTGTCGTTTATAATATTTGACAAAAGAGAAATAATTAAGTTCTTTTTCAAATCAAAAGTTATAGTTATACATAGTACCAAATTACACATGGCATCTCTCTTTAACGTGTCGTCAATTTTTAAGTGTATCTTTTGCATATTTAAACATAATTTATTTAAAAGAATCCCTATAAATAATAAAAAATTAAAATTAATTAAATATATCATCACGCTTTTTACTCATTACTGGGTGTAACACTCTGTCGATAGATAGTTTTACTTAAGAAATTTTAGCACGATCCTGTATTAGATTTATAATTTAATAAATATAATTATTTAATACAAATTTACAAAATGCTCCAATGAAAATATAAGAAACTGTACTTTGAAAAATAAAAAAATTATCGAGAAATCTCGGAATAATTGTCGAGAATCGAGAATCTCGACATGTAAGTATCGTCTCGTCTCGTGAGTTCAAAAAGCTTTCTCGTCTCGGCGAGACGAGAAATTTCGAGATAAGACGAGACGAGATTCGAGAATGTGCTCGTCTCGTCAGAAACACTAGTTGAAGTCATGTATAAATATTGATAAAATGGACATTTCACAAAATATAATCAAATGTAAGAGAAATAAATATAACATGAGATTAATAAAGTAATTATAATCAGTCACAAATGTATAAAATAAAATAGTCTAGCTGGAGCTATGGTCACGTATGATTTAAGGGTGATGAATTGTTGAAATGCAAATTTCAGTAATAAAAAGAAAAAATCTGTTTTTTTCAGAATATTACTGAAATTTGCATTTCAACAATTCATCACCCTTAAATCATACGTGACCATAGCTCCAGCTAGACTATTTTATTTTGTACATTTGTGACTGATTATAATTACTTTATTAATCTCATGTTATATTTATTTCTCTTACATTTGATTATATTTTGTGAAATGTCCATTTTATCAATATTTTTACATGAATTCAACTGTAAGTATTTTGGTTTTTGTTGGTTTAAAATAGTACTCTGTATATGTAAAATATATTTATAGAGCCCTGAAGAAGATAGTTGTACTATCGAAACGTCGGCGTAGTTGAAAATAAAGAAATAATTGACTGCAGTTCCGAATATTTTTTCAACCTTATTTTTTTTGTTGTGAATGATACTTCACTCTAACTAGGCATGAATGCGCACATCAACAATGAAAATGGTCAATTAAACAGTTTTGAACATTGAGATAAAGACTTTGGTTTTTTCTAAAAACGTTCCATTCTCCCAATAATATTGAAATACTCTCAAATTATTCATCTGTTTTTGAACAATGAATGTATGTTTATCTCATGAAAACTGTAAAAAAGAATCCAACTTACATTTAAAAAACCTAGGTTCAGGAACTTTAACTTGCACTACGTGAGTCCTTGAGTATGCCTCAATCTGCTTCGTGAGGTATTCGTCAAACGTCGCCACACTTCTTTTCTCTTCACACTTTACTTCTGTTTCACTTTTATTTACTCTTCTTATACTTACTCCTTCTATAATACTGTAAGAATCCCTACTAACAGTTTCGTCTACGAATTGTTTAAGTTGTTTTTCTAAATCGGTAAACTGGGAATCGTCTCCAGCGAGATGGCAACTCCAGATGGGGGAAATAAGGAAGAAAAGTAGCCCGTAGAAGATGGGGGCCACCATGACTAGGATTCACCTGCACATTTGGATGGCTGGAAGCTGAAAAGAAAATGAACATTAGATATTGTTATATACTTCTTGTTTGAATCATAAATATTAAATTTTAAAGATATACTGGATGGTGTTCCAAAACCGGTACATAGTTATTTAACATACTTCATATCAGAGCTGGGCAGTAACTAGTTACTTTAGTAACTTAGTTACTAACTAGTTACTTTTACGGTAACTTGTAACGTAACTTAGTTACTTTTTAAAATATATGGTAATTGTAACTGTAACTTAACTTGCTGCGGAAACGTAGTTGGTAACTTTACGGTTTTTAGTTACTAGTTACGTGAGTAACTAAAGTTACTTAAAGTAACTGAGAAATTAGAATGTAACTTAAGTTAGTTAAAGTATGCTTTTCTTAGAAACACTAAATAAAACTGTTTTGTTTTGAATAAATGTCTGTCCAGAGTGGGCGTTGAGCGCAGCATCGCGTTCGCGTATTTATTTTATTTCTTTTAATAATAAAACAATGTAAACTTAACCTAAAACATAATGCAAATATTACTCATGTTTGTAATAAAATATGTTTTGTTTTTGAAGTATAATTCCAGATGCAGTTAACGCGCCAAGTTTGAATTCTTTAAAGCACCGTATCCTCATAGTATAGATTTGTACACATTGACAAATGTACAAGACGAGAAATGTTCCAGATAATATCTACAAGGGACATATTCGTACGATAGGAAAATGTATATGGCAAGATATGTACAGAGTGATATGTGTTCATTTGAAAATTTGTATGCATTCCCTCTGTAAAGTGTAACTTTTATTTTAATAAATAATTTAATTCAATATTATTGTTCAATGATTTCAAGCTATAATAGGTAATAAAATAAGTAATTATATTCATGAATAGTAGAGTTTTTGTACGGTAAACTGAGCAACTAAAAATAACACATTATTTTAACTTTTAATTCTAGAATTAAAAAGTCACTAAATGTTAAATTTGACATATAAAATATATTATTTTCAAATGTTTTCCTCGCTTACAAATGATACGTTTTAATAAATTATAATTAAACTGCCACTAAATCAACAAAATTATTCCAATTTTCGGGTCATACAAAAAATTGTGTATTTTGTTCCAAGGATTGCAAAACTTGACTTCGTCTCATTTTTGCAAACTCCCTTCTCACAAAATAAAATGTCACTTTTAATTCTTATATTATAGTGTAGGTCCTCTAACATTAACAATAATAATCTGATTGGGTGTTGCCAAGCAATAACGTTAAAATTTAGGTTAACGTAGTTAGTGCAAAAACTCGCTGATATGTATACTACAGGAATATCTAAGTTAACAGTCTATGTCTACACTTCACTCCATTAAAAGTAGTTAGAAAGTAACTCAAGGTAACTAAGTTACTTTTGATGAGTAAATAGTAAATAACTTAATTCTTTCACCAAAGTAACTGGAACTTAAGTAACTTAGTTACTTTTTTTAGGTAACTGTAACTAGTTACATTTTAAAAGTAACTTGCCCAGCTCTGCTTCATACGATAAATATAAATGTTATACTTGTAGAGAATAAAATTCAGCATTATAAATCAGTTAACAATATTTAGTTCGTACCTACGTTTGCAAACATTAGGCAGGAAAATTTTAAAAATTTAATTAAAACAATAAGACAAACAAATCATATAATATTTGAAGAATTATTTCCTAAAATAATTTGAGAAGTAACGTGGAAGGAAAAACTGTTTTCCCGTATTAAATGAGTATATAACAGATTTTCAGAACCACCCGACCCGGTATACAACAGGGTGCACGTTTCTCGAGGCTCGCGATTAGGATCTCAGAAACTTATATACGAAGTTAAATAAGGGCATAGTTTCTGCATTAGTAGACTGTGGTCAAGATGTATTTGTTTTTCCCGAAAAATTCATATGTTACTAGATAAATAGAAAATTAAATTCTGCTGATTTTAGTTTTTAGAAATATGAAACTATATGGAATTTTGGTTTGCATTTCTTTACGACACTTTTTTATTTTCTTTCGAACTCTCGCTAAAATTTTATGATCACTGTTACATTTCGAGGCATGTCCATGGGCGTCGTAACGTAATTTCCTAAGATGGAGAAAAAAAGGTTGCCAAGGAAAAGAATTCATACAATAGTATATTAAAGAACGTGTTTTATAAGACATGTTTTTTTCGCACGCGTCAAAATTTAGAAAACGAGCGTTAGCGAGTTTTCTAATTGACAAGTGCGAAAGAAAGTCTTATAAAATGAGTTCTTTATACTATTTTTTATATTTTGCACCTTCTACAAACTAAAATATTTTAAAAAACTGTTAATATTAAACCGAGTTGATTTAGGGAAATTTGTAAGTGAAATGTTGTAGTTGGTAACATTGAATTGACCACATTCAATTATTATTTGAAAGTTCATGTCATTTCAATATTTACGAACAAATTTAAGAGAATTTAGTGTAATCATGGAAGATGAAATCAGTTGCACTCCGCCTGAGCTACGTAATATAGCTCAGACTACAGTAAATAATCTACTTCCTAAAAAATCGCGCGAGATTTATGAGAAAGAATTTGCAAATTTTGAAACATGGTGTAAAGAAAATAATGTCAAAGGCGTAACAGAGAATGTTTTGATTGCTTATTTTGAAATGCAAAGTAAGACGAAAATATGTATTATTATTATATTCATTAAATAAAGTGATTAATTGTAAACGAAATTTTGACGTTATATTGAAATTTCTTATCTTCCAGCTTTGACGTTTGACAATTTAACCCTTTCAGCCTCAGTGTACAGGAAATTTTTATTTTTTCTTATATTTGAATTAAAACTTGCTTTAAAATTAATTAAAAATAATTTTCTATCGTTCAAAGGTTCAATCTACAAATTTTTAGTACTACTAGGTCCATCTATGTGCACTAATTCGAACATTATATTAACATTTACTTACTCAATTTGTTTTTATATTTGTACATTTTCATGTAAATAATCTTCCCTAAATAAAAAAATAATAATAATATCGACATTATATTATTAAAATGAATTGTCAATTAACTAAAAATAAATTAGGTAAAAATGGGTTAAAGAAACGTCATCTAGTACCAACCGTCTAAAACAAAAAATTGCGTATCGAAATGAAGGTCATTACGATACGCAATTGCGTATCGTAATGACTTCATTATGAACGCAAAATATAAAAATAGATATTTTTAATTTTTAATAGTTTAGTGTTATCAAGAAAGTTATATAGTTGTAAATATCTTATAAAAATAAAAAAATAAATATAAGGGTGTTCATTTTAAATGGGCAACCATTGCCATCTCGAGAACTATAAGAGCTACAAAGATGGTGAAATAGGCAAACAATTTCTATTTCACAAGACAAATTTTTTTTAAAAAAGAAAAATTATTCTTTTGGAGCAGTGGTTCTCAAAGTAGTACGAGTAGTTACAAGAAAAAAATTATCTAAATATTATTTATCGAAAATTTATGTAAATACTTATATTAAAGAACGTTAAATTCTTTATTCGATAAATAGAAATTCATTATTATATCATCTATACATTTAGAGATAAAGAAATGCATAAAAAATAATTTGATGTAAAAATTTTAAAATTTAAACCAACTAAAATTGCTACAGTAGAATCTAAATCTATCGAAAATTTAAAAATGTAATATATAAATAAAACTATTAACTAAACTAAGTAATCTAACACACTATTAGTAATAAAAATTAAGAACTATAACGAAACTACTAAATTAATCGTACAACAAACCTAAATAAATAGCCACACCAAGAACTAACATAAATTAAACACAAATAGGTACTATAAGAACAAAGCCACGATCATCCACAGTCAAACTAGAGTGAAAGCTATCAGCACGTTTGATATCTGTCATTATAGCGGATAGCACATATGGCTATCCGACTTGAATCCATCTATTGGCTAGTAGTGGAACTTATATAGCGGATAGCACATGTGGCTATCCGACTTGAATCCATCTGTTGACTAGTAGTGGAACTTATATAGCGGATAGCACATGTGGCTATGAATTAGAACAGACCCCCTGTACGGGCTCACGTGACTATTGCCTGGTAACAAATTTTCAAAAAATCTGTCATTTTATTTTCAATTTGTTTTCACTCTCTTGTTATTAATACTGAGAAATAAATTTTGCAGCCAGTTTGATAATCAAATTTTATTTTGCACGTTTTGTAACTGAGCAAATCCAATTTGAAATTTTATAAAAGTTACATCTTTGTCAGAAAAGCTTTGTTTCGGTAATTATTATTGAACATGGATAATTATTCACACGAAGAAAAGTTACAAATCATTATTAATAACGTAACGTTTTTATTTATTTGGATGATGTTTAAATATTAGACAATTATTGTTAATTAAAATAAGTGTTTATTAAACTATAATGAAAATGCCTATTACTAATATTAAACAATTATTTAAAAAAAAACTAGTTACGACTAAAACTATAATTAACTAGATAACACTAACACTATTTATTTATTTATCCAATTGACACTACGATTTATTTCCACGATATTATTAATTATTTATTTCCACTATTTATATCACTTTTTATTTATATCACGTTCAACTGTCCGGTTACCGACCTCCACATCGTCTATATACTCAACTGACTCAACAGCGTCTGTATATCCAACTGCTCGGACAGAAATCACCACACTATCTGTCTATTTATGTAACTAACTTTCTCTTTCCACAGCTCCAGTAACATCAACTATCCGTATGCCACAATTCTTCAACACCAATGCCGAGTATCCACTCCAACTGTCCTTGTATACCTAGCTTCACAATACTCGGCAACCCTACCGAGTATTCACTTCCACAGCTAGCCCAATGTACCAGTAACTTCCAGACTCGCCGTTACTGTCCTCGTACACTATAGCTTCCCAATATTCGTCAACACTACCGAGTATTCACATCCACAGCTATCCCAGTTAACCAGTAACTTCCAGAGTCCTCCACTCGACACTATACTGCATACGCTCACCACGATACTGCTGTGCTTCACTTACACTTTACTCTCTAACACTCCATGTGAATGTCTCTGTGACTCTCCCTATGTAACTAACTAACTCCCGAGCATAGCTGCGTCCCTTTTATACAGCTGCCATTAGCTCTAGAATGTTCGACCGCATAATAAAAAAAATCTGATGTGGCCAGCACATTACCTTCCGTCAGTTCTATGTATTTTGTATAAATGTCATACAAAAAGTTCCTTGCAAAAGATTATATATCTTGTACATTACCTTAAGGCAGTTGTATGTATTTTATACAAATTCCATACAGAAAGTTTCTAACAAAAGATCTTATATTTCCAGTAAAATTATAACATAAACATACTGTCAACTGCACTTGACACTGCCACCTTTCAATCAGAATTTTCTTAATGTAGCAGCTGTTTCCAGAGTTATAGCAAAGCTGACTAATATATATGATATTTAATTTCTTTATAATTTTTTAACTCTATGTCCATTTAATATGAAGTATAAAATGCATTCAAATCGTATAGAGAATAAATAATTCTTTAATATTTATAATAACATCAAATGTGAAAAAATGATATTTAACATCGTTTTTTCAAGAAAAACTGTTAAAATCTTCAAATGAGGGTACTTCCGGTTGACCAATTATAACCAAAATCTAATCAGCTCTTCACATGGATGTAACGAAGAGGAGTACGAAAGAATTGTAATTTTTGGAATTGTAGTATTAGAGTTATCGCATTAGAAAATTTTGTCACACACAGACACACACACACACACACACACACACACACACACACACACACACACACACACACACACACAAACACACACACACACACACACACACACACACACACACACACACATACAGACATCATCGTAAAAATAGTAAAATCGTATTCTAGGGACCCTAAAACGTGCTTATTCATTAAAAACTCACCACCGAATTTTTTGACCAAAGACAATACCTTCCTTACCTAAAGGTGACGGAAGGTAATGAACACAAAAGGTTCAGGCGACCGGAAGTAATTAAACACGTCGCGGCTTGTTGTTTACATAGCCCGGCTGCTAGCGCGATTGCGTCATCGCTATACTTAGACGCTTGTTCAGCGTAGCAGCAAGGCTCACACGTTACAATAATATAATTTTTATTCAAAAATAAATACAAAATTGAGTTGTATGCAGACTTTAGTTATTTATAACATTTATTTGAAGTATTATTGTCTAAAACTAATAGCCCACTTTAGCGCAAGGTAAAACTGTTTTCCCATGTTAAAAACCTATGGCCCGCATATCGTGTTACACCCTATGTAATATAAGCTTATTAAAAGTTTTTGTTATTTTTATACTTGTGTTACGGATTTTATTTTCAAATTTATGTGGGACTCGAAGTTTCCTAGTTCTCATGTACGTTAGTGACCTGAATATTATTACATGTATACCTCAGATAAATATCTCATCCAGATTTTACGTGAAGTGCATTCATAACAACGGAAGTTGTGTATTGATTATCTTCTGATAAAATATACAGTTATAGTAGTACATTATATTAGTATTTATAATAAACTAGCTGTTACCCGCGGACTTTGTAACCGTGATTCAATTTATATTTTAACCCCTTACAACATGATTTTAGTGTTAATTTGAAAATATTTCAAACAACTCACGAGTTATGAGCCGCCAAAAATGCTTGCTTACATGTTTAGTCTCGGCCAAAACTGTAAAGTTAAAAATGATTCAATATCACGATTTCGGTTAAAGATAGTGTTAATTCTTGCAAAAACGAACTCTGGAGGATCGATTTGATGTATTAATATTTTAAAAGTGCCAAAAAAAACTTATAGATTGCGGAGAATAGGATCGAAATTAAGGGAAAAAATGGGAAAAATTTTCCCCAAAAAATGCATTTTATTTTGTTCTTAACTCCTCAACGGTTTAAACTATTTTTAAATTAATACTAAATTCATGTTCTACAAGGTATAGAATATAAACTAACTCAATTCTAAATCTTAACACCGTCTGGATAAAATTTTATTTAAATATTTTTAAAAAATAGTTTAGAAGAGTGAGACCAAACGAGAATTTTGTCAATATCTTTTTGGAGCAGAATGCAGTTGTAGACAGAGTTATTTTCAAGTCATCTGCATAAAGTAATACTTTTGAATGCTGAACTACATCTACAATGACTACGTTTATCTCGAGAATTCAAGCAGGGCCGGCGAAACGTATTCAGCTCAGGTGGGTAGTACCATGGGTGGGGGTTGGTGGTTGGGGGCACTTCTGGGTTTTTTTATATTAGATTTAAGGTTTTTTAAAGAAAAACTTGGTAACTATGTAGAATAAGTACTTTATTTAACATTTCTTGTTTCGACACAACTATCGTCTGCAACTTGACACTTTTTATGTTTGCAGTGCAAAAACTGACATACGTTTTCTCTATACCGATCTTATCAACTAAGTCTGGATATGAGTGCAAGATCGCTATGTGATTCAGTCGATTTTGCAACATCGTCGAGCGCAAATAATTTTTTCCCTTCGTAGAACGGAAAAGCTTCTCTCGTTCGAGCAAGATGATCCTGGAATAGTCATGATTAACTGAATAAAGCGCAAATACTCCGGAACAAGTCCCATGCACCAATCATGCTCACCATAAGCCGCTTACGCATTAGACAAGTAACGGAATGTCAACATGCTGCGCCGCCGGGTCACAACTGCGCATCGCACGCGTAATTTGAACATTGAATAAGATTCTTAGTCGATTTCGAAAATAAAATTAGACCAACTACCCACCGTACCCACCTCTTCCGCCGGCCCTGAATTCAATCGGCTTCAAGTATATTATGACTTTAAAAATCCTACTGGTTTATCTCAGCGGATTGAAAATAGGATTGAGTTATTTTCAATCTTCTTTAAATTCGTATTGACTAAAAAAAGATAGTTAAATACTTGATTATGCTTACAGACAGGGAGAGGTATATGATCTAATTTCAGGCAGGATATATAACCCCAAATTCTAAAAATTGTCATGTTGTTATTTGTCTTCTCTTTCTAAAACATTAAAAAATATTTGGTTCTTCATCACTCCAAATATTTCGCTTTTCGACAATTGTTTTATGTCGCAACTTTTATAAAATGAAGTAAAATGTAAGCAACTAACAAAAGATATGAATTTAGTAACACTGCAACATATTACGAATGTGCGCATGCAAAGTTACATAATCTAAAGCTTCACTGTTTATTTCGACAGCAGTCAAGCTGCTTCATAAATCCAAACCTGTTATTTTATAGGCTTGACTTGACATTTTCAAGCAGCTTGAAATATTAATCTTGATCGCTTATTTCAAAGATTGAAACGGCATTTTCTAAATTTAAGCGGCGTCAAACGTCGTTTATAAAGAGATTGAATAGTAGAGGACTCAGATTGGAACCTTGTGGGACACCAGAAGTGAGTACATAGGTGTTAGATTTGAAGTTAGTGTAGCGCTCTGATATTGTACGTTCTTTTAAATATGTCGAAAAATGTTGAATCGAATTAGGAGAAGAATTAATTTTTTTTCTAGCTTACTTAAGAGGACATTGTGATTTATAATATCGAATGCCTTAGAAAAATCTCCATAAATTACATCCACTTGACAGTTATCCTGTAATGAGTTTAAGGTGATGTTGATGAACAGATGGAATTATGAACAGAATTGTAGGTGTGCTTATATAGAATAGATTCGAAAAATTTAGAAATTTTGGATAATATAGCAATTGGGCGATAGGTTGAAATGTTAGTATTATTACCGGGTTTATGGGTAGGCATATATTTGAACTTTTCAGAATTATCAAGTTGCTATCATAGGCGTGCGAAGGAAGATTGGGGCACGAACTGACACGTGCCCTTCTATTCCCTCAACCGATATCTCTACATCCTTAGGTCAAATATATCTTTCATCTAATAGGTTTCACTTGAGAATATTAAGTTCAGATTCTTCCCAAATAACCCGTCTAGACCTAGAGACCTTTGTCTCCCGTCACGGACCGCTGTACGATAGTAAATACTATCTGAACGCTTCTTTATTGATTCTATAAACTCATATCATGTTTTGGACCGCCTTTTCTGTCAGTTAATTTGCTGTGTATAACATAATTGTGATATGTAGTAACGTTAAGATTAAATGTTAAGAAAAACGAAAATCCCAAATAACCATAACTTGTAGGTACCTTCTATGTATATTTTTTTAGATGTCAAAGAAAATATGTATTTGAAGCCCCCTTGAGCACGAGGTACGACTGCGAATTAAGACATCAAAAATATAGAAACACACTTTTTAGATTAAAGATAGTCTTTTTTACCTCCCGCTACCCTTGATAAGGGAAATATAGGGATCGTGCAAAAAATCGCATATCGAGATTTTGGTAAATGACCACGTTTTAAGGTCCCTAGAATCCAATTTTAACATTTTCACGATGATGTCTGTGTGTATGTGTGTGAGGATCCTCCGCGCTAACTCAAACAATATTATTCGGAAAATTTTGAAACCTTGTGTTCGACCTTGTTCTAATATGGAAAGAACCCATTACATTTTGGTGTAAATCAGATAACCGATAATGGCAAATTTTTTCAGAATTGCATTAATACTTTTACTATATATTTTATAGATAAATTTATAAAATTATCTACAGGTAATTTAAATCCCGAAGCCTACGCTTTAAACAAACACAACTTCTTGGTTCCACAAGTCAATCTCAAATGTATGTAACTGACAGATAAATTTCACTGTCAAAAAACTAATCTATATATATATATATATATATATATATATATATATATATATATATATATATATATGTGTGTGTGTGTGTGTGTGTGTCTGTGTGTGTGTGTGTGCGTGCGTGTGCGTGTGTGTATGTGTGGACTCTCCATTCTAACTCAAATACTATCATTCAGAAAATTTTGAAACCTTGTATTTCAAACTTTTTCTATTATGGAAGAGCCCATTAGATTTTGGTGTAAATCAGATAACAGGAAATGACACTTTACTTGAAGCTCAAAATAGTTTTTCTTCGAAAAATACCTTTAAATGTTATTTTTTCTAGATTAATGTTTTTATGAAAATTAAAGATTATTAAATTTTCTACAGATTTCCATTCATAATTTTTCTAGATATATTATGGATAAAGTTATAAAATTATGTATAATTTAAATCTCGGAGCTACGATTTAAACAAACAAAACTCCTTGCTTATGCAATTATTCAAATGTATGTAACTGACAGATAAATGTCACTGTCAAAGAACTAGTCTTTTCAAATTAACACACACACACACACACACACACACACACACACACACACAAACACACACACACACACACACACACACTCACACACACACACACACACACACTCACACACACACACACACACACACACACACACACACACACACACACATCATCGTAAAAATAGTAAAATCATATTCTAAGGACCCTAAACAGTGCTTATTCATCAAAAACTCAACACCGAATTTTTTTGACCAGACAATACCTTCCTTACCTAAACGTGACGGAAGGTAAAAATTGGTAAATGTGAACAGTTGGATAGAAATTGGTGAATTTATTGTACAATGTTAAGTTCAGTTTATTGAACTTTGCAAAGTTCTTAACATTAACAGAAAAATTAACAAATGTAAAACAGGTTTTTGTACATGGCTACAAACCTCAATTTTGCTCTAACAATTACCTCGAATTGCATACCTAGATATATTATAACTAGTTGTCTGTATACAACGTTTTCCGTCCATTATCACAATTGTATATAGTATTTTTTTTTTTATTCAAGCCAAAGTAGATCATTTCTGTAATCATCCCATATTAATTCATCGAAATAATTCTCTCCAATTTTCCAATTATTATAACCGTAAGCGAATTAAAATTTCATTACCAGAAACACAGTATCTTGATGGTAGCTTGTAACGTTCTTGCTGCAGATACAGATTCAAATGAAAACAGATCACCGCGCGCAAAAAGTGTGATTTATTGTAAAGCCGCACGCGAGCATAATTAAGAAATTCTCTTTCACATCCGTGCTCAACAACTCAGCGAGTCCCTTGTGTTTTGCTAACATGAAAAACAGTATAATGTGAACTTGTGAGACATTATAATCTAAAAGAACATATTCAGAAATGCTACAAATAATATACAGGGTGTTTCACAACTCGCGCCCCAGAGCGAATGAGAAAACGCGAGACTGCACTCGTGTAATTTTGAAGAAAAAAAATCTAGCTTAAAAAATATTCGAGAAAAGACGTCTTAAAATTGACCAATCAGAGACCTACACCTTTAACGTGCGTTTGCCGTAATTTTGCGTTACTAGCGTTTTATACAAATCAAATCTTCTTTAAAATGTGTGGGCGACTGTAGTTTTCGAAAAATGTCAGTGTCAAATTAAATTTGACAAGGTGAATAAAAAAGGTAAATTCTTACCATGTATTCAGCCGCAGCACGAGTCTGTTCGGAACGTTTTCCGGATAGAAATCTTGTGGATCATAAAGCGATATTGAGAGCCATCGCAAGGACGCATGAATTCAAATGACAATAATATTTTCGTTTAACACATTTTACACAGCTGCTACAACACGTTGCACTATACGATATAAATGATGATCTCGGATGACACCTTCGCTAACCTAAACTTGTTGACAGTGAAAAGTCAACTCTAAAGTGTCAAAATTACAGTAAGTCAAACAAATTTTGTACCTCACTAATAGTATTTTTAAAACCTAGGAACCAGTTTCATTTTGTAATAATATCATCACACCTCAAGATATCCTTCCGAGATTGGTGGATTAAAAAGTCTTGTAACTCCGTTATGCAAGCAGCCACAAATTATTTTCTTCTATTTGTTGGCAACCTGTTGTCGTCGGCAAGTGTCAGTTTCGTCTAGGGTGCGAGTTGTGAGACACCTGTATACACACATGACCCTAAGTTTGTAGCCAATCCATGTTTGGGGTGAGGCTGTCACTTTGCGTTGGCGGCAATTTGAAAGTAGTTGTCAGTAATTCGTTGGCTGTTTAGATAGCAACATCTTGTTTTGTGCTTGTGCTTACATCAGTGTCAGTATAGTTTTGTTTTGTATTCATCATGACGTAATTCTCAGTGTAAAACCAATTTCGAAACCCTACTTTGTCATATGGATGACGTAGGACACTTCTGATAGTTCAGATTTAGAAAGGTTAAGTTTTAATAGTTATTCTACAAATAAATAGAATAAATAAACATAAACTAAATCTAATTATATTATACTTAGTTTAGAATACAACATTTTACCTTTAAATAAATAAATAAATATATCATTACGGCATATTACCCATTGCTGGGTGTGCCAATCTGCTTTGTACACAGATTTCGGTAATGATGACATATTTGTACCGTGCTTGCGTTTACCAGACGTCACCTTACGGGCACTCATTGCTGGCGTAGAGAGTGCACCACAGAGGTCAATTTTGTCAAATACGATTATTCGGAAAAGAATCCATTAGATTTTGGTGTAAATCGGATAACCGAATGTGGCGCTTTACTTGAAGCTAAAATAGTTATTTTTCTACAAATCTATTAAAAGTGGGCTTTTTAATGTTTGTTTTAGCGTTAAAAATGTCATTTTGTGACACTAGTGTTAAAAGTGACAGATCATTGTTACTTTTGACACTAGTGTTAAAAGTGAATGTCAAAAAATTATTAGAAATATAAATTTAAATTAAAAAATAGTATTTGTAGATAAAATAGTGTATGATATACGTGTTAAAAGTGATTTTATTTTGTTCGAAGGTTTGGATCGCTCCGCTCCGCGTCGTGTTCCAAACTTCCTTCTTACAAAATAAAATGTCACTTTTAACACATATTATAAAATAGTTTTTCTACAAACACTATTAAAAATTGAATTTTTAACACGGCATACTTCAATTAAAAATGCGATATTTTAATTCTAGTGTTAAAAGTAAATTACCTTGGTAACGACGAATGGAACAACAAATCGACATGTTTGACATATATCAAAAAAAATTTACAAATACAAATTTAAATGAAATAAATGTGTTTGTAGAAAAAATAGTGTATGATATACGTGTTAAAAGTGATTTTATTTTGTTCGAAGTATGGATCACTCCGCTTCGCGTCGTGTCCCAAATTTCCTTCTCACAAAATAAAATGTCACTTTTAACACATATCATAAATAACTATTTGCTTCGAAAAATACCTTTAAACGTATTTTTTTTGCGATGTATGTTATGAAAAAATTAAAGATTCTAAATTTTCTACAGGATTGCATTAATACTTTTTCTATATATTTTATAGATAAATTTATAAAATTATCTATAATTTAAATCCCGGAGCCTACGCTTTAAATAAACACAACTACTTAGTTACACAGTTCATATCTCAAATGTATGAAACTGTCAAATAGTTAATCATTTCAAATTAATAATAGTAATGTTTTAAAAACAAAAAAAATAGAACAATAGTTATATAGATTAATTAATAAAAATTAAATGGCAGGAGGTATTGTGTTGGCTACATCACATTTTTAATACTACAAATTGCTTCAAAATTAACCGAATTTTCATTTAAAATAAAAAGAATTAGAAGGGGGAACCCCGTTGTGTTTTAAGTTAAAGAGATTAGCGTTTTGTTTAATTCTGGAGAACAATATTAATTTAACTTTGTAATATTAAAACTTCATAAACTAAAAAATTACCTAAACAATATTGCATTTCTAGGGACTAACTTTCCATTATAATTTCAATTAAGATAACAATTTAAAAAGTTTCATCTTCCTTTACCCTTCGAAATGATAGAAAATCTTCACTTCTTAATGAGTTGTTTGTATTCATAACCCGCCTGTTTCCAACTGCAACCTTTAATTTAAAATCCAAAATCCGTTTTCAATTACGTCGAGACAAAGTTTTCAATTAAATTGTTGGTTTATCCATTGAACTTCTTGATTCAGTCTCACGATGCTGTTATAATTAGAGTCTCTGGATCAGTGTAGGAATTTTAACAACTTTGGCATTGGATTAATTATTAAAGATCAGGGAATCTGTAATAAATTGTTTTATTAGTTATCCAACAACGTAATATGTTGCTGATCCTGGCTGCAAGAGACAAACTCATAATTTGATTAAGAGTGAGATGAGTTTAGGCGATGTTTGTATTAAATTTACTGGTGTTTTAACTAATCTTACTCAATACAAGTTTTAATATCAGCACTAACTGAGAATAGAATCTTATTAATTATTCATCTTAAGTAGTTTATTATAGTACAATAAAACTCACATAACTAATATGAGTATGCTCGTTCTCTATATATTAGTAAGCTAAAGCCACGTCCCCACTGCCTTGGGTTTTGCCCATTGGCATGGCCGCACGGCAATGAATTACCTAATACAATTGTATCGATTTTTTGATATCATTCGGCCGAGCCGAATGGCAAAGAGGCAAAGCCGACGCATTGTGGATACATATTTATGAACATTTGTGTAGCAAAATTTGTCGTTGTATACAGGGTGAGTCTGGGAAGACGCCCCCCCCCCTTTAACTTTTTTATTATAAGTAATAGATAAAAATGGCTCATATAAAAGTTTTATTATTTTACATATACTATTTGATGGCAGATGTAGATATTTTTTATAAAGTCAGGTTTACAAGATACGACTATCAACTTTTATTATTCAAATGGCAACCTATAATTATTTTAATAAAATAGAAACCGCCATTATTTTCTCTTTTCAACGATGTATTATTTTTTATTAATATATTTGAAAATTTTTGAGAAAAATGAGATAATTTAGAGATATTAGAAATAATTTAAAAAAAATATTATAGGTGGCTATGTGAAAATAAACAAAACGTAACAATGTAAAACAATTAAATAATGTCAAAAAAATGTACATTTGTTTGTTACTTAATTTAACTTATTTTGTAAAAAAAACATTTTGATATGTTTACGAAGAACGAATTAATTGATATGATTCTAATAATTGGTGAATCGACTGGAATCAAAAGAAGAGCAAAAAGAATTTACCGGGAGCGGCAACAGAGTTTAAGAACACTGAGAAGGATTTTTACCCGATTTCGAGAAACAAGTTGAGTTGAAAAACCAAAACGAAATACAGCTAATGTTATAATAAATGAAGAAACGCTTGAATTTTTGTATTACAGAACATGGTCGTAATTTTGAACATTTGTTTTAAGTTGTTTTTGTTACTAAATTTGTTGTTTAGTTTGCTAAGTTGTATAGCACTGTTACGTTTTATTTATTTTCACATAGCCACCTATATTTGTTTAAAAATTATTTCTAATACTTCTAAATTATCTCATTTTTCTCGAAATTTTTCAAATACATTAATAAAAAATAATACATCGTTGAAAAGAGAAAAAAAATGGCGGTTTCTATTTTATTATAATAATTATAAGTTGCCATTTGAAAAATAAAAGTTGATAGTCGTATCTTGTAAACCTGACTTTATAAAAAATATCTACATCTGCCATCAAATAGTATATATAAAATAATATAACTTTTATATGAGCCAATTTTTTCTATTACTTATAATAAAAAAGTTAAAGGGGGGGAGCATCTTCCCAGACTCACCTTGTATATCATGTTATCATCTGTTATTATTTTACTATTTAGTTATACTAAGATTAATATTAAATTATTACTCGGTTAAACGACTAAACTTTTATCAAATATATTTAACATGGTGTATTTATTAAAAATAAATTTTGTAATTTAATTAAATTTCTCAGAATAATAATGTACTGATGCCGTGAATACATGTATGAGTGTTATAATGGGTTCATTAAAAAATATTATCTGGCCAGCGCTTTACCTTCCGTCAGTTCTATGTATTTTGTACAACTTTCATACAGAAAGTACATATATTTCCAGTAAACTTATAACACAACTCCACTGTCAATTGCACTTCACACTGACATCTTTCAATCAGAATTTTCTTATTATAACAGCTGTTTCCATAGTTATGAAATTAAATATATTTATCATTTTTACCTTCGATGATATACGTGTGTATGTGTGTATTTGTGTATGTGTGTATATGTGTATGTTTGTATGTGTATATGTGTGTATATGTGTATATATGTATGTCTGTATGTGTGCGTGTATGTATGTATGTATGTGTGTATGTGTGTGTGTATGTGTGTATTGTCTTTATCGTCTTGTGCTAGTTATTCTGTATGAAAAATCTTATTAATATTTAAGACGACACGATTAAGGTGTTGTGTACTGAATTGTACTGCTACCGGTAAGTGAAAATATATTGTTATATAAGTAATTGTGTGTTTTTATACTAGTAAAATGTATTACAAAATCATATTCTAGGAATGACATAGCATAGATTTCGCAATCCTAGTCCTAGAACACATCGAGATTTATTTGTCAAGCGATTGGATTTCTTAAACATGAAAGAACTTCGAATTTTAGATTCGCAGGTCGTATACAATAAAAACCGTCTTTGCTTTGCCCATTTTGAGGCAAAGCATAAAAGTCTACACAATCGACGTCTCCACGTACTTGTAGTTCCATCGCTGAATTAACCTGGTGAGTTACGATTTACATTTCTTTATCTAATTTGTGTATCTTTGAGGTTTTTAAGTTAATAGAGTAGATATTCTAGTTTTCATAAAGGATAATAATACGAAGAATGTGTTTAGATGTTACTATATACTTATCTTCCAATTTTCATTATTTTAATTTTTACAGGTATAGTTCACTTTTTAAATTCAAATACCGCACCTGCCGCAAATGAACCTAATACCGAATTAGCTTTTCCGGCAAACATAGAAGATCCAATTTCATCTACATCAATTACCGCATTTGTTGTAAACATACCTAATACAAATGTACAAGACGTTACTCCTGAAATCCAGGCAGGTAATTATTTACGTATTTAGCTATTGTTTTAAATAAAAAGATGCGGATCTTTTAAATTTAGCAAAATATTTATTTTCAGATAATTTGACGCAATCCCTACTTCGGTCAGTGGCAGTTAAAAGGACCCGAAAAGGAAGGAAGCTCTATTCTAGCGCTAAGTATTGGAAAAGGCAGTCTGATCAAAAAAGAAAAACAACTTATTTAAATAACGTTTAGAAGCAGCGTCACCTTACGCTCACGGACTCTCAATGCTATCGTGGAGAGAGCACCACAGTGGTCACTTTTGTACTATTCGAAAATTTGAAATGCGAAACGCAACCGGTCACCTAATGCATATAGACACGCGATCCCATATTTATTTTTATTTAAATTAAATACATTAGTTACTTTGGTGGTTTGTATTAATGTAATAGAACCACAAATTGTGCTCAAATAATAATTTAGTTTCATTTTCTAAAATTTTTCTTTAAATCTGATAAAGATAAAAATATGATAAACGACGATAAAATTTGATAACTGACTTGCGAGTAATAATTCTGCTCGTCGCCCAAATAAAATTGTATTATTTCGTAAAAAAATAACTATTAGTATTGTATCATTTTAAATGAAATAATACTTTTTATAATTTAAAAATGTAATATTTTTTATTCATTTGATGTAATCTTTGTAAGATTGATTTGTAGTTGAAGTAGATTTTTCACAAAATACTAAGCAATGATACAGTATTTTGTGAAAAATGCTTTAACTGCAAATCGTACAAACTAGAAGTAATTAATAAACCGAATATACCAATATTAATTGTAGATAATGATTATACCGACCGAGTTTTACATTTAATTATTGCTTCCATACACCGACGGCGCCACTGATGTGGTTCCGATGCTTAACACGTACGTTTCTTATCTAAAATAGTGTATATGGTCTGTGGTCAAGTGCAATTGAGATATGTAGATAAGTGTTTGTCTTATAATTTTACTGGAAATATAGGACCTTTTGCTAGAAATTTTCTGTATGGAATTTGTATAAAATACATACAATAGCCGGACGGTAATATACAAGAAATAGAATCTTTTGCAAGGAACTTTCTGTATGAAATTTGTACAAAATACATAGAACTGACGGAAGGTAATGTGCTGGCCACATCAGATTTTTTAAATTCTGTATCAATGTAATATGAGTATGAAATGCAGTCAAATCGTATAGAGAATAAAATATTCTTTAATATTCATAATAACATTAAATGTGGAAAAATTATATTATTATAGCTTTTTTTTAATCGTTTTTTCAAGAGAAACTGTTAAAATCTTCAAATGAGATATTTCTGGTTGACCTTACTTGAAGGTGACGTAAGGTAATCGTAAATCAAACATTTATACCTTATTTTTATTAATTTATTTTTTATTTATTTTAGTTATTCAACAAGACATAGACCCAGTTGCAGAAAACATAGTTAACTTTAATCACGTTGTTAACTTTGACAAGGCTTTTTTCTCAATGTATTTTTGATACGCATCCATGGTTACAATGTGCAGTGAAACACATAATCAGCTAACAACGTTTTATGCAACTGGCCCATAATGTCCCAATTATAGAATAACTCTGAATTGTAAAAATATAAAATATTTTACAAAATATATGGTCGGTTGCACCAATATTTTAATTGGGAATTAAATAAAAATTGAAGCAAAACGAACACTAATATATTTTATGCGTATAAAAATGAAGATTTTAATTTAATTTTTCTTTAATTCTCAATTAAATATTGGTGTAACCGATCAATAGTAGTTTAATTAATAGGTTTGTTCGTTCCGTTACCCTGCGTCTATCGCAAACCGCGGCGGTGAAATTTGCTGTTCTTTCCGTTTTTCTAGTAACTTGCGGTAAAACGCCGCGGCAGCTGGCGGTGATAATTTTTACTGACTCATGACTCGGTGGTAAAAAAATAATCGGCGGTAATGTTCGCGTCTACATATGAAGTGCCAGTGTGATAGTGTTTGACAAATACATATTAGGAAAAAATTGTTATTTTTCAATAAGTATGCTATGTAATGTTTTAGTTTTAGAAATTGAAATACATTTGCAAAATATATAAATGTCAATGTCGTATGAATTATGATTTGTAACAAGGTAAATTTAAATGATAACAATAGTAAACAAATAAAATAATGGAAAATTGAATAATATATTTTTACTGAGTATCCTTTATAATTATAATAGTCTGAAGTATCTTCGAAAATAATTTAACGCAAACAGATCGAACAGAAAAATAATTTTTAGTAACTTAAATTATTACCGCGGCGATTGGCAGTGAATCGCAAAACGCAGCGACAATTACCGCCGCGTTTTGCGGTAAAACGCAGCATAGCGAAACGAACAAACCTAATATTAACAATAGAAATTAATATTATAATAATAAAAAAAAGTATTTAAATATATTAACTCATAAATCATGATCATCGCCAACTAACACTTAATGAAACATGTTTAAAATTGCAAGACGGTATTGAATGGGACTTAGTTTATTGTGATGTATTGCAGTGGATGAACGTATATTTGTGTGTATTTATTAAGTGACAAGTACAAAATAACATTTAAAATGAAATACAAAATTTGTTTAAATGTGGTTTTTTAAGGAAGGCGTTAGATGAAGATTTTTCATTAAACGGTAAGTACTATCATTTTTTACTCTATGTAACATACATTCTACTCGTAAAGATGAGATTCAATATAATACATATATCATACATCTATGTATCTTGTAACGTGCTTGTGACACCATTATAAACACTATTTGGAGTGACGAAAAAATAAGTAAATTTTTAACGATTTTATTTGTACTTTTATACCAGTTAGTAAAATCTTTCAATCATGTAAACACCCATATAAACCAAGTGAGGGCCACTTTTACAATCATTAGATAAACCTCGTATAACGCAATACCAGGTACAAAATTGAAAATAGTATTTTACAAACCTCGGATAAACCTCAGATAGAATATACACCAGTATTAAAGGCTCATTCACAGCTACGAAAATAAAAATAAAATTATACATAAAAATAAAAATAACGATATAAACAATAGGTTCTTATGAAAATGTTCACAGCTATCGAAAATAAAAATAAACATAAGACATAAGCACAAGGATTTGCAAATGTTAAATATTTTACACAAACATAAGCACAAGCATAACAACTGTCATTTGAGCTGTCAATTTACATTCTGGAACAAAAATTAATTATAAATAAAAAAAACCGTATAAGAAAAAGTGTCAATATATGATTACGTATAGTGCGTTAAAAGGTATAAAGTTAATATTATTTTTTGTGAATTATGTATTTACTAAATGACACCTGACATTAATTTACGTTTTATTTTCAAAGCCGTGAACAGCAACCATAATGTCTTATTCATTAAATTTTATTTATATCTCTTAATTTCGTAGCTGTGAATGAGCCTTTATCCCATGGAAATCGGTCGTATAAATTTCGGATAACTTTATCCCTTGTTCTTATGAATAACAAGTAAATACAAACGATGTGTTGTTATTCATACGTTTGACAGATGTCAATCAAGTATTTCAACATCACTGTCAAAATCAAAAATATCATTTATTTCATCTAACATCGTGAAAAATGCAAATTGGAAGGTAGAAATAATAACAATATTAAAGAAAAATAGTCTAACAAGAAGATAATTTTATTGTGTCAATACCAACCTAAAGTGATTTAACGTAATTCTTGGTATAACTATCTGGAAGATAAAAATGCATTGTAAAAGACATTCTTATTTATCGAAGGTATAATTACTAGGATAAAGTTACACCTCCGATAGTTATACCATAGTTTATCTATCAATTGTAAAAGTGGGCCTAAATAGTTTAAGAAAATGTCGTATAAAGTGCAAATATGTTTTTATTTTTACAACAAAAAATTGTTTATTCACAATCATTATAGTAATATGTCAATTCTTAACCTTTTAGAGGTTTGGAAATACACCATCCCGAACTGTATTGACAATCTCTTGGGTTGCAAATAACCGATTTCACTTCCCACGGGTTGGAAATGTGTAGGGGTTGTCTAGCAAGGTTTTCATTGATCCCTATAATAAAGTAAGCAAAACAAATTTTAATAGAGCTTTAATAGTAATTAACGTGTCAAGGGTGTTATAAGGACAATAACGCCTGAGGGCAACAGTGTACTTTTCGAGGGCCTCCGGCCAATGCCATTATTGTCCGTTTAACTCCCGTGGTGCGTTCAAAGTTCAATATCAATTTATTAACAACATTACCATAGCAACAACTCATAACACGCTCTAGGGTGTTATTTGGTATATAACAACCCTGAAAGCAGGGTTGTTATGATAATAATAACATACCAGTCGGACGTTAAAAATATTAATAAAAGTAAAGATTATAACTTATTGATTTATTTTTAAAATGATTGGATTAAAAAGAGGATGATTGTAAATAAAATACTATACAAACCTCGGTGGGAGTTTCATCACAACTTCGCGCTATATCTCACATACATATACATAGACCTCGGCTGTTATGAAACATCCCACCTCGGATGTAATGTACTATAATTTGATGGATACTATGATCACCTGTAAATGCTTTACGTTAATTAATTAAATTCTGATAGTATTTATGCGTAAAACTATAAAAAATGTAGTTTTTTAGATTTATACGAAAAAAATAAACTAAAATTTAGTTTGCTCATTTCTGTAAATATATTTGCTGCAAAATATTTTATTTGCTTCATGTTTTGTTTCAATTAAATCACGTGTTGTTTGTTTGTAATATAATAATTAAATAAATACAAGTATTTGTTTTATTCGACGCGTGAATAGGTAATACATAGGTACATTTTATTCGATACGATTATTCATTTTATTGATATATATATATATATATATATATATATATATATATATATATATATATATATATATATATATATATATATATATATTTATATATATATATATATACAGGGTGTTAATTAAAAAGCGGGCCATAGGCGTTTAACATGGGAAATCAGTTTTTCCTTGCGCAAAACTTCTCATTTAATTTTAAACAAAAATGTTTCAAATAAATATTGTAGAGAATTAAATTCTACACCAGCATCACTAAACAGATTTTATTTTGAATGTTTAGTAACCTGTAAAATCCAATTTGAAATTTTATAAATATTACTCATTTGTAGTGATAGCCATGAAATTTAAACAAAATTACAAAGAAATCCATATCGTTTGAATTGTCAGAATTTCGATTTTGCAGGTTACAAAATAAAAATAAATAAAACATAAGCAATAATTTAGATGTAGATTATAAAAACAAAATAGTTTAAAGGACTCAGAATAAAATATAATTATCAGTAATTTTTATTTGAAAATCGAATTTCTGACAGTTCAAATGATATGCATTTCTTTGTAATTTTGTTTAAATTCCATGGCTATCACTACAAATGAGCAATATTTATAGAATTTCAATTCGGAATTTTGCAGGTTATTAAACATTCAAAATAAAATCTGTATAGTGATGCTGGTGTATAATTTAATTATCTACAACTTTTATTTAAAACACTTTTGTCTAAAATTAATTGGGAACTTTTGCGCAAGGAAAAACTGATTTCCCATGTTAAACGCCTATGGCCTGCTTTTTAATTAACATCCTGTATATATATATAGCGTGTGTCTGTCTTAAAGGTGTATTATAGGAGATTAACATGGGAAATCAGTTTTTTGCAATTTCCTGCTCGCCTAATTATTTTAAGCAATAACGCGTCAAATAAAAGTTTTAGGGCATAAAATACCGCATATAAATCAATAAACAGAATTACCTTTACATTGTTTGTAACGACAGAAATTAATTATGAAAATGTCGAAAATTACGTTGAAAATATCGACAGCCATGGAATTGAACAAAAAATAAATAAATGCTTGACGTTTTATCTATCACAACGTTAAGTTAACTTTTTTGGCATTTCTGACAATTTGATAAAACGTCAAGCATTTATTTATTTTTTGTTCAATTCCATGGCTGTCGATATTTTCAACTTAATTTTCTAAATTTTCATATTTAATTTTTGTCGTTACAAAACACGTAAAAGTAATTCTGTTATTGATTTAGATGCAGAATTTTATGCCCTAAAACTTTTATTTGGCGCGTTTTTGCTTAAAATAATTAGGCGAGCAGGAAATTACAGGAAACTGATTTCCCATGTTAAACACCTTTAAGACAGACACGGTATATATATATATATATATATATATATATATATATATATATATATATATATATATATATATATAAAGATTTTCTTTTGGGCCTTAGTTATGGACTTCACCGAACCGATTTTGATGATTCTTTTTTAAATGAAAACTGTGACCATGTAGATGTGCACAAAATTATAAAATATTATGATTTGCGATTCTGTGTATTTTAAATAAGTTTTCACTTAAATACCGTGAATTAAGCAAGAGATGCCAGCACCTATTGACAAGTTGTGAATGAGAATGGAGTAGAGTAAATTAATGTAAAAAGTAAAATATGCTGCAAGAGTAATATGTTGTGGTATTTAAGGCTGGTTTATCAATGCAAGCTTAAATAATTTAACTGGTAGATACCTTTTAATTACAAGTTAAAACATTTAAACCTTTAATCATAAAGTTAACCTTAAAATGACATATAAATATGTCAACTTTCAGGTAAACAAGGAATTTATCCCCTCAACAATTATAAAAATAATAGTTAAATTCATTAATTAAATTTACATTACAATCATTTTTTAACCTAAAGATTATTTTATATCCCTTCAATAGGTATGATTAAAAGCTTTGATTACAGGTTTAGAACTGGACAAGAGACAGTTGTAAATTTACTGCAAAATAACAAAATCATTAAATACTAGAGAGTATATTATAATCAACCTGTTGGATTTTTGCTATTTTCCTGCTTTTAAACATTATTTTGATAAGTATGTAACGATCTGTTGGATGAAACATATTAATGAAACGAATAAAGATGTTAAATTTAAAATTAAAATCATATTGTTCCCTCATAGATTACAATAATGAATAAAATTGTTGTGTACAAAAAGCTTTCATTTCTACTTGGTATAATTAAACCTGAAAACACAAATGCAATGCATTGATTACAACAATAATAATATTTGTTGATGACAATGAATTATATAGTTTATAAAATAAAATACATAATCAGTCACAATGATTGCAACATTGTTTGAGAGTTAAATGATTTATTTATTATTATCGTCGTCGTCAAATAAATATGAACTGATGTTCAATCCCACTTCTTCGTACCCTGACCCCTTTCCCTCCGGTGTTACCGCTACCGCCGAATACAGGTATTTTAATGACTGCAATATTTTTGACGTTTCGTTTGACAGCCCAAGTGGCAGTTCTACGACCGACGATATTGCACCAATGTAAATGGAGGTATTTTTGAACAATTATTACATCAAAGATTCTGGACGTTTAAAATTATTTTCAAAACAAAGATAAAGAAAACACCTTTATTGAAGTGTTGATGACAACAATGTAATATTTGATTACAATAATGTAATTTGACGAGAACGAAATTTAAGATTTCTTTAAGTAGTGACAGATGTTTTCTATGGCATCAATGATTTTTGCAAAAATGTTATTATTGGTTTTGACTATTTTTACGATTGCGGAAATTCTGGTTCGTTAGTCTCAGGTTTAAGCAACCCTCAAGTCGGAATTTCTGTTAGAGGAATTTAAAAAGAATCCTATTTCATATAATTTCTAAACTAAATAGTTTAAAGGTAAAAATATTTTTTTTATAACCAAAATAACCGAAAAATGTTTAAAATATTTTAAATGCACCCCTGTTTTGTTATTCAGGTACCGTAGCCGCCCATCTATATTAAGCAAGACATAGTAATGTATTCCTATTTCCTAGTCCGTACCTGAATATTACGTACAATTTTAATCTTCTCAAGGTTTAGAAAAGAAACCACATCTATTAAATAATTTAAAAGTCAACTTTCATTCGCTAGTCATACTATATATGGGAGTGAGTCAATTTTTCCCTCCCGCTACCCTTGGTAAGGGAGGTAAACGACCACGTTTTAAGGTCCCTGTGTGTATGTGTGTATGTGTTTGTGGATCCTCCACTCTAACTCAAATACTATTACTCAGAAAATGTTGGAACCTTGTATTTCGATCTTTTTCTGTAATGGGAAGAGCCCATTAGATTTTGGTGAAAATCGGATAACCGGAAATGGCACTTTACAAGAAGTTAAAAATAGTTTTTCTTCGAAAAATACCTTTAAATGTTAGTTTTTCGAGATTGTTATTATAAAAATTAAATATTATTAAATGTTCTATAGATTTGCATTAATACTTTTTCTATATATTTTACGGATAAATTTATAAAATTATCTATAATTTAATTTCCAGAGCCTACGCTTTAAACAAACAAAACGCAGTTATTCAAATGTATGTAACTGACAGATAAATGTCACTATCAAAGAACTAATCATTTCAAATGTTTAAGCTAATCCTCATTTTTGAATTAGTGAATTCTATTTTACCCGGTATTTAAAATTTAATCTTCATTTTATTTTATCTCTGGTGGCTCAATGTTTAAAGCAACGTCTCATAAATCATTATTGCGCTCGGGGCTCTGGTTTCGAATCCCTCTAAGGCATGGATGTGTGTGAATGTGAACCTACTGTGTAATTGGGATTTAATCCTGTTGAGAGGTATAAAAAAGGAGGTTACTTGGATTAGATTAGACTATATTTTAAGAAATAAATTCTCGTAATTATAGGAAAATTTGCTAATCTAAAAATAAGGATTAACTTAATCTTTTTTGTTACTCGGGCTGTAAATGGCGGGAGGTATTGTGTTGGTCACACCAGATTTTTGCTTATAATTTTTTAACCTAACTTACAGACAGATACAAACAAACATACCTTACCCGGAATTTCAACTCAGGACCCTTGGGTCGTAAATCGGTTGCAATGCCCATTACACACCACGGGATCGGGAACATCAAAATATTTTTTTTATGTCTAAGTATATAAAATAAACTATGTACGGTCTGAGTATCAGACTAGAATCTAAAGCTCTTCCTAGAACTTTCAAACCTGTTATCCCCTAAAATCTCAAACTTGCTCTTCTATCAAATGTGAAAGTACGCGCGTAAATTAATTACGAATATGGAATGGGGCGCGGAATAGAGGCAGCAATAATATTATTCCAAAACTAAGAAAACTTGTTTAGATACCTACGTGCATATTTACTTACGAGTAATATGTCTTTACTTGAAATTTTAACTATAAACAAACTAGAATTATTTTAAAACAGGTCATATATAATTTAATCAAAGACTTATTTATATTAACAAAGAATAACTACGTGTAACTGCAGCAACTGTTTATTTCATTTGAATAAACAAAATTGTTTTGAGTAAAATGTTGCCTAGTAAACAATTATTATTTCCTGTTCTGTAATTTAAATCTAAATTGAAATCTTTTTCCTAGTCAGCATATTTGGTATCAGATGAGGACAAATTTGATTTATGAATATTTTTCCTTTCATCTCTAGAAGATACATATGGCATAAAGTGAAATATTTCAATTTGACAACGAATATCAAATTCTTACATAATAATAATTAAGTGTTACATGAAATAACTTTAAACATGTATATAGAAAATTTTAAACTAAGTTAACCAACCCGAGTATTTCTAATTTTAGGTAGATACTATACAATAAGACACAAATTTTAATAGAAATGTACGCAACTGTTTCTATTATAACAAAGTAAATTATATTATTTATATAGAAACAAACGAACTAACAATATCAAACGCACGATTAATACACCTATTAAATATTTAACTCACCCACCAAAATAGAGCGGATTAATTTAACCTTGTCATTTTTGTTGTAAAGGTAACTAAGGTTGGTGAAATAAAAACCTATAGTTATGTAGTATTTATTCTTTTGCTTATTTTAAGCTTGAGACTAAATTATTTTATCCAACACCGACTCATAATATACTTGTTTGCTATAGTTATTTGAAATAACTAATGTACAACATTAGTCACTCCGTGAGAGAATATTTTAGAAGTCACGGAGGAATTATTTATGATTTATGTGTTTTTGTAAATATAAATAAAAAGCAATTTTACAAAATTATTTTGTTATTGAAGTAATTTTATATTATCAAACTTATTTATGCAAATTAATATTAATATTTATGCTAAAATAGATTACTTATTTTTACCCAATGACAGCTGTCATGTACGACTAATGAAACGATGATGTGTGTATGTGTGTGTGTGTGTGTGTGTGTGTGTGTGTGTGTGTTTGTGTGTGCGTGCGTGCGTGCGTGCGTGCGTGCGTGCGTGCGTGCGTGCGTGCGTGCGTGCGTGGGCGTGTGCGTGTGCGTATGCGTGAGTGTGTGCGTCTGTGTGTGTGACAAAATTTTTGCCTGCGGTAACTCTAATACTTTACAATTCCAAAATTTATAAAGCTTTCGTATTCTTCTTCGTTACATCCATATGAAGAGCTGATTAGATTTTGGTTATAATTGGTCAATCGGAAGTACCCTCATTTGTAGATTTTAACAGTTTTTCTTGAAAAAACGATGCTATATATAATTTTTTCATATTTAATTTTGTATATATATATATATATATATATATATATATATATATATATATATATATATATATTTCGAATTTTAAATGGCACAAAAATAACCCCAATCATTACCGATATCTGCGTACAAAGCCGATTGGCACCCCCAGTAATGGGTAATATGCCGTGATGATATATTTATATTTATTTATAAATATTAAAGAATATTTTATTCTCTATACGATTTGAATGTATTTTATACTTCATATTACATGTTTATAGAGATAAAAAATTATAAAGAAATTAAATATCATTTATTAGCGAGCAATGCTATAACTCTGGAAACAGCTGCTATATTAAGTGTATTCTGATTGAAAGGTCTCAGTGTCAAGTGCATTTGAAATTATGTTTGCGTTATAATTTTACTGGAAATATAGGATCTTTTGCTAGAAACTATGGAATTTGTATAAAATACATACAACTGCCTTAAGGTAATTTACAAGAAATAGAATCTTTTGCTAGGAACTTTCTGTATGGCATTTATACCAAATACATATTACTGACAGAAGGTAATGTGCTGGCCACATCAATATTTTTTTGAAACGTCGTTTTTTGGTTGTTTTATTATAGGTAAAATAATAATTTACCTAACAGCAAGAGTAGATAAAGAACTTTAATTTTTATTAAATTAAATATGTTATAAACTTTGTCGGTTTAATTACTTCAATTGTGCAGTTACCGTTATCAGAATGCTATATTCTTGGAATAGAACCACATATTAATTCTAAATTTGTCCTTAAATAATAATTTAATCTAAAATTTATTTTTCCTATTTTTGAAAATCTGTAGGTATAAAAAATAACTACGTATATTGTATACGTATTATTAAAATGCAAGACTTAAGTAATTAATATAGTAAAGAAATATATATATATATATATATATATATATATATATATATATATATATATATATATATATATATATATATATATATTGGCACACCCAGCAACTTTAGAGAAAAATGTTTTATACCAAAAATGATCAAGAATAAGGGGATAATGTATTAATAGTAACAAACCGAATATTTAACCAGTGGTTCTCAAACGGTAGAACAAAATTATATTTTTTTAAATTGCACCCCATATAATTTTTTAGCCCCTTAAATAGAATATTATTTTCTGATTTCAACGATATAAATATAGCATAGGGTTGTATAACAATTATTTCGAGAAAAATGGTATTAAAAACTAGAAATAATGTTAAAAAAAATTGGTTTAACTACTAGCGTAACTAAGCAACAGACGTGTGTATTGCATAGCCTATTGTAATATTATAACATAAATAAATAAATAAATAAATAAATATATCATCACGGCATATTACCCATTGCTGGGTGTGCCAATCTGCTTTGTTCGCAGATATAGGTAATGATGATGACATATTTGTACCGTGCGGGCGTTTACCAGGCGTTACCTCATGGGCACTCATTGCTGGCGTGGAGAGTGCACCACATTATTTTTAATACCATTTTTCTCTAAATAATTGTTATACAACCCTAAACCATATTTATATCTATATATATAGGATACCATTTAAAAAAATACAATTTTGTTCTGCCGTTTGAGAACCACTGATCGAATTTTTGGTTTGTTATTATTAATAAATTAGTCCTTTATTCTTGATCATTTCTTGTATATAACATTTTTTTCTAAAGCCATTAGTTCGCCCAAAAAAGAGCTGGTTGTTTTAAAGGAAACACTTTATATATATATATACAGGGTGTAAATGAAATAAGTGCATTAAATTTAACCAGTAATGTAACTCGACGAGAGCAACAATATTAATAACTTTTTTTTCTAAGTATTTTAGATTTTGAGTTAAAATTCTTTAAGCTGGCGTATTCAAGTGGGATACAAACAGCTCAAAAATCGTCGGTTATCGGTTACACTTGCAGACACAGTAATTAATAAACGAATCAACGGAAATAACATTTATTATTAATTAATTCGTAATAGTACAATTTTTAAAATAAAGAAATGTAAATTTTGGATAACAAAATTATAAAGTTGTGTATTAAACCACTTTTTAATCACCTGTGAATAGTGGAAGACAAGGAGGGGCGAGGTGAGGTAACGACAGGAAGAGCAAAATCATAGTTATTAGGTTATGAGATTATTATTTATCGTCGATAAATATAATAATACGTTATTCAAAAAATGTAAGTACAAACTTTTGTCCATCTAAAAGAGATACTTGAGTGCGAATAATTAGTCGTCAATTTATTGTTCCCGCTCAAATATGTTTCAATGAAAATTTTTACAGCATTTTCGTCTGTCGAGATGTGTATTGTGCATAATAAATACACCTTCCCAAGTAAATTCAGTCTCATTCATGAACATTATGAGCCATTCCTAAAATCGAAGTCTGTTATGTGCTGAAAACAGAACTTTTTGCACATGTTATGGATATAACTGTTGCTTTTTTTAAAATTGTCATATGTGACACTCCGTATTGTGATGTGATAAAGATGTACAAGATTAACAAATGTGCGAATATTAAGAACAGAATGATTTGGTGATGATTTGGAAACGCTCCGTGTAAATGCGTTGGCAACTCCATGACACTGTCTTTATGTCAACCGTGATGTCAAGTAAAATGTAGTACAGATACGAGTAAAAAAATAAATAAACCATAGGTAAGTAATTAAAATCTCTGTGTACTCGCATTTTGACAGAATTTTACCTTATAAACAAGTTTATTACTAATGTCAAAATTTAATTGCAACAATTGACAAGACTGTCAATTGCTAAAACAAAATTTTTCATAGCTATTGTTCACAAAAATATTTGGAACGATTCGTCAATTTACGGGGTGGTAAAAATGCTAAAAAATATGCGATTTCGAGAAAAAGTTATTAAGAAATATTGTTGCTCTCGCCGAGTTATATTACTGGTTAAATTTAATGCACTTATTTCATTTACACCCTGTATATATATATATATATATATATATATATATATATATATATATATATATAAAATATCTTCTACATTAAGCGATTAGGTAATTTAATATATATATTTATTGTAAGAACCTGATGGGAGTTTTAGTATGAAACCAACCGCCAACAGTGTGATACAAATCAAGTGATACATCAAATCAAGTGATTATCCAGGTAAAGTGTATTTATATATTATTAGTAACTTCCTCATAGTAAGGGTGAACACTATAGTTAGTAACATATTTATTTGTATATAGTGTTTCATATAACTATTAAAACCAATTTATATCATGTATAGCTTGTTGGTGACCTAAATTTATATTTCCCAGTTACACATAGGGTTAAAAGTTTAAACCGAAATTAATTTTGGGTCGTGCAAATACACTTAACAATATCGAACAACTATTTCCATTTCATTATTACATGTTAATTAATTTAATCCCTCTTGTATTGTGGACTACAAAATACGTAGTACATAGTAACTAATTTCAAATATTACGTAGGTTTAACATATTATAAACGAGTAGATAGTTCAAAGCAAGGGTGGAATTCAAATTTCATAAATTTATTTATATGCCAGGAAGTTATGGTTATTAGGAAGTAGATATTCCCACCTGTGGGATAAATATTTACATTTGTCGATTTAATCAATTTTCAAAACATCAACTGGTTTGTATACCTGCTCATGCATTTTTTATCGTTATTCGAAGTTGCTTTTTTATTACATTATTAGTGATTATTTTTTTTAGACTATAACCAATTAATCCTAGTGAAGTTGACACCTCCATGTAAGAATTAAAAGAAAAAATCTATTGCATAATTTTCTCCAAGTTATACCCAGTTTTGTCCATCTCTTACTTTATTTTTGCCCAGCCGCCTATAACCCATATGATCAAAAGTCGATTTTCTATGGTGTCGACAAAATCAACTATACCTTGTTCCATTTAAGCCATTCAGTATTGCAGACCATAGGGAATAGTTTTGACCTCTCTGATTGGCTGAAATTGGAGACAAGAGACAGGTTTACCCAATATAATTTCAGCTACTTCAAGTTTGCGCTGTTGCCAGCTCTATCTACTGAATGGCTTAAATGGAACAGTGTATATATTCTGTTCCATTTAAGCCATTCAGTAAATGGAGCTGGCAACAACGCAAACTTGAAGTAGCCGAAATTACATTGGGCAAACTTGTCTCTTGTCACGAATTTCAGCCAATCAGAGAGGTCAAAACTATTCTCTATGCTGTGCAATACTGAATGGCTTAAATGGAACAAGGTATACGACATAATTTAGGTTAAGTTAAGTTAGGTTAGATTAGGTTAGGTCAGGTCAGGTTAGGTTAGGTTAGGTTAGATTAAGCTAGGATAGGTTAGGTTGTTTATTTATTTTGACTCATTCGCTTATATTTGTTCCGTCAGCGAAATTGGTGATTGGGCAAAACTAAAAAAAACTTAAAGGATGCGTTTTAACTTTCTTTAAATTTCTAACATACACCATTTTTACCTCTCGCTATCCTTGGTAAGGGAGGTATAGGAATCGTGCTAAAAATCGCATATCGAGATTAGGTAAATGACCACATGTTAAGGTCCATAGAATCCATTTTTAACATTTTCACGATGATGTGTGTGTGTGTGTGTGTGTGTGTGTGTGTGTGTGTGTGTGTGTGTGTATGTGTGTATGTATGTATGGATCCTCCACTCTAACTCAAATACTATCATTCAGAAAAATATTGAAACCTTGTATTTCTACGTTATTCTAGTATGGGAAGAGGCCATTAGATATTGGTGTATATCAGATAACCGGAAATGGTATTTTACTTGAAGCATAAAATAGTTTTTCTTCGAAAAATACCTTCAAACGTTATTTTTTCAAGATTTGTGTTATTATAAAAATTAAAGATTATTAAATTTTCTACAGATGTGCATAAATACTTCTATTATAGGTTTGTTCCTACACAACTTTTTGGATGCGTTCATGTACGCGTTCATGAACTCTTTTATGCGCATGTCTTGTTCATGTACTCATTCAGGCATGTGTAAGAAACTTCGTATAGTTGGAACGGACAACGGACTTGTCATCATCATAATTAATTACTGCTTCCTCTACAGAAAACATATCGGTCAATAAATGATCGAGAAACAAATATTAAATATTTATCATATTATATACCTAAATAATTACTGTTTTTTTAATCGACGTTGGCCAAATATCAAATCCATTTCTGAATCAGATAATAATGATTCTGGATCAGATTAAAATTCCAAATGATTCATTATGTTTACTTATGAAAGCAGATAAACAATCATTGGTTCGATATTTTCCCCGCTGCGCGCACGTGATAACAAATAGTACATAGCACAGACCAGTGGAGGAATCTGACAGTGCGCGGATACGTTCATGTATGCGTCCGAAGTCTGTAGGAACAAACATATCAACAGTCCGATGGATTGTACCATAGGCGCCAACTTGAAGGAATTATTGGGGGGGCTCAAAAAAAGGCAAGCAAAGTTAAATTATATTATTAATACAGATACCTACACTTTAAAATTAAAATAATGACTAGTTATAACATTTGGTTATAATTGTAAATGAGAGGTAATTATTATAGAATTAAAACAATAACAAAAGCAGATTTTTAATGTTTAATTGCAAATGTTTGTTTTCTTATGTCAGCACGGGATATAAATTCATTTGCAATATTGTCAAGATTTAATAAATCCGTGAAATTACGATGTGTATTTAAAATGCTTACTGCAATTTAATCTGCTTTGACCCATTGTATTTCTCAAGTATGATTTTAGGCGCCTAAGACTGGAGAAAGATCTCTCAGCAGTACAAGTTGACACCGGGATAGTCAACAGTAATTTAATAAAATTGGCCATTTCTGGTAGCATGTCTTTTAAAAATTTATCCTCTTTGAATAGCTTAATAACATGTTCTAAACAATTAAAATGAATATTTTGTCGAGAATGTTTTATGTCAAGCAACATATCTCTATGTAGAAGCAGTCTGTCTGCACCAATCTCATCCTTATAAAAAGTTTGAATATCATCAATATTATTAGTTGAACCAAGAATAAATTGTTCAGCTTGAGTAACGAAGTTTGAAATTTTCGATTGAAATCTAGATTTTATGCACTCTACGGAAGTATCAATTACTTCATAAAAAATGCTCCGATACATGTCGGTTGGTATATGAAAATAATGAGCACTACTACCTCCATCAATTCGTTTTGGAACTTGTCGTTTTCGAGGTAATTGTGGTTCCGGGAAATCAAGTTCATTTGCTTTTGCGGTAACATTCTTCCAAAATATATCAAAAGATGAGCGTCTTATTATTGGGGGGGCTGAGCCCCTCCCTCTAAATTATTGAGGGGGCTCAAAGGTACTCAGCCCCCTGGAGTTGGCGCCTATGTATTGTACAACAGTCGGTTGGAATGATATTTTTAAAATGCGCATGCATCTGACATACATATGACAGTTCGGAATAATACTTATGGATAAATTAATAAAATTATCTAAAATTTTAATACCGGAACCTACGCTTTAAACAAGCAAAACTCCTTGGTTACAAAGTTCATATCGTTCATATCTCAAATGTATGTAACTGATAGATAAATGTCACTGTCAAAAAACTAATCATTTCAAATTAATAATAGTAACATGTTCTACAGTATTATTAAATATAATTTTCTGTTCAAATTACTGTATATATTAAGCACAGCAGCAATTTAAAAATTTACTTTTTGAATTGGCGCCAAATTACACTGCCTGTGACATAATAACAACCAATAACAAAACTTGGAAGATGATGAAAAAAACCAAATATATCATACATCAACGTCAATGATTGCTTTAATGACAACTGTGTGACATAAGGTCTGACTTATTGAACAGCGTGATTTTTGGTTCTTTAATGTAGTTCTTAATTATTTATTATTATTTTAATTATTGAAAATACGTGGTTTTAAGTTTCACAATTATTTTATTTTGATTACCAGTTTCGCTACAACATTAGCATCATCAGATCTTCCTTAACGTAAAATAATAAGTATATAAATATGTCTAAATTATATAAACGAAATGTCAATATGTCAATAATTGTTTTTTAAAATAGTTATTTATGATATAAGTGTTAAAAGTGACATTTTATTTTGTGAGAAGGAAGTTTGGAACATGACTTTTAACACGTATATCATACACTATTTTTTCTACAAACACTATTTTTTAATTTAAATTTGTATTTCTAATAATTTTTTGACATTTACTTTTAACACTAGTGTCAAAAGTAACAATGATCTGTCACTTTTAACACTTGTGTCACAAAATGACATTTTTAACGCTAAAAACAAACATTAAAAAAGTCTACTTTTAATAGATTTGTAGAAAAAATAATTTTATGTTTTTTGATTTATTGAAAATTTTTTTAAAAAAATAAAAAAACAAAAAATTATTTTTTAAAAAACAATTATTGACATATTGACATTACGTTTATATAATTTAGACATATTTATATATTTATTATTTTACGTTAAGGAAGATCTGATGATGCTAATGTTGTAGCAAACTGGTAATCAAAATAAAATAATTGTGAAACTTAAAACCACGTATTTTCAATAATTAAAATGAATAATAAGTTTCACCATGTAAGAGCTGACACAATTAAAGAAATTATTTATTATTATATTACAACGTTATATTTCATAGTTTAATGCCCAGTATTATAAAAAATGGATAAGAAAAGCACCAGCAAAGTAAAATTTACTCTTGTAATAATATACTTTATTCCAGAGATTTTCGTCAAAACAAGAATAAAAATACTAGCTAATTAAATCTATAGAATAAATTACTCCAACGATGTTCGAGGAAGTAAATTTTATTCCGTAAAATAAATTTGACACATGTCAACATTAATTAAATAAAATTCATTATACACTTCATCCCATGTATTATTTATATTTATCTCCAACATGTTTGCTTTGTCTATATCTACTCGTAAGTAATTTTTCCCCGTTTTCTTTTTTCCATTTTAGTTGACACCTGACACTTTATGACATGCACACACACTTTATTGTCTATTTTGACTTTTGGATTTAGTTCGTGTTTGGAACATACAGAATACATATTGTTAAAACATATATAAAATATATTCCAGCGACACACTGTTTGGAACAGATCCTCTTCAGTTGGAGATTGACATTATCGCCAGTAGTGCTCTTAAGAAATACCGTCTAGTGATGTTTTATCCTACATTTATCAATCTCTCTTTTGCTCCAGTAGTGCAAATATTAGCCGGTATAAGAAACCGTAACCTAAGTGCATCATTTTCCAGCTAAAAAAAATTAAATGTTATTCTTATTTAATTATAAAAATATTTATATTTACATAAAAATGATCTTTACAACAAAGAAGTTTTGATTTTGTTTTTGTCTTTACTTGCGACAACCATTTCATTCTTTTTTCTTCGTTTTGAGGCACTACTAGAAATATTTTTCCCTATTATCAGTTCTATTTAGGCACACTGCACAAAACACTATTTTACAACCACGTTTGATTATTTCCAAATATAAAAATCAGTAGTAGTTGACAGCTGTCATGACTGTCACTTGTTTCATTTCCGTCGGTAGCAAATGTAAGCCACACTGTCATTGGTTAGGTTGTTTCGAACGTCATCAGTCGAAAGGGGAAGCGGAAATTCAAACATTATAATTTCAAAGACAATTTTCTCATGAATAAAAAATAATACGAAAAAAATAAAAAATAGGGGTATAATATTTTTTCTTAATCTTTCGACTAAAGCAAAGAAATAAAACCGTGCAACACCTCATTCCAATTATTGGAAAAGAAAAAGAGATTCACATCTACATCATAATTTAAAAATGGTTTAACCAATAACATTTACGACTTTCTATAACAACAAATCACTTTCAATTTAGATAAAGTAAAAAGTGAAGGTCCCTATTGTTCAGATATCAGTGATATTCCCAACCTAATTAATCACATTGACAAAGCCATACTATTAAACAATAATCTCGTATGTTACATGTTCCACAAATACGTCACTTTATTAGTAGAGATTGTAATACACGCTTCTATGCTCTTAAATTTTCAAAACTGATACTAAACCATATCACATGGGTACACAAAGAACAGGCCCCTTTGACACCGTTGTTTGTTCAGTGTATATAGGGAAAACGGTAAATTATGCAGTTTGGACGTTGGGTGGTAGAGTCTCCAAGCTTTTAATGAATCTTGTCAAACAGTTATTCTGAAACGAGCTGCCTGCTGAAATTCAGATTATTACTTGGGGAATTGTACCTCAGTTTGTACCTAACTTCATTATCGGGAGTCGACACAAAAGGTAACTCTGTGCATGCATAGCTATAATCTCATGAACAAATGAACACAGAGAAAACAATACAAATTAAAAAGCTGAACTTTTCACATCACATATCAAAGAGTAATTGTAACAGATGTACATTCCTTGTAAAAGGAGGCATTGCTTTTGGTCAAAAAAAATCGATGTAAGTTTTTAATGAATAAGCACGTTTTAGAGTCCCTAGAATTCGATTTTACTATTTTTGCGTTGATGTCTGTATGTCTGCATATATATATATATATATATATATATATATATATATATATATATATATATATATATATATATATACAAAGTGTCCCATTTAAGGTACGAATGCATTGGGATCTCGAGAACCGTAAGAGCTACGAGGTTGGTTAAATTAGACAAAAGTTGCCCCATTAGGAGACCATTTTAATGGTATTTTGTTATTCGCGAAAAAATGCATAGGTCACTAGATATAGGCGAAAATGTAAATTTTGCAGTTTTATATTTTTGCAAATAACTTCGAAGTGCAAAATTATACTGGATTTTGGTTTGCACATCTTTAGGGCACTTTTTTATGTTCTTTCGACTAGCGATGCTCAATTTTTTTTATCAATGTTGGTTTTCGAGGATTGATGTCAAAGTTTTAATGTTTATATAGACGCCATATTGGAAAGTTACGTCATTGAAAAGAGAATTATTTTAGCTTTACAATGATATAAAATAGTAATAATTTATTTTTGTAATTAACAGAGAAATTAACAAAAAATGTTATTAACTATAATAATAATATTAATTTAAGAAAATAACTATTTAATAAACAAATAATGTTAAAAATACAAAAATAATTTACAAAAACTTTACAATAAATTTTCTATTAACCCACCATTTTGTTTTACGCACTTCTGCGCCCTTCGTTCTGTTCCGTCTATAACTTTTCTCAGCATTCTTGGCCTAATTTGATTTATAATTCTTACTATGGCATTTCTTAATTCATTTTCATTCTGATATTCCCGAATAAAAAGTTTATTTTTTAAGTATCCCCATAAAAAACTTAAAGGTGTTAAATGTGGAGATTTAGCAGGCCACTTGATTTCGCTGTTGGTCCGTATCCATTGTCCTCCAAATCTAATATTTAAATATTGTACTGTAAATTTTAATATTAATAACATTTTTTGTTAATTTCTCTGTTAATTACAAAAATAAATTATTACTATTTTATATCAGTGTAAAGCTAAAAAAATTCTCTTTTCAATGGAGTAACTTTCCAATATGGCGTCCATATAAAAATTAAAACTTTGACATCAATCCTTGAAAACCAACATTGATAAAAAAAATTGAGCATCGCCAGTCGAAAGAACATAAAAAAGTGCCCTAGACATGTGCAAACCAAAATCCAGTATAATTTGACACTTCGAAGTTATTTGCAAAAATAAAAAACTGCAAAATTTACATTTTCGCCTAGATCTAGTGACCCATGCATTTTTTCGCAAATAAAATACCATTGAAATGGTCTCCTAATGGGGCAACTTTTGTCTAATTTAACCAACCTCGTAGCTCTTACGGTTCTCGAGATCCCAATGCATTCGTACCTTAAATGGGACACTCTGTATATATATATATATATATATATATATATATATATATATATATATATATATGTTTCATTGTTCATTGTTTTATTTTTCCTGTTTGTTTGTTTCTTATTTTTCTTGCTTAATTTTCTTGTTTAATGGCCTACTTTGTTTTAAATAATTGTTGCAGTTTGTTAAAATTTATCTTGTAATTCAATCGAAAAAAATGTTTCAAACAAATGTTATAGTAGATAGTTTAAGGATTTTATAAATGTTTTATTTTCAAAAATCGATCGAGTGGTTTTCAAAATATCTTATTTTTGACCGGTCTCCATTTTGTTATTTGATAAAATAGAAAATAATTGTAAAAACAAATGTTTTAGAGAACTGAAAGTAAATGCAGAAAGTTTTTGTATTTATTAAATATTCCTTAAAATAAGGGAGTAATGACGATTTTTCGAAAAACAAAAGAACGCCAATAACTATAAACTGGGGCTCCAAATCAAAAAATTGAACAAAGAAAAGTTGTTTGTTTCAATGAGTTGTAATTGCCGTTTTCGGGTGTTACAACTTAGTATTAACACCCTGTACATACATATATATAGTGTGAACACTGAAAACCGTGACAGAGGCGTTTAACATGGGAAAACAGTTTTTCTCAAATATCATCTGTCCCGCAAGACTATAGTGCGAGTTTTTGATGTGGTTAGAAAGATTATTTAATTTGGCATCGTAGAGTATCTATATACTCCTAATTGAATGGCTTATTAGTGAAATATTAGCAAAAGTATAATACAATTTGACAGTTATTATTTATAATTTATTAAAAACGGTAATCATGGAAACGAATTCCGTAGCTGAATTGGTTAGATACCGTAATAATTATTCACAAGTTCAAATCCTGCCCGCCTTATATTTTTATTTTATTTTGTAAAATGTATTGTTAAATAAATTATAAAATTAAAATCCATATTGTTTGGTAAATCAAGTATTTTATAGAAGCTATGAGAACTAAAATAAAAAATAATGAATTCTACAAAATACTTGATTTACTAAACAATTTATGTTTTAATATTATAATTTTTCTAATAATACGTTTTTCAAAATAAAATAAAAAATAATAAGAATATGAGGCAGGCAGGATTTAAACTCGTGAATAATTATTACGGTGCCCCAATCTAACCAATTCAGCTATAGCATACGTTTGCATGATTACTGTTTTTAATGAATTATAAGTAATAACTGTCAAACTGCATTACACTTTCGCATATATTACAATAATAAGCTATTAAATTAGGAGTACTTAGATACCGTATCAAAAACTCCCACCAGAGTCTTGCGGGACAGATGATATTTGTAAAAAACTGTTTTCCCATGTTAAACGCCTATGTCATGGTTTTCAGGGTTCACACTATACATATATATATATATATATATATATATATATATATATATATATATATATATATATATATATATACGTATATATATATATATATATATATATATATATATATATATATATATATACAGGGTGTAAATGAAATAACTGCATTAAATTTAACCAGTAATGTACCTCGACGAGAGCAACAATATTTCTTAATAACTTTTTTTTCTAAGTCTTTTAGATTTTGAGTTAAAATTCTTTAAAGATTTGTTGCATATTTCGTTACCCGCCTATGGAGAACAAAGAGACAAATGACTGCGCTGCCGTATTCAAGTGAGATACAAGCAGCTCAAAAATTCTCGGTTATCGGTTACACTTACAGTCACAGTCATTAATAAACGAATCAAGGGAAATAACATTATTATTAATTAATACGTAATAGTACAGTTTTTAAAATAAATAAATTTAAATATTGGATAACAAAAGTATAAAGTTGTGTATTGAACCAGGTTTTTAATCACGTGAATAGTGGAAGACAAGGAGAAACGAGGTAACGAGACGAAGACCAAAAGCATAGTTATTAGGTTATGAGATGATTATTTATTGTCGACAAATCATAATAGTTTAAATTCGTTATTCAAAAAATGTAAGTACAAACTTTTGTCCATTTAAAAGAAGTACATGAGTACCAATAATTAGTCGTCCATTTATTGTTCCCCAAACATTTTTTAATGAAAATATTTACAGCATTTTCGTCTGTCAAGATGTGTATTGTGCATAATAAATACACCTTCCCAAGTAAATTCAGTCTCATAAATGAACATTATGAGCCATTCCCAAAATTGAAGTCTGTTATGTGCTGAAAACATTGAACTTTTTGCACATGGTATGGATACAACTGTTGATTTTTTAAAAATTGCCATATGTGACACTCCGTATTGTGATAAAGATGTACAAGATTAACAAATGTGCGAATATTAAGAACAGAATGATTTGGTGATGATTTGGAAACGCTCCGTGTAAATGCGTTGGCAACTCCAATACACTTGTCTTTATGTGAACCGTGATGTCAAGTAAAATGTAGTACAGATACGAGTAAAAAATAAATAAATAAACCATAGGTAAGTAATTACAATGTCTGTGTACTCGAATTTTGACAGAATTTTACCTTATAAACAAGTTTATTACTAATGTCAAAATTTAATTGCAACAATTGACAGGACTGTCAATTGCTAAAACAAAATTTTTCATAGCTATTGCTGCTGCATTCAATTATCACAAAAATATTTGGAACGACTCGTCAATTTACGGGGTGGTAAAAATGCTAAAAAAATATGCGATTTCGAGAAAAAGTTATTAAGAAATATTGTTGCTCTCGATGAGTTATACTACTGGTCAAATTTAATGCACTTATTTCATTTACACCCTGTATATATATATATATATATATATATATATATATATATATATATATTCTATATCTCCCAGTTGATCCTCACGTCATCAAATTTTGATGCAAGATAAAACTTTTATCTAGCATCTTTGTCGTTCAAACATTGCATATATGAGACTTTTATTCGCTATCTCATTGTCGTCCGTTTTTGGAGGGGTATAAGCCACCTCCGTCTAATCAACGGCAAAAAATGAAATAGAAACTGTATTCTAACCGCGGTAATAAGTGTCATTTTCGAATATTTGAATTATTTGAATATTCATGTCATTCTGACATTCATGTGATTAAGGTGTTTTGGCGTCGATAATAATGTGTGCTTCGTTTTCATTGTGT
>OY720448.1:81412511-81465011 GCA_963082715.1 Harpalus rubripes
AATAAAATGTAAATTAAATTTTAGGTCAAATAAACACACGTTTGTTTGTTAAGCTTTTTGTTAATTCCATGGCTATCACTACTTTTGAGTAGATTTTCGACAATTTTATACTTAATTTCTGCTGTAATAAAGCATGCAAAATTAATTATTGGGCGATGATGACAAATTTGAAGTTGTTCTTAAAATTTGTCATATCGACCAATAAATATGACTTGGTTCGGATCCAGGGTTAGTTCCAATTTCTCTCGTTTCGGCGAACGGACTATAGTAAAAATATTCTGATTGTATTTGACGTACACGAGGGGTATATTGATAGAATATTTCTCGGAAAAACTTATTTGATATTTTTATGAATATTTAATTTTTATTTTAATCTGTCACATAAACCTCAGTTGTCAGATCTTTAATATTGATATTTGATTGTAATTGATCAAAATTCAAAAAATATTGTAAAGTTATTGGTTGAAATTTTTCAAGTGAAATATTCGTTAGTATAATATTTTTAGCGTAGATTAATTATTGCGCAGCGATCTGAACTCGCTTAAACACACATCATTGACAGTTCAGAAGGTACTGAGAATCTCTGACCTTGGCATAAATTAGTGTAAGCACAAACAACAATTTAAATTTTCTCCGGTCGCGGGCGACGCCACGTTGTAGCATAGCATTAAATTCGAAGTTTCTTTACGTACAATGACAATGTTGTATTGTCAGAGGGATTTAAGAATTGACTTCAAGAAGATAAATTGTTCTAGCAACAAGTGTATTGCTGTACCGACATTGTATAAAATGTCAGAACGAATAGATTTTTCAAATAGACCAGTATAAGTTGTTCTGACAACAAATATCAGATATGTAATTGAATTCTCTTTCTATTAGGTGCTTCTAAGTTTGTTGATTACAAACGCGACTGTTTTGTTCGTTGAAAAAAGGTTGAAAGTTTATTTTGTTTTATTGCATAATTCTTTAAAAGGATTGCTGTAAATCCTTTTACAGAAACATTTCCTGTCTTAGTAAGAAAACTAGATCGACAACTTTACGTATACACTATACAGAGTGATTGAAAAAGTCTTAGCAAATGGCCAACTTTTTAAAATTGTAAATGGAGTTAAAATTTTGTGTCGTAAACTTTAGGTATATTGACAAGTAGCCCATTGCAACTTTTATATCGACCTTAAAAAAGGTCATCTACATAATTCTCCACGTTTAATAAAAGAATACGTCATGAAATGTAACTATGTTTCTGATAAAACGCCTTTCAATTGAACATTACTTCTCATGTATCACATTTAACGGTTCTTTGTGCTGATCCTCAAAATGCATTCAAGTTTCTGATTTCCTTCATCAATTTGTAAACGTGTCGGATTTCGGTTTACATATTCTCCGAAAGACTGACCGTTATTCTCGCTCACCTGCTCTCAATTAACCTTTCATTTGACCCAAAAACCAGATAAGTGAATTTATCGAGAGACGTGGTGAACTGGATCACTCACAAATCGCATCGCCTGCGATCTAAAGGCTATAAAAAAGTACTCGTTTAAGAGTATTTTACATAAACGTCAGAGCATTTTGAGCAACTTTGTTCTTGTCACTGGAATGTTTCTTGTGAAAACAAAACGTAAATAAATAAAGAAGGTGGAAGACTTGAATAAATGATGGTGATTTTTTTTCTGCACATAAAGCAAGCGGACAATGTACTGCCAGGCGTCACAGTTTTATACTTTTTAAGAAGAGATATTGACAAAGATTTTGACTTTGAGAAAAAAGTACAAAAAGTGATTTATCATTTAAAATACCTACCTTTAGTGTTAGTATATGTAAAGTTTTGTTTTGTCGGTAATGGAGACAGAAAGGCTAACATAGTTACGAATTCTTTTACATTATATTTACGAATAATTGACATTTAATTTCATTTAAAAGTTTAAAACTGTATTAATTGAACATCTTTTTCAATGACACTCATTTTTATCTCCCGCTACCCTTGGTAAGGGAGGTATAGAGATCGTGCTGAAAAACGCATATCAAGATTTTGGTAAATGACCACGTTTTAAGGTCCCTAGAATCCAATTTTAACATTTTCACGATGATGTCTGTGTGTACGTGTGCATGTGTGTATGTGTGTGTGGATCCTCCACTCTAACTCAAATACTATCATTCAGAAAATTTTGACGCCTTGTATATCGAACTTTTTCTGTAATGAAAAGAGTTCAATAGATTTTGATGAAACTCGGATAACCGGAAATAGCACTTTACTAGAAGCTCAAAATAGTTTTTCTTCGAAAAATACCTTTAAATGTTATTTTTTCGAGATTAATGTTATTATAAAAATTAATTATTTTCTATATATTTTATTGACAAATTTATAAAATTATCTTAATTTAAATCCCAGAGCCTACGCTTTAAACAAAAAAACGCAGTTATTCAAATGTATGTAACTGACAGATAAATGTCACTATCAAAGAACTAATCATTTCAAAATAATATTAGTAACGTTTTAAAAAGAAAAAAGTAAATAGAACACTAGAAAAGGAATTCGATTCAGCATAAGTAAATATATAGGTATGTATTCGGATTAATAAAAATTAACGATTCAAAAAAATGTTTAAGCTAATCCTCATTTTTAGATTAGTGAATTCTAATCTGTACCGGTATTTGAAATTTAATCTTCATTTTATTATAGCTCCGGTGGCCAATGGTTAGAGCAACGCCTCATATCATGAGTACCCTCGGGGCTCTGGGTTCGAATCCCACTAAGGTCTGGATGAGTGTGAATGTGAACCCACTCTGTAATTGGGATTTAATCCTGTTGAGAGGTTTAAAAAAATGTAGTAACTTTGATTAGATTAGACAATATTTTAAGATATAAACTGCCAAAATTAGAGTAAAATTCGCTAATCCAAAAATAAGGATTGATTTAATCTTTTTTGTAACTCGAGCTGTAATGGCGGGAGGTATTGTGTTGGCCACACCAGATTTGTGACAAAAATTTTCAAAAATAACATACGTCAAACCTAAAATTGACAGTCGCGAAAATTGCTGGAATCAAGCAATCGGGCAGTTACATATACTATTCTGATTGGTTGGCAATAACATTATGATTTCAAAATTTAGAAATCGCCGCATTCTATCATATAATGCTAAGTTTAAGTTTACAGCTAAATATACCGTAGGACGCATTTGTCGATACTCGAATTATTAATGCAAAGTCATAATGCAAATGCTAAGGTAAATTCTTAAATTTACAGCTTACATAAACCAGGCTTTAGACTCGTAAAAATGCAGACTAGTGGTACAAAATAACTATAGAAAAATGATAAAAAAAATACTCCGAAATGATTGGTTTTAGGCATAGGACTCCCTTAATAATAAAATAAAGATAACACAGAAAGATATACAACTAAATAATAAAATATAGGCTATTCCATTTGAAAATGACGAGTTATATACATTGTTCCATTTAAGCCATTCAGTATTGCGGAGCATAGGGACAAGTTTTGACCTCTCTGATTGGCTGAAATTAGGGACAGAAACCAGGTTTACCCAATGTAATTTCGGCTACTTCAGATTTGCGCTGTTGCTAGTGTTATCTACTGAATGGCTTAAATGGAACAGAGCATACCAATTTTAAATTAGGTAAATTTAATTAGCTTTATTGAACACCCTGCATAATTCTATTTAAAAAAATATGCATGAGAACATAGAGTATAGTTATAGTTGTACAGAAAAAATATGTTAATTTTTACTATTAAAATAACTTTAGTACGCCTTTATAAAATAATGCATGTATTAGGTCCTTTTTAGAGAAAAAACAGAATAACTTGGCAACGTCGCGGAAAATTAAAACAAAATTAATATGTCCGTATAGGTAAATATAATACATACAATTCAAAATATATGAAAATATATAGGATATTCTATTTAAAAAGAGACAAACCATGGGCTACTTGCGTGCCATTTTTTTTATTTAATATTTTTGAAATGACGATAAAAACTTGCTACCCATATTTTTTCTTTTGGCAAAATTTTCATTAATTGGCCAGAAAAAAATTAATGTAATTTTAATATTTAAATTACCGCCATGTATGACGTAGAATTACGCCGAACCAATGAATGGCCGTAAAGCATCGGTACGTCCAGTAGCACCGACATATGCGTGTAATTTAAACATGACACATCATCTGTTTGGCGTTTGAATAATAGTTTGGAGGTTAATATTTTTGTTCATTTTAATCTTGTACGAGTATAACCTAAGTTAAAATCCTTCAAAATTGTACTTAACAAATCGAAATACGTAATAATAGTAACAGAAACAACGCAAATTGTAAATAATAAAGAAGAGAGAGGGTAACAGAAAAATGAACTAATGTCAAAATCAAATTAAAACTCGCACTCGCTCGCCATCTACAGGTTTACATTTTTAAATATGCATCCCTTTCTCCAGTTCAAAATAATGACGTCAAAGAAAATCTTCTTTCTTAATTAATTAAAAAAGTTTATATATTTTTTAATAAAATTTATACTTTTACATACGTTTTCAACTTTACTTTAGGTATTTAGTAATAGATATTAGATTTTCAGTACCACGCAAGTACCCTATTCTCGCCGAGCCGTAGTGCAACATCCTGTATATGTGACCATATTTTTTTCTTGAGTTAACGAATAAATTCTGTTAATAATTTTTTTAAAATAATTTTAATATTCCTCTTCCATTACAATCAGCAAAATAAATATTAAGAAAATTCTGAGTGAAACCAAATAAAATTTAAATACAAATGAATATGGATGAACCAGATTGGATTCCATGAAAGAAACTTTTCCAAAATTCAATTGTTTATATCGTGGCAAATTCCATTTCTCCATGTTTATTAATTCGTTTATTCTGAAACAAATCTCTAATTCTTTTCCTCACATTTTTTTATTACTTCCTTATTTGATGTTTGCAGCTTGCTGTATGGGAATAAAATTTTATTACGTGAAGGACACTCTTGGAAGAAATAAATGGTTTGCAATTTTCCGTACCTCTTGAGGATCTTGAGAAAAATAGGATTTATACGACACTTAAAATAGAAATTAATTTTCTAGAAACTGATCTAATCAAAATTTATAGAGGAGGTACATAAAACCAAAATGTTGCAGGTAACGTGAAATTGGCACACTATCGATTGACCATAGTTACAGACAATATTAAATAGGATAATTATTTTTTATATTTTCAATTGATCCTTTTATTCTTCGTAATTTTAAATAGAAATAATGAATAATTTATAACAAGCACAGAACAAAATATTAACGATTATGTTTTAATGTTAACAGCTTAATTTTTTTTTCAGGACTCTTATTATGTCTATTTTTCATTAGACATTAGACTAGTATGAGGGTCACGCTAGAATGATTGAGAATAAGAAAATCAGCCAGGTCGTAGAAAACAATATCTGCACTATCATTTTTAAATTTTAACATTCATTTATCTGTCATTTGCAATTAAGTTGTGAGAGTAAAGTTTGTTAAAACTTAATAAATCCAATTTTTAAAATATCGTGGAATTATAGAATTAACCAGAGAATTTTTTCGATTCATAAATTAATGAATATTAGTGGTTCTTTTACCTCTCGCTAAGAGAGGTATTGTATTCACGCTAAAAATCGCATATCCAGATTTTAGTGAATAAGCACGTTTTAAGGTCCCTAGAATCCGATTATAACATTTTTACGATGATGTCCGTATGTGTGTGTGGATGTGTGTGTGGATGTTGGATTCACGATTTCTCAAATACTATAAGACTTAAGACATTTTTAACTACGGATTCCTCAATCTAACAATAATGGGAAGAGTTTAAGTTTTGGTAACAATTGGATAACCGGAAGTAGTAGTTACACGAAAAAAAATCATCTAAATATTATTTATCGAAAATTTATGTAAATACTTATATTAAAGAACGTTATATTCTTTATTCTATAAATATAAATTCATTATTATATCTTCTATAGATTTAGAGATAAAGAAATGCATATAAAATAATTTGATGTAAAAATTCTCAGATCAAACTACTTCAAAGCAAGAAATTCAAATATTTGTAATTAACATATAAATGTCACTGTCAAAAACATTTGTATGCCACTGTCAAAAATATTTGTACATTATTATGAAGATAATGAAAATAAAAAAAAGTCAACAACGCAAAAGAATATACGTAAAAAAGAATATAAAAGGAATTTGCGAAAAAATGACGAATATAAAGAAAAAGAAAAGGAAAGAAGAGAAAGAAAATTTCAGGATATTGAATATAAAGAAAATGTATGTATTGATAGATAGATAGATTTTGCAAATATTTGTGAGAATTATTTTGTAGTGAGACATGAATATATGTATTTGTATTTAAAAATATTTTTCGTTTTATGCGTACAACCAGGTAAAAGATCTGGCGAGAGGTTATGTGCTGCCACATCAGATTTTTTTATTTATTCATTCGCAACTAAAAGTGATTAAAAATTTTTGTTACGTTTTATGTCCCATGCAATCTGACTGTGGCTTTAAAAAATCTAATGTGAACTTGTACGCAAGACCAACATAAAGTATGTACCTAATTATAAAATTGCACGTATTTGACGTAATTTTACATTAACATGTATTTTTTTAATATTTTTTCCTAATCCATAGCAATCCCGTCAGGCATAAAAAGACGATACAATATACGATATAAATATTACCCAACTAAAATTTATAAAGAAGTGGCAGGTTGTTGTTGAATTCGTATAAGAAACCATAACGATGATATACATTTTCCACTTTAAGTTTGGTTGTTTAATCTTGGAACATTCTATATACATATGACACACAGTAGGTATATGTAGTACAATAAAACACAAATATCATAAGACAATCTGTTAACGTACGAGTCCAAGTTTGGAAAACGAGCCGCTAGGCGAGTTTTACGAAGGACGAGTGCGTTAACAGGCCTTATGATATATGTTTTTTATACTACTTTTTTATTGAGGTAAGTTTACATTTAATTTTTTTTTAAAAGGACTTACCAAAAATATATCTTGGTATTTTTCTTGTTAGTTATGTTGGTAGCGCTTCCCGCTAACATTTGAAATTTCACATTTTAACAGTTTGTGTATTGTGTGATTCTGACTGATTGTTTACATTAAAACATTGTATCAAGCATTATATAATTATAGGAGAGGAAAACCAATACTTACAATGTACTCCACAAGGTTATTAACGAACCACCTGATTTGACATACCTGGTAATAAAGGTAAATTTATCAAATAACGAATCGGGATTGCTGGTTCGTGTTAGTTATTATCATAAATAAAACTCTTTAAATAATGAAATACATTAATGAACAATTTATTGATCTACACTTTTACATTCCACCATTTTGTCAACACATCGACTGTTCATTTGCAGATATAACAGCAACAGCTGGTCTTACATTCTCAATACAAAACATATATTGTATTTGTATATGGCACTTATGTCTGTTATATTTAAAAATTTAATATTCGACAGTTCGCCTCGACGTGGGACTTATAATCATGGATCGTAAAATTTTCATATTTCCTTGCTAGTAGCCACAAATTGAGTTGACAGTGTGAACATTTCAAGTAACGTACACCATACATTTCAAAACCTGCGCCTGATATAACAATACAACCAGCTGAAAATTGCAATATTACCATAAAATTAAATTGTAATAAATAAAACTTACTGTTTAAATTGTTTTGACAAATCAAATCTGAGCGCATTATTTCTTGTTTCATAATTTTTTAGTTGAAAGATTTTAACTTCTCAGATTATTCTTTCTGAACTAACACAGCTATAGCTATAAATTTCTCTTCTTCCTAGTCCTATCACCTGGAGATAAGATAAAAATAAATAATAACAAATAATATTTCAACATAAACAACTTACCATTTTGAGATTTCATGTAATTCATCTGTCATGACTACCACCTCCAGAATACGAAAGGCGCCAAAAACAGTAGTTTATAAATCTTCTAAAAGTTGTATTTTCAGTGATAAACAGTGCTTTTATAGACTCATAAGAACACCGAAATAGAAAAACTAATATATGGTGTAATTTATACAATGCTATAAATCTACTCGTAGCTAAGTATAAATTACGTTGCGCTAATTTCATTAATCAAAATTAGCCTAAAGCTTTGTATGAGTAGAATCCATTTACATAACACACCTTGCATTATTTTATTAATCTCGTATGTATGTACCTACCCGTATTCCTTTGTATTTAGATTTTAGTTAATTTTTGCATTTAACCTTAACTAGCTTAACTAGTTTACAAATTTACCATTAAAAGTAATTCAATTCTACTGCACTTTCATAAACCAGTAAGCTATCTTTCTGTACATACCTTTTAAAGAAAAAGCTAATTAAAAATTCTAATTCTAGTGTTTGCTATTTAAATTAAGATAAACAGCAACAGATACTCCGTGGCTAAAGTAAAGTAGCATATCTGCTGCTCGATAACACTGAACACATCCTGAATTCTCTGCAATTGCTGGCGTGACCTTAATTCTCAGATTCACTGTTCACTATAATTGTCCGAGCTGTCATTATTTGTCATTATTTAAACTCTCTCATAACCGGAAGCGATGTAATTATTTGTGTAATATCTATATCTAAAATCGGAGATGTTTTATCGCTGAGAAAACATCCAAATTATATTTTGTCGACTCCCAAGATGTTTATTTGAGGCAGTGCTTCTTGCAAATGTTTGTGAATTTTGCAAGTAATAGTTGTTAATTAATTTTAAAATAAACACAAATTTCTTTGGAATGGTGTCCTTCTCAGTAGTATATCTCTTTCTTTTGGAGCCGTTAAGTCACAAGCATTTTTCAAGTTTATGGGGTTTCGTGGCCGCGTGCCTGAGTGTCTGGACGCGAATCTGGGGAACCAGGTTCGATCCAGACCGACGCCAAATATTTCGAATTTTAATTGGCACAAAATTGACCCCTGTGGTGCACTCTCCACGCCAGCAATGAGTGCCCGTGAGGTGACGCCAATTTTAATATTTTTTTCTTGGGTATTATACCTTTCGAACATTTTCAAAAGAAATTATAAAATCAAAGCCCGATAACTTATTTTTCTGTTAAAGTAAACGATGTTTTTTGAATTTTACTTGTCCTACTGGCCGCCATTAATTTAATTCCTTATAATTCCGCTGGTGTCTAATGCTATTCTGCGGGTCCTAATACACAATTTTTTTAGATTATACGTTTCAAATGAATATGTCTTTTGTAATTAATTTAATTCCATATCTTTGCATATACAAGTAGGTATCAAATTGGCACACCCAGCAATGGGTAATAAGCCGTGATGATATATTTATTTATTTATTTATTTACAAGTAGGTATAACCAAAGTAACTTTACAACCATACGCACGAATAAATGGTTCCCAAAGCGATAAAATATAATATTGGTTAAATTACCATGTTACATAGCATATGTGGGCGGGCCTTAATACGAGGTTTGATCAAAATCTATCGAGATTTTGAACGTTATTCGTTTTCGTTTGGCCTGTTTTGAATGAAGTGCATGTTCAGTGGCGGCTTGTCAGGGTAGGCAGGTGAGGCAGTGCCGCACCAGAAAAGAAATAAAGCTGTAAATAATGTAAAGTAGTATGTAAATTAAAATTCAACTTATTTTATTAATGCTTGTCTTTATAAATATCAAAAGAATAATTTAAGTCACCACCATAACTAATCTGTAATGCAGTTCACCTAATTTACGAATTACCTTTTGAAGTGCTTCCCGAAATGAGTAGTTTAATGCTTAATATTGCCTAATGTTTTTGATACGGCTTTCATTCATACGTGCGCGAGGCAGCGCTGTTCGAGGCAGTGCTACAAATACAAAATGCAATGAGTAGTTTAATGCTTATTATTGCCTAATGTTTTTGATACGGCTTTCATTCATACGTGCGCTAGACAGCGCTGTTCGAAGTAGTGCTTCAAATACAAAATGCAATGAGAGGATAAAATATAGTTACTTTACTTTCCACACTGTACATGTTGCAAGCCAGGTTAAATAATATTAACGACATAAAAATAACATAACCTGTCTAGCATTTTTATTATATTAGGCACTGGTTTGCGACTTTGATACGTATGGCAGTAAGTATTTAATTCTATTATTTTTCTCGTAGTTTTTATAGTTTACCTACGTAGGGTTTTTGTATTTAGAATTTTAGTTGAAAACAAAATAAGTGTAATGGCTTCGACTGGGGCTTTAAAAGATAAGAACTTCGAATTAAATGATAATAATATAAGGAATAATTCTGAAGATATTATTTTTTTAATTAACAAAAATCCATTTAAGCGACTGTCTTATGAAGATAAACTGTTTGTCAAAGAATTAGAACAAACAGACCATCTCTGCTTTGTTTTGATTTTAGTACATCATTAATAAATATTGGAGAAGGAGGCAAGATGCAACTAACACCTGCTATGATAAATATAACTGGCTTGTCGGCAGTAAAGTGCTTAATAAATTATTTTGTTGGCCGTGCATACTTTTTGCTAGTACTACTAACAAACGTAAAGATCACATCGCTTCAACTTGTAAATTAGTACTTTTAAGGAAGCAAAATATTTCTACCGCAAATTTTAATTCGAAGGTGGAAGAAATGTTTTGTGGTCTGGCAATTTATTTTTGTACATGAAAGGAGAAAAACATGCAGCTGCACATCCCTTAAAAAATATAACATTCAATTATAAGGCATTTGACCTTGAATGAAAAAAAAATTTTCATTTTGAAATTATTTCTAAACTATTAGTAATCGAGAAAAATGTTTCAAATAAGAAAAACAGATATTTTTATTGTCTATCCATTGGCGTACGAAAATAATTTATCTAAATTTTCGAGATATAATACAAACTTACATTTTCTTCAATGGAACCCATATTTGATTTTTGCTTCAAAAAATGCTTATTTTTTCTCTTTTGATTGGTATAAGGGTTTTTGTGTGCCAAATAATTTTAAATCATACCTGATGTCCTACTGACGAGAATTAGAAAATATAGTGTTAAAATTAAATTATGAAATAACAGCAGTAAACAAAATCCTTGGTTTTGTTATTACAATCCAAGTTGGAATACTGCATAATTATATGGTTTCCAACTTACGATATCCTTATAAACAAACTTGATAAGTGACAACGCAGATTCCTAACGTATCTGTATCTTTACGTATATACATTTTCAAGACTTCCCTGATCCTCTCACTAGAACAGAAATAATACTGCAGACATTTAATATTGACTCTATTAGAATCCGACAAAAGAATATCTCTTTAACCTACCTAGGACAAATTGTACATAATAAAATTGACAGTCCAGATTTATTCACGTTGCATAGGTTTTATCTGACAAAAAATAAGAAATATCGTGAAAAATATTGAAAAATCTAAGATTTTAAGGGTAAAATAAATTTAAAACAAAATTACTGGTTCACAAAGCGCATAAAGTTGCAGACATTATCAGGGACTGCGGTTTTACAAAACTACGCTGTCCACCTTATAGCCCCGATTTAGCACCTAGTGACTTTTTTATTTAAAAATATGAAAAAAATTCCTAAGTGAAGAAGATTTGAACCAGACGAGGAGTTCATGTATGCTGTTGACAGTTAATTTGCAGATCTTCCAAAAAATTATCTTTTTAACGGAATGGCACAGTTGAAGAAGGACGTTATGTTGAAAAATAAAGTATTGTTCAAGTTCAATGTGTCTTTGTTCATAGCCAGACAGATTTCTTTATAAATTACCCTATTATATTATATCTGATTTTAGGGAATACTTTGAATTGGACAATATTAATATAAATAAATAAATTGAAATTATTTATCATACATCACATTCCTGTATTTATTTTATACATAGGAAACATAAGTGATCATAAATTAAATTCCTTTATAATTTGACAATTGTTTTCAAATTCTGTATATTGACAACCTATTCCATTGAAAAGAAACAAAAACTTTTTCTAAATCCATTATTTATAATGCATATTGTAAAGTTCAGTTTAGCTTTATTATTAGATCTTTTTAAATAGCTAGAATATTAATCATCATTCTTATCACTGAAACGTTCTCTGTTTGTCGATTAACAAAAATAACTTCTTGGAACCTGCTCTAAGCAGAAGAGAATACTAAAATGCATTTTTATTTTATTTAGTTTTGCAAAGTGCCACAAGCAGTAAACAGACTTTGTTATTTCATGATAAATGACGGTTTAATCCTATGCAACTTAGAAAGCTTCCTGGATGTAAGTTTACCAAAGTATGCTGCACAGTAAGAGAAGGAACACTACATAATTCATCAAATAGTTTCACCTAAGAGATGTAGACACCTAGACACCTGGACTCATTATATAACTCATAACGAATAATAAGTTGTATAAAATGAATAGTCACGCACCGCATAATATGAATAATCAAGCACCGCATAATTTATTAAATCAAGAAGAAAATAAGTTTATATTGTCATTTATTTATAAATTTTTGTTAATTCGTGAAAGATAGGAAATGTATATTATGTATCAATCCAAAAAAAATTGATGTGGCCCACAAATGACCTCCCGTCAATTCCATGTTAGAAACAGCAATGAGCTTTAAGTAAAGTATCACTTCCAGTTGATCTAATTTGTTGTTCCAATAAATAGAAAAGTCTGTAATACCAAATTTTAAATAATATTTTATGTATTTCCTCGAAAATCTGTTGAGCTTCAAATTAAGTACCACTTCCGGTTTATCATATAGGCATAGTCAACATCTAATATTGTTTCAAATTATACTCGAGTTTTAAATACCAAATTTGAGGAGTTTTGAATCATGTTATAATATAGTTTTTCATGAAAATCTGTTTTTTAGCTTCCTGTAAAGTAGTACTTCTGGTTTATCCATTTTAGAAAACATCTAGTATGTCGATCTCATTAATACAAAAGTCTTAAATACCAAATTTGAAAAAATTTGGATTTTATCAATTTATTTTTCACGAAAATCTGTTCAGAGCTTCAAATACAGTATCACTTCCGGTTTATCAATTTTAGCCATAATCTACTATGTTGCTTCACTTTATATAAAAGTGTTAAATACTAAATTTGACAAATTTAGGAATATTTTTCACAAAAATATGTACGGTAGTGTTATGTATTTATTATTATTATTATTATTATTATTATTATTATTATTATTATTATTAGTGTACCTCTTTTCAGGTTCTTGGAGTTTGTACAACGACCCAGATGGGTAAGTATATACAAAACATAGTTTTTAATATTAATTTTAGTTTTCTTTTTGTTTGCAGGTTGGAGACATTGTTGGTTGCCATTATAGCTAGAGGTTAGTAGGTATCAGTCTGCATTCAGGACTTTGCGGACGAGTTTGCAGGTATCGAGAATGACGGATTTTTGCATTTTCTGGAACAGTTTAGGAGGTAAGTTCAAACTTTGTAATGAATTGTGGATCGTGTGTGGTATTTCTCCTGTTGTGACTATTATGATCGGTACTATTTCTACGCGTTCTATGTTCCATATTTCCTTTATTTCACGGGATAACTCTAGGTATTTTGTAATTTTGTCGTTGTATGTTGTCTTGATGTTTGAAACATAAGGTACAGCTATGTCTATGAGGTATAATTTCCCGTTTTTTTTGTCTTCGTATAGGATGTCTGGCCTGTTGTGTCTTACAAAGTGATCTGTCAAGATTTCACGATCCCAGTACAGTTTTCCTTGCTCATTATCTATGACTCTGTCTGGTACATAATTATAGTACGGGATTATGGGCCTTGATGGATCAATTCTTTGGGCTAGTTGTTGGTGTACGAGTTTTGCTACGTTATTATGTCTATCTGTGTATTCGTTGTGTGTTAAGTTTTTACAGCCGCTTATTAGGTGTTCTATTGTTTCTTCTTTTGTGTTGCATATGCGGCAGGTATCTTTAATATGTGGCTGTTTCATAATATGCTTTTTATAGTTTCTTGTAGCAGTTACTCTGTCCTGTATTGACATCGCGAAGCCTTCTGTTTCAGAGAATAAATTTCCTGTCATTAACCAGGATTGAGTTGCTCGGAAATCTATATCCTCATTGCTGATATGTGCTATGTATGTACCGTGTCGCTCTTTGGCTTTCCATTTTTCAACTTTTTCATTGTCTTTTGTCAACTGTGTTAATGGTGTGAAATTTATGTTATTGAGTTGAAGGGGTGTGTAATGATTGTCAGCCTGTTGTAGTCCTGATAAGTAGGATTATCTACAGCTTTAATGTGGAAATATTCCCTGAGTTTATGCACTTGTTGGAAATGGGCATTGGTGAAATCTATCACACCTCTTCCCCCAATGGATCGTGGTAGATGGAAGCGTTCTATAGAGCTGCGTGGGTGATGGTTTCGATATTTGGTAAATAGCACTCTCATATTTCGGTTTAAATTTTCGAGGTCAGTTTGAGTCCATTTGATAATTCCGAAGCTATAAGTTATTATAGGGGCAGCATACGTGTTAATAGCAGTTATTTTATTTTTAGCAGTTAGTTTGCTTTTTAGAATAGTTTTAGCTCTTTGAGTCATTTTCGATGTTAGGGTTTCTTTCATGTTCTTGTGAGCTGTTATTGTGTTCTGTTGTACGCCTAAATATTTGTATTCTTCATTTTGGCCCATGGTTTCTATTTTATCTCCTGGTTTGCTTATGATATTATATGCTTCTGTTTGTTGCCATCTTCTTTTTTTTATCCCATTTATTCTGCATTTATCAATTCCGAACTCCATTTTTATATCTTGGCTAAACTTATCGGTTATTTGTATTAGTTTTTTAAGTTGTACCTCAGACTCCGCTATTAATTTTATATCGTCCATATACATTAGGTGGAAAAAAGTGTTTTGTCCTCCGTGAAGTGTGTATCCACATTTACTATTTTTTAGCAGGGTAGAAAGTGGGTTCAAAGCTAAACAGAACCATAATGCACTCAAGGAATCTCCTTGAAATATGCCCCTGTTTATTTTTATCGGTCCTATGTTGGTGTGGTTTCCTTTTGTTGTTTGTACATGTAGGGTTGTTTCCCATCTATGCATTAGGGTTTCTAGTAATTTAACAAGCCTTGGATTTATTTTGTATACGTCTAGTATTTCAGTGAGCCAGGAATGCGGAATGCTGTCGAAGGCTTTTCTGTAGTCTATATAAGCGATATAGATATTTTTTTTCTTTTTCTTCGCTTCCTCTGTTATTATTGAGTCGATTGTTATTTGCTCTTTACAGCCTTGAGTTTCTTTACGGCATCCTTTTTGTTCTTGTGCTATGATTTTATTTTTTTCTAGATGTTTATATATTTTAGTTGTGATGATGGATGTTAAGAGCTTGTATGTTGTTGCTTATTATTATTATTATTATTATTATTATTATTAGATGGCGTTAACGTTGTAAAATTAGAAATAAAAAATCGCCAATCCATTTCTAATTTTACAACGTTAACGCCACCTAATAATAAAAATAATAATAATAAATACATAACACTACCGTACGATAAAGATTCCAAAACTTTAAACAAAATTTTTAAAAATCATAATTTAACCGTAACTTAAAAATCAAATAATACCATTAAATCGTTATTAGGTAACCCTAAAGATAAAATAGATACTAACAAAAAATCCGGTATTTATAAAATTAGTTGTAATGATTGTAATAAAGTTTACATCGGTCAAACTAAAAGACAAATTGACACTCGGTTTAAAGAACATTTTTATCATCTAAAAAGCGGTAATCCAGAAAAATCTAGCGTAGCTCAACATATGTTCATTAATAATCACAAAGTTAACAATTCTAATATTAAACTTTTAAAACATATTAATAATGATAGATATTTAGATGCATACGAGAGTTTAATAATAAATAAATATAAAAATAATTTGATGAACGCAGATCTCGGTTCCATACCAAACTCAAAACTTTTCAATTTATTACAAAGTTAAATTTTATTGGACGATTTAAAATTTAATGACTCATTATTGGCCGAAATTTATCTTAGTTTATAGGTAATCATTCACCTGTGATTCCCATCCCTATACAATCCCAGTTCTCTCCCATGTTTTTCAGAGTTGTTAGGACCTCTGGCATGGTTGACATGTTGAGTAATTTAATATGTTATTTTTCTTCATATAAAAGTCTTTGACACGTTTTGGAGTATATTATAATATATTTTTCACGAAAATCTGTTCAAAGCTTCAAGTAAAGTGTCACTTCTGGTATATTAATTTTAGCCAAAATCTAATATGTTGTTCCCCTTGATATAGAAGTTTCACATACTAAAACTGAAAAGTTTTGGATTATATTTTAATATAGTTTTTCATTAAAAACTGTTATAGTCTTCAAGTAAACAGTCACTTCCGGTTATCCAGTTTTACCCAAAATCTAATCAACTCTTTATATGAATGTAGAAAGCTTAAATATAGAAATATTTGGAAGTTTGGTATGAGCTATTGTGGACGAAAAAATCGTAACACACACACACACACACATACACACACACACACACACACACACGCACACGCACACACACACACACATACACACACACACACACACACACACACACACACACACACACACACACACACACACACGCACATGCATGCGCATACCCACGTATCGTAAAAATCGTAAAAACGTGTTGTGGGGACCCTAATTCGTGCTTATTTACTGAAAACTCACCATCGAATTTTTGGCACGATTACATTACCTCCCTTACCTACGGTATGACGGGAGGTAAAAAGAACATAAATTATTAAAACATCTTTAACTCACAATCTATAATAAAATAAACGGAAATCGAAGTAGAGGAAGAAATAGACTCTCTTTAATAGACTCATTGATGAACCGAAGATAGGATAGCAGCAGATAGAGAATTTTGGCGTAATCTGGTAGCCGATGTCTGTAACCAGACTTGCCATATAAAGAAGATTTTTTTCATTGTACCAAATATCCAAGTTTCTTATATAATTACTTATGGTTTTAAGCAATGATTGGTCTCATTCTTATAATCGCGAAAATATCTCAGTGGGCTAAGTGAAAAGTAACATCTGCCGAAATGCGTTCCTGGGCGTCGACTAATGAACCACAAACCTTGTTATTGCCGGACAACGTTCCTATCCGCCCGTAACCTATATCCGCTAAGCTCCGAACTCCGAACTGTAAATGGATCGTAAATCGGAACTTCAAACTTTTCCTCAAACTAAAAGGAAATTAGCGACCGGAAAGGTTTCACGACGTTACATTGTTTATAATGTGCAATAAACTGATTTTCTAAACAATATTATTAAGACTGCGGAGAAAAATTTGGAGATTTATTGTTATTCGATTACATACGATTGGGCCTTAAAGTTCAATTTTGAATTGACAGTTAATTTGTCTTTAAACTTTTATTTCAAATATTTCCATTTAATGTAATGTAAAATGACTAGAGGAATGATTAGTACACATTCAAATCTTACTTTAGCGTCGTCCAGAGAGTTTAGTTCTTTTACAATGTACAGTAGGTAAGTTTTAATACAGTTTTTATATTTTTAACTCTTTTCCTGCTTGAAGTAGAATTTTTTCGCATTTGATTTACCTATCTAACAAAATATATACGGATTTTAACTCGTATTTTAGTGATAATAACAGTGTATTACGATTTGAATTGGTTCTAAGAACAAATCGTCTCTAAGCGCATGTTTGATTAATACTTTTCATAACACGCGTTAAGATACTAAATGCCTCAAACAATGTAAACTCTAAAAACGTATTTTCCCTTTATACTTTTTACTACTCGTATTAATTCTCATTTAAATTACTGAGATTAAAGTATACAGTTTTAAAAAAATTGTAAATAGGTAGGCATTAAATTTTACGGCACAATAGGGACATATAAAAAAAGACTAAATGACCATTAAACGGAGGGAACGTGTTAACAAAAACATAATGTGACATTGAATATTTGAACGAATATTTAATAATACACATCACTCAATAAGAGGGTAGGGTCTAGGGTAATATGCAAGACTTTATGGTACCTTTATAAATAAAAATATAATAACATAATAACATAAAATATAGAAAATTAAGTTGTAAAAATTAAGCTAGGTAAACTTAGTTATGCCCAGTTGCAACAAAAAGGCTTAAATTTTTAATGAGCCTTGAGATCTAAACTATAACCAAGGAGTTGTGTTAGTTTAAAGCGTAGACTCCGGGATTTAAATTATGTATAATTTTTAAATTTACCCATAAAATATGTAGAAAAAGTATTAATGCAAACCTGTAGAAAATTTAATATTCTTTAATTTTTATAACATAAATCTTGGAAAATTAACATTTAAAAGCATTTTTCAAAGAAAAACTGTTTTAAGCTTCAAGTAAAGTGCCATTTCTGGTTATTTGATTTACACCAAAATTTAATTACTTTTTTCCATATTAGAATAAAGTAGGAATACAAGGTTTAAAATTTTTCTGAATGTTAGTATTTGAGTTAGAGCGGAGGATCTATACACGCACACGCACACACACGCACACATATACACACGCACAAAACGTACTCATTTACCAAATTCTGGATTCTGCGATTTTTAGCACGATTCCTTTACCTTTCTTACGAAGGGTAGCGGGAGGTAAAAAATGCAAATCAAATTTGTGTCGGCTTGTTAATTCATTTTCGAAGCAATATTGTCAATTTAAGGATTGCTTAAAATTTAAGTTACGTTGGTGCAACCGGCCGTTTATAAACTTTTTTAGTGTAGTTGTATGATTAACCAAAAAACATTTTCAAATCATGAATTATAATTTGACAGATTTTTTAAATGAACAGCTTGTTTTTGTTTATTATAATAATTATGTACGCAGAAAAATTGTCGCAATCATAGAATTAAAAGGTTTTTGATTTCTGAAAATGATGGTAATAAAATTCATCAATTATTAACAGTAGCAGATAATTACAAATTGTTTATAAATCGAGAAACCTGGTTACACCGTATGTACCTATCTTACCACGGCTTTTGTTTTGATAACCCAGATTCAATTTAGACTCAAGACAATTTTTACTGTTACTATTTAATATTGAAATCACCACTTGTTCCATTTATCTATTATGCCAAATTTTGAAATAAGTACACCATTGAATAAATTTAACACCTTTTTTAATTGTACATAATTAGTAAGAAATTATAATAATATATCGTGCAACAATTAACGTAACTATTAAATAGTTAACAATTTTATTTCCACTTTAACGCATTCCTGATACTTAGCTAGGTGAATCCTGTTTGACGTGTGTGAAAGTAAAGTCATGTACCAGACAAAAGAAATTTTGTTACGGTATTTTTTATAACCGAATCTATAATTTATTTAGGTCACAATACGGTAAGTTTATGATACTTTCGTTTATTATGTATTTTATTAGGCCTTGTCGTCATATTTTAAATTTGTCATTTGTATTCATAAGCAGATCTTAAAAGATATGACAGAAAAATAATGATATAATATAATAACCATGTACCTACATGTTATAGGCGGTGTGCACAAAAGTACTCAGCGCCGACAGCGAACAAAAATGACAAAATTGTTACTCATTGAAACAGCAAGATTATGTTTTATGTAGAATAATTTTTCAATTTCTATTTTATAAAACATTTGCAATAAATGCGAATGATAGAATGTCAAATATTATGTGATGCATTATGCATTGGGGGATGTAATAATTCTCACAAAATTACCGATTGAAATATCAAATTTTATAAATTTCCTAGAAGATTATATGAGGAAAAGATGTTTTCCCATTGTAAAAGATACTTATCGTATGAATAAAATTCCAACAACAGTCGTCTGATTGCAATAATGAATCATATAAAAACGTGTTTCTTAAGTTAATATTTGTGTATATTTGTATGAAATAGAAGTCTATTTTTGACATAATTCGTCTATTTCTTATAGATTTTGTACATGTAATGTTAATATTAAAGGTAGAAATTCACATGGTTTCTATTTTTCGTGTATTTTCTTTTCCGAACTAGTGCAACTGATTCCACTTAGAGTCTGGTATATTTTTAATGAAGAATCTTGTTCATTTATTGCGAATATAAAAGGAAGATGCTAACATCATACACTGATATTGTGATATGTAGAAATTTTCTTCTTTCCAATCATTCAAGTTTTCCAATTTTTTAATCTCAATTTCAATTTATTGCGCACCTTGTAACATTCAACAAATATTATAAATTATAATATAAATTTAAATATGATAAAATGGTTTACAGAAATCACACATATTATGAGAAAAATTATATTTTCTGCCACAGTACCTTCGCTGGTATTTTGACTGTTTTGATTGTCACATCACATATATAGCATTTTAAATATTTTCTTTATTCATTTCAATATAACATGATGTATAATATTCATACACAATAGCAACAACTCAAAATGAAATTGTAAATTTTATCACTTTCTCGAAATGGTAAAATTGATTCGGTAACCAAAAATGCCATGGTAGCCGTTAGAGGCGCTGACGCTCAAACTTATATGGGAATCAGTTCTGCCCGGTAACCAACATATAGGGCATCCAGCCAGACAATGAGTTTACGTCATCATTTAGGGATTTTTGAAATTTTCTGTACATTTTTAAATATATTTTTATATTTTGCGTTCATAATGAAGTCATTACGATACGCAATTGCGTATCGTAATGACCTTCATTTCGATACGCAATTTTTTGTTTTAGACGGTTGGTAGTAGATGACGTTTCTTTAACCCATTTTTACCTAATTTATTTTTAGTTAATTGACAATTCATTTTAATAATATAATGTCGATATTATTATTATTTTTTTATTTAGGGAAGATTATTTACATGAAAATGTACAAATATAATCACAAATTGAGTAAGTAAATGTTAATATAATGTTCGAATTAGTCCACATAGATGGACCTAGTAGTACTAAAAATTTGTAGATTGAACCTTTGAATGATAGAAAATTATTTTTAATTAATTTTAAAGCAAGTTTTAATTCAAATATAAGAAAAAATAAAAATTTCCTGTACACAGGCTGAAAGGGTTAAATTGTCAAACGTCAAAGCTGGAAGATAAGAAATTTCAATATAACCTTAAAATTTCTTTTACTTAATTAATCACTTTATTTAATGAATATAATAATAATAATACATATTTTCGTCTTACTTTGCATTTCAAAATAAGCAATCAAAACATTCTCTGTTACGCCTTTGACATTATTTTCTTTACACCATGTGTCAAAATTTGCAAATTCTTTCTCATAAATCTCGCGCGATTTTTTAGGAAGCAGATTATTTACTGTAGTCTGAGCTATATTACGTAGCTCAGGCGGAGTGCAACTGATTTGATCTTCCATGATTACACTAAATTCACTTAAATTTGTTCGTAAATATTGAAATGACATGAACTTTCAAATAATAATTGAATGTGGTCAATTCAGTGTTACCAACTACAACATTTCACTTACAAATTTCCCTAAATCAACTCGGTTTAATATTAACAGTTTTTTAAAAATATTTTAGTTTGTAAAAGGTGCAAAATATAAAAAATAGTATAAAGAACTCATTTTATAAGACTTTCTTTCGCACTTGTCAATTAGAAAACTCGCTAACGCTCGTTTTCTAAATTTTGACGCGTGCGAAAAAAACATGTCTTATAAAATACGTTCTTTAATATACTATTTATTAACGGCATTTTATTTGTTTTTCTATTATTTTTATTATTATTATTATTATTATTATTATTATTATTATTATTATTATTATTATTATTATGATTGTTATGTGTTTGGGACCATTAATAGAAATAATTACATTTGAAAATATTATTGTTAAGTAAAATTTTGTAATTTTTTGTAAAATGATGTTTGATTTTTATTATTATTATTATTATTATTATTATTATTATTGGCAATTCTCAACATTCATATTACTATTCTACAATAACTGTATTCTTTTTGACCAAAAGGCTACTTGCGTGGTACTGAAAATCTGATATCTATCACTGGGGCCTATTCTGTAACTCAGTTGTTAATTTTTAATGATTGGTTAAATTTTTTAACCAATAAAATATGTTGACATATAACAAAAAGAAAGATTTTCAGTCGTCAAATAAATATCTATTGGATAAAAATTTTAACCAGTGGTTAAAAATTAACCACTGTGTTACAGAATAGGGCCCACTAAATACGTAAAGTAAAGTTAAAAACATAAGTAAGAATATAAATTTTATTTAAAAAAAAATATGTATTTAATAAATTAAGAAAGAAGATTTTCTTTGACGTCATTATTTTGAACTGGAGAAAGGGATGCATATTTAAGAACGTAACCTGTAGATGGCGAGCGAGTGTTTTAATTTGATTTTGACATTAGTTCATTTTTCTGTCACTGTCTCTCTTCTTTATTATTTACAATTTGCATGGTTTCTGCCACTTTTTTTACGTATTTTGATTTGTTAATGGAGACCTTGAAGGATTTTAACTAAGCTTATACTCGCACAAGATTAAAATGACAAACGAAAATATTAACCTCTAAACTATTATTCAAACGTCAAACAGATGATCTGTCATATTTAAATTACCCGCGCGTGCCGTTACTATTGGGCGTACCGATGTTATTGCTTTACGGCCATTCATTGGTTCGGCGTAATTCTACGTCATACATGGCGGTAATTTAAATATTCAAATTTCATTAATTTTTTTCTGGCCAATTAATGAAAATTTTGCCTAAAGAAACAATATGGGTAACAAGTTTTATCGTTTCTTCAAAAATATTAAATAAAAAATGGCATGCAAATAGCCCATTGAAACTCAGCTCAGTACATAACTGAGTTGAGATAAAATGAGTTATGATGTGTGCAAAAAGACATGTTTAATTCCATTTTATCACTTACTTGTTTACCGATAGTATTTGCTGTAACAACTGTCAAAATTATTGACTTATTTTCTGATCTATGATACTGTTTATAAATGAAAAATGGATAATGTTGAAAATATATTACTGTAAGTATATCTGTATATGTGAATATAAAATTTGTTCTACTATATAACCTTAAAATGCAAACTGTGTGTTTCAAATCATTTTGAGTTTTTTAAACTGGCAGTGTATAGCGTCGGAAACGGGGGAAGTAAGTTTACTCAGAACAAATCAGATCAGTTGTGTCAAAATGAACGATTTCCTGAGTTTATCTGAAGTGATCTGAGATGAGCGGAGATTTTGTCCAAAAAGAATACAGCTAATATACTTCTCAACCTATATTGTGATTAAGTTTTTGTGATTTTCGAGTGGATTATCTCATTCATAAACCGAAATATTACTCCATTTTACTAGATTATACTTACCTAAGAACGAAAATCATTGTAAAAAAAAAGGTATATATCACCAATTAATTATAAACATAACAATGACAGTGACACATCTAAAATATCAAATCTAAATTTCAGATATTTCACATTTTTTGTCCAAAATGAAATTTCGCGGCAGTTAACTTAAACAGGATGAGTCATAAGGACACTAAATGTGTTAATAAGACTCGTATGAAGCTTTTAGCCTAACAAACAAAGAATGAAGGAAACCATAAGTAAGAAAAACAGAGATAAATACACAATTACTAGTTATTTTGCGGTTCAGAAATCAATGACGTGAAGCTTAAGTGATCTTAATCGATGTATAATAACTTATTTCTCCCCGTTCAATGATTTATATGTAGAGAGGCAACCTACAGATCATATTTTAATCCGTTTTACATGCTCATGCAAACTTATTAATAGGGATCGACCATGATTTTTTGTGGCCGATACCGATAAACTCATATCCGATATCGGCCGATACCGATATATCGGCTATAAAATTTTGTCGTAAATTTTTTGCTGTATAAATGAGGTAAAAGTGATTTATAATGATATACTGTTACCGTTACACGCATTAACCATAAATAAATTACAAAAAAAAAAAATGCAAAGCAAATGCAGAAAAGACATTTTTTTTCAAACGTCGTAGAAATGGCATTTTTTTGACTTAATTCACAAGGTAGAAGCTTTATTTCTACGCCGTTGGAAATTTCTACGCCGGCGGAGTAGAAATAGCTAATTTCTACGCCGCCGGAGTAGAAATAGCTAATTTAATTAGAGAATAAAAAGAAAAGTAGTGCGTTTGAAAAAAAAATTTAATGTGTCATTCGGAATAAAAGTGTCTTTGCGTGCCTCGCATGCAATTGTCCGACTCGCTTCGCTCGTCGTGCAAACTTCCAAGCTCGCCACACAAAGTGTCACTTTTACTCCTAATAACACAATATACTATTTTCCATTGATGTACAAAGTTGCAATAATATATTTAGCACCACCGCCAAGTAGTGTTGCTAGTGAACAGCTATTTTCTTGAGCTGGAAATGTTTATGAAAGCGCAAGAAATCGTCTAACTCCGGAAAGAGCAGAAAGCTTAATTTTGTTACATTACAACTTGCCAAAACTCAACTTTAAATATTAATTTGTTTAACTAAGTTTGTAACTTTACTTCTACATTTTTAATGACTTTTTTGCTAAATTTTGAATAAGAATAAACTTGATTTGTTTTTTATTTAGTATTTCTGTTTTAATTTCCTTTAAAAAATCCTTAGCAACTGAAATATTAAGCAAATTATATTTTTTTAGGCCGATACCGATATCGGCCAAGAAGACCGATATGGCCGATATACCGATACCGATATCGGTATCGGTCGATCCCTACTTATTAACACATGACGTCATTGTTTCTTGTGATATTGTATTTATGACGTAAACCCATTGACTGGCTGGATGCCCTATAGTTATGTTGATAGATATTTAATAATAATGGTTCATATCATTTCCTAAGAAGTTGTACTTACATGGAAGGCTTTAGCTGTTTTCTGAATTCTGACGTTAATTTCAGCCTCTTGTGACCCATTATTTTCAATTTGGACTGTTAAACACAAACAACATGTCTGATATGAATGAAACCTAGCATACATTTTTGTTTATTCTTTGTTCACATAATTGACCTTGAATAGTCATTTTTTCGGACTATACTCATATTGCCTTTATTGATTATAATGTTAATAAAAAGATGCCAAAATTGAAGGAGAAGTCATCACTCTGAAATCATGATTTGAAACTTCCATTTTTTACACAGTTTTAACATTAAATTTTGTTGGAAGGAAATTGCTCGCTTTGAAATCGAACTGTCAATTGTATTAGTAGTAAAAAATATAAAATTTTACGAATATGATAATGGGGCATTTACCATATACGATTTTAATGTTTCACAGCTAAATAATGTAAGAAAATACTTAATATTTAATTAAATAATTATATTTATATTTTATTAGGTTTTGAAAACTTTTTTATGCCCTCTATAGAATGACCTTGAAAGCTGTGACGTCACAATCACAGACATAAGAAAGAGACTGAAAAGAGAGAGACATGATTAGTTTAGACGTTTGGAAGACACATGTTTAACAACTCAGCTGTGGCAGAGAGGTTGGTTATTTATTGTAACGAATGATATTTGTGCTCTTCTCGCCAGTGTTTTATAATATCTGCAATACGTAATGTGCGCATTGGGGTCTGCGCATAGTAAGAACAACTAAAATCTATGGCGTTTGTTTCTAAAAAAATTAGACGTAAAATGTGAGAATCTCTCAGATAACTTTAAAAATCTTATCGAAAAAAGTTACAAAACCTTTTATTGAAGTTAAAATGTCTAACGATGCAAATTTTCACTGAGAATACAAGTATTTTAATGACGTTTCGTTTGACAGCCCAACTGGCAGTTGTTCGCGCCGTTTTCTTACTATTTGCAGCGATAGAAAGAGGTAGCCGTTAAATTGAAAAGGTCCATTGTTTTGTACCTGATTGTTTTAATAATTCTGAGGATACGCCTACGAAAATATTTTTTCACGTTCCAAGTAAATAAAAATGTGGTTTGAGGGAGTGTATGGTCCATGTGATGACAATGAAATTATGTATTGTTGTGAAGATCATTTTGATGTATATATATATTTATAAATTAACAATTATAAACATTTACAAAAAACTTTCTGCACATTCTGCAGTTAGACATATTTTAAATTGATTGACGGTAACCTAACAAATTATAAAACAAGTGGAAGAGTCCCAGCTTTCGTTATTGGTATAACCAGGCGCCAATCCTTCACACTTCACAACTCAACTGGTTGACAATGACGGCAGCCGTTATTATCTGAAACATTTTGCTAAGAGTATACAGGTTCGGGTTTGATCGGATAATTCCGTCATTAATGTCATTCCGTGAATTCCACGTCATCAGAAAGGCAAGACTAGGAGTACTCAATTCCGCGAATTTTAGCAGTGCTCTTCGTACTTATTCAATCTCACACATTTCTTTTATTATGTAACATATTACATGTAAATTACATAATTTCTTCTAGCATATCATCAAGAAATCAGAATCCTTGTTTCCTTGCGGAAAAGAAACATGTTTTGAATAATTAAACGAGCGAAAGAGACAAAGAAATCAGATTTTCCGCGTCGTAACAATTACCGGAGAAAATATAGCTAATTTTTAATGACTGCAGCAATAACGATGCTGTAAAACACGCAAACAAAGATGTCACAAATTAAAATGCGCAGATAAATAATATGTTTATTTAATGAAACATTTTACTGCATAATGTATTTCAGAGATTCAGGATGTTTGATTATTTATCCCAGATTTGGATGAAATTACACATACAAATTGTCATTTAACTAACAAATGTGTCAATAGCCCTTAATATATAATTAATTAATAATTGGAAAGCTGCATTCAAGCGTTAATTGGCAGAATAATACTCGCCGATTAACACACAGGTTTCGCATAGTAAGCTCACCTGAAACTGACAGCTGTCATTCTGTAAAAATAAATATAATATTCTTCACTCCCATTGACGTATTATTTAATAGACTCAACGTTGAAGCTGCTTTACTGTATAGGCGGTGTGCACAAAAGTAGTCAGCGTCGACAGCGGACAAAAATGACAAGAGTGGTTACTCATTGAAACATAACAACAACAAGGTTATGTTGTATGTCAGAATAATTTTAAAATATCTATTTTATAAAAATGTTTGCAATGAATGCGAATGATAGGACGTCAAATATTATGTGATGCAGTGGAAGATGAAATAATTCTGACAAAATTACTGATTGAAGTATGAAATTTTATAAATTTCGTAGAATATTATATGAGGAATATATGCATAAGAAAATAACTTTTCAACAGATATACAGAGAATTTATTTTAAAATGCAACATATGATTCATCACTTCCATGGTTACACACGTTACACACTACTGTCAAAAAATGACCGAAATGTAATATTTGTCCTTTTTAAAATGCAACATTATAAAAAGTACATATTACATTAAAATTAAGAATTTTGGAAGCTAAAGTTTGTTAAGTTGTGCTACATTAAAGATTTGATTTTTTGTTAATCATATATAGGCTAATTTATTGGAAATTAATATTGATAATACAACTACAAATTTTGTATGTTGCATTTTAAAATGGACAAAAATTACATTGCTGTAATTTTTTGACAGAGATAGTGTGAAACTATGGAAGTGATCGACCATATGTTGCATGTTAAAATAAATTCCCTGTATACTTACATGAAGAATTTTTTAGGTTTACATATTTTCTCCTTATAAAAGATACCTATCGTATGAATAAAATTCAAACAATGGTCGTATGATTGAAACAATGAATTATGTAAAAATGTTTCTTAAGTTAAAATTTGAACAAAATATAATAAAAGAAGCAGAAAATTATCTTAAAGTTGTATAATACTTGCAGTTGTATCATATAGAAGGTCTATTTTTGTCATATTTAGTCTATTTATTATATATTTTGTACAGGGTGTAAATCGAAAAGTGAAACATAGGAGTTTAACATGGGAAATCAATTTTTCTTTGCGCAAACGTTACCTAATTATTTTATGCAAAAATACCTCAAATAAAAGTTAGAGATTTAAATGCAGCATCCAAATCATGTGAAACGATTATTTTATCTCTTAATATAAATGTAAAAATTAATTACAAAGTTAGTTTTTATGAACTTTTTGTCTAAGCAACCATGGATTTATGACAAAAAACAACGTATTTGTCTTAATCATGATTTTTTCTTATCTACTTTCAATATAACTAATATTTTACTCATATTTCTGTTAAGGTGGGACCCTATTACGTATGTCGTTAAGAATCATACACTATTCATTACGCTGATTGCGCAATGTCATTCTTTGTGGAGAATATTTTAACTTAAACAGTATATTTCTTCTGTTGTCTTAATATACAGTCTTAATAAAATAAATAAATAAAATAAGATTTATTCCATGTGACTTTTTTACAAGTATAGGACAAGTCAAGAATTAAATGGAAAATATCGTATGTTTTTACAATCATAGAATTCATTTACATTGAAAAAGCAATGGGTAAGCAGATATTGTTTAAGACTAATTTTGAATGAGTTAAATGTGCTCTTTTTTAATATATGAAGGAAGACAGTTATATATGTGCAGTCCAACGATATGGGGAGCATTTTTAGCTATATTCGTTTTACAAAAGGGTTTTTGGAAATGGTCTTTTTGTCTTGTGTTGATTGAATGAATATCACTATCAGAGAAAAATTTGAGTTTGTTGCGATATATAAATCTACATATTTCAAGTATAAATATACAGCAGAGAGGAAGGATACCAAGACTTTTAAATAAATCTCTGCAACTAACAGTTCGTTTTACATTGATAATACATGGTATTGTTCTTTTTTGTATAATAAATATCTTTTGAGCCGCAGTTGGATTTTCAGAAATGGAAATGTTCAACTGCGGAACATTTCTATTTTGATAATTAGAAACCATAGTGGTTATTTATTAATTTTAGTAAATCACATTTTAAAAAATGCTTTTAGAACTAGAACGTAATATTTTTATAATGCATGACCGATATTTGTAAAAAAATTCATATACATGACTAAACAAAAACAGTTCAATAAAAAACAAACAGATTTGAAATATTTCATAAAAATATAAAATATTCCGTCTCGCAAACTGACAAACACAGACGATGATTTTATTCGCATATCCAAACTTGATATATTTTGCGGACCCGGCATATTTCATCTTCTGTGCTCGTAATAAACATTATTCATGTCTTGCGCTGAAATGCGTGAAAAGTAAATAAATCCACCTTAAATTTAATTTTGTTTTATTGTATGCTTATAAAAGTCGTTTCTCCACTTTTTATTCGCCGTTATTCGACCTGTAAATTAGTCATAAATTTCTATTTTTCTCAGAAATAAACGCTGTTAATAACCTGTAAACTGCAATAAAGAAATCTTTTATCCAATTTTTTTACACGAAACTGTTTTAGCGAATGATTTGCATATTCATGAAAGACATTCCAAAAGTTGTGATACTTACACATAAAACATAAAATTCTGTCTTCCCAATGAATATTTTAATAGAAAACCATAGTAAAACGAATAATTTAGAGAAAATAAAAAGTTTATTGAAACATTTAAGTGAAAATATTTAGCGCCTAAATTATACTACATAAAAATAGCTATTTTATTTATTATTAAATAATTGTAAACGTATAATTTATGTTAAAAAGTTGCGGTGCGAATTAAATTCTATTTTTAGGTGTTAAAAGATTCTCAGTGTCGTATATTTTTTAATATTTTCTGAAACTACAGTTCGGCCACTATTGGAACTCATCTGTGTCGCGCAACAGATAACATGCGATAGCACGATGAAAAGAGAGATAATCATAGAATTCTAGGTAGATAGTCCGTGCAACAGGGAGAATGAACCTCCGCTACTCTTCGTTTGAATTCATGTTATGAAAGATATTAATGGTAGGTACTAGCGTACTAGCTTTATGTTTGAGACTGTACAATATAATTTCACTTTTACTTTGCCACAACGCAAGCAACCTTGAAATGAGTTCCTATCCTGGCGTTATTGTAATTTAAATTTAATTTGCAGTGATATCAATTATTTACATTTTCATATATAATATCATAAGTGGTAAATTTTTTCCGGAAAAATTTTCAGATTGTTACGAGAGCTGGTTGTCTAGCAATTTATTGAGTGACATTGACAAAAAAATCACGAGTTGTCAAACGATTGATTTTTGATCAATGTCACGAGATAAATTGGCAACAGGCTCGAGTAAAGCAATCGGAAAATATTTCCAGTATAAAATTTAACCACGAATGGTATTCGTATTGGTATTTCCAAAATAAAAATCAGGTAATCATTTATATATTTTTTTCTTGACAAAAATCTTCTAATTTTTATTGTGTTTTGAGGTGTTATATTTAAGATTGCTTTTTCAACATTTTAAATAGATTGCTGTCCGAATCGACTTGTTTGTAATAAAAACTGATAACACTGAAAATATACACACTTTGACAGGTATGTAAACAATATGTTTCTAAAACGTCAAAAAAAATTCGCTTATCAAGACTCACTTACTTGTAATAATACATCTTATTGGCTTAAAGGGTGCGTATTTTTTTTTGTGACGTTGTTTTGTCGAAATGAAACTTGGTAACTAGGTAGAATCCTGAATTTGGATTGGCTTATAAATTTATGAGTGAAATAGTCATTAAAAATTAACCAAGATATTAATATAATAGCATTATTAATTTGCTTTAATATTTGTATTTCTTTTTTATTTGAGGATATATTTAGACATTTACCGGATGTATCATTTGTTTTTTACCTTCTGTCATCTTTTAAGTAGGGAAGAAATTGTGTTTGGTCAAAAAATTCGGTGATGAGTTTTTAATGAATAAGCACGTTTTAAGGTCCTTAAAATACGATTTTGCCATTTGCAAGATGATGTCTGTGTCTGTTTGCATGTATCTATGGATTGATGTATGTACATATGTATGTATGTGTGACAAATTTTTCGGATCGCATAACTCCAATACCACCGTTCCAAAAATTATAATTTTTGCGTATTCCTTTTCTTTACATCTATATGAAGAGCTGACTAGATTTTAGTTATATTTGGTCGCCCGGAAGTACCCTAATTTGAAGATTTTTACAGTTTTTCTTGAAAAATCGCTGTTAAATATAATTTTTTTCACATTTAATGTTACTATAAATGTTAAAGAATATTTTATTCTCTATACGATTTGATTATATTTTATACTTCATATTCGATAGATATAGAGTTAAAATATTATAAAGAATACAGCAGCCAGCTGTGTGCAATGGCAAATGTCAGTGTCAAGTGCAATTGGCATAGTATGTTTCTATTATAATTTTACTGGAAATATGAAGAATCTCGTACAAGACTCTTTCAGTATGGAATTTCTACAAAATACATAGAACTGGCTGAAGGTACTGGAAATATGGAATTTTTTGCAAAAAAATTCTTTTTGGTATTTACACAAACCAACTAATTTTCCTCGCCTTGTCTTAGGTTTAGTTGTTACACCAAACGCCAATGTTTTATAATATTTGTTATAACATGCGCCAGCTACGTCATTGAATAGTAAAGCTTGTTAACATACTTTCATTAGATACATTTATAAACATACTAAAGAAATAATTCATTACTATTCTAATAAGATAAAGAAGGTTGAAAGAACAAACACAGTTCTAAAAACACACGAAATTTATAGAGTCGGCGCATTAAATATCCCGTCCTATTGTATAGTGTAAAACATGTTTAAGATATTAACATTCCAAAGTAGGAATATATTGTATCATATCATTTTTATAGCTACGTTTCTCTTCGTTTTAACTAGATAATAAATTTGTGGGCGCAACGAGCTTCAACTTCAACAGAGTTAAGGTGCATTCCCAAATGAAAATTAGGTTTAGAATTATCGTTTATACTTTAGATTTAAAGACTGGCCGCATATTATGTAATGACTCCATTCACACTTCAGAATTTAGGGTCTCTAAATCCAAATCATAAGGCTAAACATTGCAAGGTCCAAACTTTAGGTTTAAGATTTAGTTTGACGTCACAAACTTCACCAATGAGAACAAGTGTGAAATGATATAGGTATATACACCCATCTTTATTTAGTATCCACTTGGTGGATTCAGCTTTTTAAACAAATGCGAGAAGAACATGGAGACTGTCATAACTTAATTGCTGAAATATAACCAATGAAGCCAAGCGACTGACAATTTCTTGCTGAATACTGCTCTACCGATATTTTAATCTTGTTTTAGAAGCATTTACACAGATGTCTGTACATATCAAAACTAATTTGCAGGTAATTTAAACTTACATTTATGAATGACTTATTTAAACCTAAACAAAAACCATAAACCTAATTTTCATTTGTGAATGCACCTTTAACCTTTTTATTGCTTTAGTTTGTATATTTTCAATAGCTTGTTACACTATGTATGTAAAAGGGTAAATTACCAAAAAAAAAATTATATATATATATATATATATATATATATATATATATATATATATATATATATATATATGTATTAGAATATATTAATTTTTTCTACTAATTGTTTTACATATTTATAGCATAAGAATATTTCTTTTTATTTATACAGAAATAGCTTTTTATTTTCCTGTTAAATCTTTGATGTAACATTTGCTTCTTTTATAAATAATTGTAATTCTATACGTACAGAGCGTGATTAAATTATGTAACATGTTTCATATTATTCTGGAACTGGAACTTTAATACATAATGAAAATGTGGGTAAATATCCCTACTGTGGTAGAAATTGTGTGTTAATAAAATACACGAAATTTCAGTTGTACAGCGTTTCGTTATACATTAATACATTATACCTTCCTCAAGATAAGTAAGATCTTACACAAAATAATTTGTCGCTCTCAAAATAGACGACAGAATAATTATGATATTCATATTTTGTTGTACCTCGTACCGCTTAAAATAAAAAAATTGCATCAGTGAAATGGTAGAGGCAATTTATTTGAAACTGATGTTTAATGAATTTCATATTGTTATAGATACATCGATATATTGCGGCAATGTAATAACTGGAAGCCAGAATTAATTAATAAATGTTTATTTATAAATTTTCAATTGAAATATGCTAGAATTATTGAAAAATGCCTTTGTGTGTTTTTAGAACTACTTGGTTGCAGTTCACAATATTAGTAGTTCACATTGTATACATAGTGCAGGCGCCAAGAAACATTCCGTTTGAAAAAATCGGTGGATTCATTCTGATTGATGATTTAGGTTCAGAAAGATCTAAAGAATGAAATTCTGAATGTTGCCGGACAAAGTTAGTGGTCAATTTTTTTTTATGGGGGTATAAGAATTATTGATGAAATCGCTGTAACGGTCATGAAAACGTTGTTAATTACTACTAAAAAGTTGTTTATGTAGGGTATGAAATTACATACATCACGAATATTATAAAATACAAATTCAATATGGTAAAAAAGCCGCGTGCCTGAGTGTTTGGTCGCGAATCTGGGGAACCGGGTTCGATCCCGACCGATGCCATAAGGAAATATTTCGTATTTAAATGGCACTAAAGTTTCCCTTGTGGTGCACTCTCCACACATCAACAAGTGCCCGGGAGGTGACGCCTGGTAAACGCCTGCACGCGTTGCCGGATACGACCGATAGTTGTTTACTTTGTTTCCCTCTCCGCAGCAGTTTATACCAGCTCTAAAGGTGTTGCAGTGGGCCATATTGTACCCGACACGGTTTAGACGTTTTAGTTATAAAAGAGTTTTCACATAACGTCAAACTAGATAGTTTGATAGCTTATTTTGAATACCGAGCTAACAAATTTACGTGAGAAAGATTTCGAGATGCCTCAATTTTTAATAAATTGTCACACAAACAACATTTAAAATAGAAATATTTATTACAATCTAGTGCACTACGAAGTGACTCCTAAAGCTTGTATTCACTAGAAAACAATGTATTTTGTCATACTATACTCCAAACAGACAGTGAAACGTTCCAAAGCTTGTATTCAGTAAAAAACAGTGTATTTTGTCATATTATACCCAAAACAACCAAGTACTACCGAAACTATAGGTAGAATATATGTTCAGAGAGTACATGCAAATCGGTTGTTTCAGACAGTGAAACCGATTGCGACACGACAAGCCGGGTAGGAGCTAAGAAACAATGTCTGTATGTTGCATCACAAGTATTTGGTCAAGATGCTCTCTCTACTTTTGGAAATAACCCAGAAACTCCGATGCACTTTCATCAGGTTGCGCTTATTTTTTGCCAAACAAACAACCACATCAGATGAATTACGCTACAAGTTAATTACCTGTAAAATTGGGTTCAATTTAAATTTAACCAAAATTATTTGTACTTCTGATGCTTTAATTTTACATTGTTTAAGAGCTGCATCCCAAACATATTTATGGAAAAAATCATTACAACCACTGTTCGAGCCTCTGAACTTCCTCCAATTCGTCTATGAATTACGAAATTCCAAGTCACACCCGACGAAAATGATAAAACCTCCTCTGCCTGACTCTTTAATTAGGCCTTGCAAATGTAATTCAGACTGCAGAATGATGTCTTGTAGTTGTAAAAAAAATGATTTAAACTGTATCTCTCTCTGTAAATGTGTTCATAACGATTGTCAAAACTTATCTTTTTAAGGTAGTATCTTCTTCTTCTTCTTCTTCTTCTTCTTCTTCTTATTCTTAGGGGTCGCTGTTCCTTACTCTTCTCCTCCAATCATTCCTGTCCAAAACATCTTCACACTGTCCTTTCTCACTCAAATCTTTTGCGTCACAGTCTTTTCTCCTTCTCTTTGCCCTTACTCATACTCCTGAGATTGAGATATCTAATCCTGAGGACTGGCTTCTCTAACCCCGACCGTCCATGACGGGGTAGTCCTAACCGACTTGACACAGGGGTCAGGCGAGGCTACAACTGCATGTCACTTGCAAGGAACACCCTAGCCCTAGCCCTTATACCACTTTCCGATCCTACACTTTCCGTCTTTGGTTTCGGCGAAGATTTTACGGTCGGCTACCTGTCCTACCACCAACCCTCACCATTTACTCGGGCTTGGAACCGGCGCCAAGTTGAGCTGGCTTACTGCCTCAGTGGCTGGTTATTGTACAGAACAATAATATTTACATATTTTCTTATTGGTAAAAATCGATTGACCATCTCAAATTTGAGATAAATGCAATCAAAGAGAGCTCTTTTGTATATGTTTTCTATATCAAGCAATAGTAAATGTCATATTTTTCACTGTAGCTTCAAAACGGTGCTTCCTATTTTATTGGAAAACATCTATTTATAGAAATATACAAATGACAAATATTAAAATAAAAATAACTTTTTGGCCATATTGTTTAAGAGATATAGCTTAATAAAGTGCGAAATTTTTTACTAATACAGGGACCGAAGGGGTCGAAGGGCTATGATCTGGCAACACAGGCTTGTGTAAATGTAATATACTTGGCCTCTAACTAAGAAAATTTTATCATCAATCTGCTTTTTCTGGACCAACTATTAGAATTTGCACTTAAATTTGTTAATTCAGATATCAAAATAAGCTACCACACTACCTACGAATAGTTTGACGTTTTATGAAAACTCTTTTATAACTAAAACGTCTAAACCGTGTCGGGTACAATATAACCCGCTACAATACCTTGGAACTGGTGTAAACTGCTGCGGAGAGGGAAACAAAGTAAACGACTATCGGTCGTATCCGGCAACCGCGTTTACCAGGAGTCACCTCACGGGCACTCATTAATGTGTGGAGAGTGCGCCACTTTTGTGCCATTTAAATTCGAAATATTTGTTTATGGCTTCAAACACTCAGGCACGCGGCTTTTTTACCATATTAAATTTGTATTTTATAATATTCGTGATGTTTGTAATTTCATACCCTACAGAAACAACTTTTTAGTAGTAATAAACAACGTTTTCTTGACCGTCACAGCGATTTCATCAATAATTCTTATACCCCCTATAAAAAAATTGACCACTGACTTTGTCCGGCAACATTCAGAATTTCATTCTTTAGGTCTTTCTGAACTTATATTATCAATCAGAATGAATCCACCGGTTTTTTCAAACGGAATGTTTCTTGGCGCCCGGTCTAACAATACAAATTTTCATATTTTCATTAGCATTATTCAAATCGGGTGACCGCTCTCAAGTAAGTAACTACAGACCAATCTCGTGTTTAAATGCTTTTTCAAAAATATTTGAAACAATTTTATTCAAATATATCCAACTTCAAACGAAACACTACATCAATAATTTTCAACATGGATTTGTCAGTGGTCGTTCTACTGTAACTAATTTATTATTATTTACACAATTTGTGTCAAATGCTTTAGAGTAAAAGGCTCAGGTCGTTTGTGTTAACACGGATTTCTCTAAAGCATTTGACACAGTGTCGCATAAATTATTAATTTTCAAACTTGCAAAAATAGGTTTCTCATAAAGCATGATAAACTTCATTTCATCTTATTTTCAAAATAGAATACAATACGTTTTTATTGAAGGATTTATGACGCAGAATTATTTAGTACCTTTCGGCGTCCCTCAAGGATCTGTCCTTGGCCCGTTATTATTTATATTGTTTATAAATGATATTGTTGATGTTATTTATTTTTCTAACTGTCTGATATATGCGGATGACTTCAAGTTATTTCATACTATTTCAGATTTAAGTAATTGCCGCGAGCTTTAAATAGATTTAGATAGCATCTACCAATGACGTATTCTATACATATGTATATATGTCGATGGAATAAAATTATTATTATTATTATTATTATTATTATTATTATTATTATTATTATTATTATTATTATTATTATTATTATTATTATTATTATTATTATTATTATTATTATTATTATTATTATTATTATTATTATTATTATTATTATTATTATTATTATTATTATTATTATTATTATTATTATTATTATTATTATTATTATTATTATTATTATTATTATTATTATTATGGTCTTTACGTAATAAATTATTTTTCAACTTGGATAAATGCCATATTTTGAGTTTTTCAAGAAAGGTTGAAACAATTTATTACAACTACACAATGGATAATTAAGTGTGGCCAGAGTCAATTTTAAAACTGGTCTGGGTATTTTATTTGACATGAAAGTTACTTTTCAACCTCACATAGAACAACTTATAAAAGGTACCTACAAGAATCTTGGATTCCTATTTCGCGTAACTCGTAATTTTAATAATAAATGGTGCTTAGTGAATATCTTTTTCACTCTAATTAGAAATAAACTTGAGTATGGCAGCGTGCTTTGGAATCCATTCTATAACTATCATATTGCTGCTCTAGAAAGTGTTCAAAGAAATTTTTGTAAATATTGCTATTTTCGTATTTACAGCTCCTGGCCTGATATTGATTATTATTGCTTACTGCAACAATTCAATTTAGAAAGTTTGTCAGCTCGTCGTTTCAAGCAAAAATTTTTATTTGTTTACAAAATTGTAAATGGTTTTATAGATTCACCTGAGTAATTGGGACAACAAAATTTTCATATACGTCCATGTAATACAAGTAACTGTCACTTTTGTTTGCAAATTTTCAAGGACAAATAATCATTTGAAGTCTCCCATGAATTCAATGTGTAAAACGTACAATATTTGCTCATTACACTTAGATCTGTCCGACAGCTTATCTGTGTTTCAACGGAAAGTATCTGAATTAGGTATGTAGATTTGTAGTTCAATTTGTTTAATTTTTTTTTATATCAACCATATGTATTTTATATATGTGTGCTGAATTTAGAATACCTATTTCGCTACTGATTTATAATTCATACCACACTACTCTGGGTTATATAATTTTTTGCTGTGTAATTTTTAAATTAATGTTATTGTTTATTAATTTCTCACTCTCTCTTTAATGTATTTACATATATATATATATATATATATATATATATATATATATATATATATATATATATATATATATATTACTCTGTTATTGGGATGTATCCTGTTGAATAATGGTAATAAATAATATGTAACTGACAGATAATTTTCACTAGCAGAGAACTAATCATTTCAAAATAATATTAATAACGTTTTAAAAAGAAAAAGTTAATAGAACAATAGAAAAGGAATTCAATACAGTTTCCAGCAGAAGTAAATATGTAGGTATGTATTTAGATTAATAAAAATTAACGATTCACAAAAATGTTTAAGATAATCCTCATTTTTGGATTAGTGAATTCTATTCTATCCCGGTATTTAAAATTAAATCTCATCTCCATTTTATTATAGCTCCGGTGGTCAATGGTTAGAGCAACGCCTCATGTCATGAGTGCCCTCGGGACTATGGGTTCGAATCCCACTAAGGCATGGATTTGTGTGAATGAGAACCCACTCTGTAATTGGGATTTAATCCTGTTGAGGGATTTAAAAAAGGTAATTACTGGGTCTAGACTAGACTATATTTTAAGAAATAAACTGTCAAAATTAGAGTAAAACTCGTTAATTCAAAAATAAGGATTAACTTAATCTTTTTTTGTGACTCGGGCTGTAAATGGCGGGAGGTATTTGTGATGGCCACACCAGATTTTTTTCTAAAAGTGCGTATGTAACGAATTACGAGCGCCACGCGGTTATTTAAAAACTTAAAATGTAAGTACCTACGACTATTATATCATTTTTACTGAAGAAAATACTCGTAATAAAGCACACATGTATTTCCTATAAACCTAGTTTCATTTAGTTCTTACGTAACCTACAATTCTTACTTACTTCCCGTAGGTAATTCATCTCTCGAATTCCAATTACTATTACATTTACAGCCTTTTGTTTGTTAGATAGTGGATTTTACTTTAGCGTTTAATACTCTTCATCCATTTGGACGAATATAAATGAATTTTGTAGATTAATGCATTCACATGTACAACCTGTCTATAAATATTTGATAAGAATTTTACGGCCGGTTTCATAATAATTCATAAAAGTAAACTTTATTTTAAAGTGACTTTATATACACTTTAAAATATGTACGTTTCACAATAAAAATTTCATTTACTTTATGTATTTCTAAAAAAGTATTAAAAATGATTAGAGAACAAACTGTTTAGTTAATAATCGCAAGCTGTTGTAAGACTGACTGTCAGAATAATGCATTTCAATTATGTCTACAAGAAATAGAGGTGGAAATTTCACATTTGATGAATAATACACCTTGATTTAATTAATATACAGGGTGTCTTGGAAATAGTGGAACATGGCTTAACCACAGATTCCTGGAACCAAAATAAGACGATTTAAGTAAACTTACCTATATCCGACTGTGCACCGTTTAGCCAGTATTCTGCTTTAAAGTCTTTCTAAAAAAAATTAATATTGCTTATAATAACGAAACGCTTTGTTCGATTCGAATGAAATTTGGTATGACAATCCATATGGATATAATTCATCTTTTAAGATGTATTTGTTATAGTTAGTGAACCACTAGTGTATGAAACTTGGGTGTCGCGACCATGATTAAACCATAACTTTTTAATGGTAACGCCAATAATGTAAATTCACTGTTTTTCAGAAAGATACATTCAATAGTAAACTTTTGTGGCTCTGCGTAGGTTATGATATCTGTAACGATTTAGTCAGAAGAAAATAAAATGTAATTGCATGCGCCGTGTAATTTTTAAAATAAATTTTATCTAGCAGTCTATGCAAATGTAAAACTACTAATTTTTAATAACAGAAACACTATTTTATGAGTTATCATTCTTCTAAAGTTGTTTAGTAGTGAACTATCATTATTTAATCGTCTTATTATAATAATAGCAGTAAAATATTATAAGGCCGAACAAACGGATATGTTACTAGTTTTAAAATATGGCAAAGGAAATTTTTGATGACCTATAAACAATTGTTACTGTCATTAAAAATTAGTTGTTTGACATTTGGAAAAACTGCTAGATAAACTTTATTTTATAAATTACAGGGCGCAGGCACTTACATTTTATTTTCTTTTGATTAAATCGTTATGGATATCATAACTTACGCAGAGACACGAAAGTTTACTATTGAATGTAACTTTCTGAAAACAGAAAATTTACATTATTGGGGTTGCCTTTAAAAATTTCTGGTCTATTCATGGTCGCGACACCCAAGTTTCATACACTAGTGGTTCATTAACAATAACAAATACCATCTTAAAAGATGAATTGGATCCATATGGATTGTCATACCAAATTTCATTCAAATCGAACAAAACATTTCGTTATTATAAGCAAAATCATTGTTTTTAGAAGGACTTTAAAGCAGAATACTGGCTAAACGGTGCAGTGGCGGATATAGGTAAGTTTAATTAAATCGTCTTATTTTGGTCTCAGGAATCTGTGGTTAAGAGGCATATTTACCCCTGTGCTAAAATATGAAGCGAAAATTCAAATAAATTGTTCCTCTACTAGAACTACTAACATTTTAAAAAATTCAACACAACACAAACCTACTTCCGATATTAACCTGCAGTTTAAAAAAATAATTATTGAAATTTATTAGTATTTGACTTTGATTTCATGGGAAAATCGAGAAATGCTGTTTTGCCCATAAAATAAGTCAAATACTAATAGATTTGAATAATTATTTTTTAAAATGTAGATTAATATCGCAAGTAGGTTTGTGTTGCATTGAATTTTTCAAAATGTTAATAGTTCTAGTACAGAAACAATTTATTTGAATTTTCGCTTCATAGTTTAGCACAGGGGTAAATATGCCTCTTAAGCCATGTCCCCCTATTTCCATATAATGTATAAACACAAAAAAGTGTTGGAACATAAGAAAATGAAAACTACAACATTCAATGAAAGGAAACGGTAAGCAAGTTTATAGGTTAGGTTACTGAATATTTGAATATTTATTTGCAAAATTTAGTGGGATTCAGTTTGTCAAAAATTTGAACAGGCTGTAATAGCTAAATTGAAAGTTCAATAACTTAAAAATAGCTAGAAAATATGGTTTGGAAAAACAGAACAGTGCCAAGAAAACTTGGATTTAATATTGGAATTTTTAAGTATCCCAGTAATTATTTTGATAGCTTTGGCAGTTTTTACGTATCCAGAAATTATTTAGATAGAAGAAGATAGTAAGGAGTTTTTAAGAAGTTGATATATTTATAATAAAATATGTTCCATCTTATTCTAATTCTAACTTGACCTTCAATTTTTATATCCAAATTTTATTTGACGAATATAAAATCTATTTTCGATTGTTCATTAGTGTAATTTTTGAAAACTAAATAAGATTTGAGTTTAAAATATAAGTCTTATATTATTATTTGTTTCAGGTGGCTGCGTTCCTACGACGCTATTTGGCGACGACGTACACAAGTAGACGACATCTTTAGTGAGTAATTTTTTTGAGTATTTATGATTCTGATACAAAAACCACAAAATTTTCCGCATTCGATTGGTATGTACAATATAATAATGTGTTTTCAAATTGGAATGAGAAAATTTATAATTTCCCTAGTGGAAGGTATGTTTTTGATTGCATAACACTCGTGTTCGTACTGAAATTAAAATAAATTTTCCATTTTCATGTTAAATCATTTTGATAGATTGTTTTGTTGTCCAATTAAGTAATATAATAATAAATAAAATAAGTGATAAAATACTTCTACTGAACGTGCAAAAACAATTTAAGAAACAAAAAAATTCGTTTTAAAAATTTTTCGTTACAATTCCATTGATTTTTCTCCGAACTCGCATGATTGAAAGAAATAGAGATAAATAACTATTATATTTATTTATTAATTTTAGACCTATGGAACGAAAGTCTTGAATTCTACTTCCGGATTTTCCGGAAGCGATATCGTCGTTTATTTATAAATAGAATGATGTACCTACATATTTTTATATTTTCTGAAAGTATTTTTCATTAAGTTTACAGTGATGCCAAATACATGCATTTTTAATTTAAAATTTAATGCATTGTCAGTTTGTTATGAAATTTGCACTCTTTTTGTTCGAAGAAATATTTTGACGTTTACCAGATATGTAATTTGTTTTTGATTATCTGGAGCAATTTTGAAACTGCTCAAGATTCAATTAATAGTAAACTAAAATTAATTTAAATACAAATAATGGTTTTATAATTCTTTTCAGTCCTAAATAATCAAAAACAAATTATACATCTGGTACATGTCAAAATATGTAATGCACTTGTTTCATAATTTATAAAAATTCAAACTTAGTTAATTTGTGATGAAAATGTAAGGGTGTGTGTTTCTCTATTTTTTATTAAACAGTGTGTTTAATAAAAAATAGAGAAACACACACCCTTACATTTTCATCACAAATTAACTAAGTTTGAAATGTAAATTCACTGTTTTTCAGAAAGATACATTCAATAGTAAACTTTTGTGGCTCTGCGTAAGTTATGATATCTGTAACGATTTAGTCAGAAGAAAATAAAATGTAATTGCATGCGCCGTGTAATTTTTAAAATAAATTTTATCTAGCAGTCTATGCAAATGTAAAACTACTAATTTTTAATGACAGAAACACTTTTTTATGAGTTATCATTCTTCTAAAGTTGTTTAGTAGTGAACTATCATTATTTAATCGTCTTATTATAATAATAGCAGTAAAATATTATAAGGCCGAACAAACGGATATGTTACTAGTTTTAAAATATGGCAAAGGAAATTTTTGATGACCTATAAACAATTGTTACTGTCATTAAAAATTAGTTGTTTGACATTTGGAAAAACTGCTAGATAAACTTTATTTTAAAAATTACACGGCGCAGGCACTTACATTTTATTTTCTTTTGATTAAATCGTTCATCATTTCATTTGAAAAATCAACGTTAATATCGCTTCTGGTGAAACGGGAATTCAGAAGGTTGAAGTGGTATTGAAGTTTGTTCTTTTCGAAGTGAAACTATACGTCTCAAAAAAATAATCATTTGCCACTATATTTTTTTTCAATCATCCTGTATTATTCGTAAACATAAAAATAAGGACTGGTAGTATTTACTCTTAAACAAGGGTGATTAAGCTATGACTAAAATAACATTCAGTTGTTTTTTAATCATTTCAATGTATTTTTAAATGGTAGCCACGATAATTAAGGTGAAAATTTTGAGTAAATAATACCGGTGAGTTCAATTTGAAATTTAAATTTTATGGATCAATTATTTATTAAAAAAAAAAATAATCGTCATTTTATAGTTTTGGTTATTAAAAAGTTAGTAATAACGGAAATAGCCATATGTCTATTTTATACTCATGCTCAATAATACGTAAGCATAAAAGCAAGAACCCGTTTTACGACCCAATTATTATAATAATGGCGTTATTATGAAACGCATTTTACATTATATTTTTGGAGTCACTTTTAACAAAAGCGCTCTATAAAAGGGGCATCGTAATACCGACCAATATGTGCAACAAGGGGATCAATTCGGTTCTTGCAAAATTATAAACTTATACCCTTATTTTTCGTGCTTTGCTAAGTTTTGACAAAACCTTCTTGCTCACAATGTGCTATAGAAATCTTGCTACTTCTAGTAGTATCTCGGGGATCGTTCTTTGGCGTCAAAAAATCTGAATATTCCTACTAATCATTCCAACTTCAGAACTGGAAGTGTTAGTAGAAAGATCTATAGAGTGGAGATTAATTCAAAATTTTACTAGCCGACTGCCGCATGTGCCGTTGTGTCACATTTGTGAATGTTTATATTAGGATGTGCTCCTGTACTTTTTTATTATCTAATATACCCTTGGTAAGGGAGGTATAAGGATCGTGCTAAAAATCGCATATCGAGATTTTGGTAAATGACTACGTTTTAAGGTCCATAGAATCCAATTTTAACATTTGCACGATGATGTCTGTGTGGGTGTATGTCTGTATGTGTGTGTGTGTGTGTGTGTGTGTGTGTGTGTGTGTGTGTGTGTGGGTGTGTGTGCGTGCGTGTGTAAATCCTCCACTCTAACTCAAATACTATCATTCAGAAAAATTTTAAACTTTGCATTTTTACCACATTCTAATATGGAAAGAATCTTTTAGATTTTGGTGTAAATTAGATAACCGGAAATGGTACTTTACTTGAAGCTCTCAAAGTTTTTTTTTAGAAAAATGCATTTAAATGTTACTTTTTCGAGATTTGTGTTATTATAAAAATTATAGATTATTAAATTTTCTACAGGTTTGCATTAATACTTTTTCTATATATTTTATGGATAAATTTGTAAAATTATCTCTAATTTAAATCCTGGAGCCTACGCTTTAAACAAACACAACTCTTTGGTTACACAATACATATCTCAAATGTATGTAACTGACATAAATTTCACTGTCAAAGAACTAATCATTTCAAATTAATAATAGTAATGTTTTAAAAAGAAAATAGGAAATAGAACCACAATTATATGGATTGGAACTTAATACAGTTTCCAGCATAACTAAATATGTAAGTATCTATATTTAAATTAACAAAAATTAAATAGCGGGAGGTGTTGTGTTGGCCACATCAGATTTTTTCATAATTATAATCTCTGTAATATTGGCATAACAACATTTTGAAGATCCAAAATAAACATACAAAGTTATATATAGTTGTAAATTAAAAATAACACATAACCACTGTTCTGTTTATTTGTTACTTGACACTTAACATTTACTACTGAAAGTTCTATTGCTTTAATAGGAATATTTCTGACACCAATAGAACGTATCTATTGAATCATTCCGAAATTCTGTTTGAAACTTCAATAATTAAATTTTTTACAAATTTTATTGTTTTGGTTTTGAATTTACCTCTCCTAATTCAGAACAGAATACTCGTATAGTACTTGTAAATTACATGAGGATGTTGAAAACAGTCATTAAATCACTAATAATTATGTCACCTAGATATATCGTTCAATATTCTAATGATGCAAATAAACAACTAAATACATGATACATGATCACATGAGCATCTTAAACCAACAACAAAACAACTTATAATCAATAAACAACAACTAAAACAACCCATACCTTCCGGAATGTCTATCCACTAATCACACTCATTCACACACTTGCGAAGTCGCGATGACGCACCTAACCTAGACCTGGTTTACGTCTACGTTGGCTATGTCACAACACAGCGTAGCCGACGTGTATTGAGTCAATGATAATGCTATTGACTTCTGGTCGGTGTACGGCACTGACTGTGAGTCTAACTGAGACCTTGACAGAAGAAGAACTCACGCTATGCGAACCGCGTGTTGTGCTGCTCGGAACTGAAACGAGTGGGCAAGCGACGAGCCTCAGGTAGACCAGAAACGGGTCACTAGGTTGAATCGACGAGGAGGTAAACGGTTCGATGGACGGGTGATAGGGATGGTCCAAATGGATTCCAAGTGGATTTTTTAAGTAAATGAGTTTTTAATTTTCACCAATTTAAATTGGCACCTGCTACATGTATTTTTTTTAGTTAACGCGATTATAAATTATATTATGATACATTTTTACCTTCTGCCACCTTTAGGTAAGGAAGGCATTGTCTTTGGTGAAAAAATTCGGTGGTGAGTTTTTAAATGAATAAGCACGTTTTAAGGTCCCTAGAATACGATTTTACTTTTTTTACAATGATGTCTGTATGTATGTGTGTGTGTGTGTGTGTGTGTGTGTGTGTGTGTGTGTGTGTGTGTGTGTGGTGTGTGTGTGTGTGTGTATGTGTGGATGTGTGTGTTTGTCTGTGTGTGTGTGTGTGTGTGTGTGTGTGTGTGTGTGTGTGTGTGTGTGTGTGTGTGTGTGTGTGTGTCTGTATGTGTGTAACAAAATTTTCGTCTACAATAACTCTAATACTACAATTCAAAAAATTATAATTCTTTCGTATTCCTCTTCGTTGCATCCATATGAAGAGCTGATTAGATTTTAATAATTAATCAACCGGAAGTACCCTCATTTGAAGATTTTAACAGTTTTTCTTGAAAAAACGAAGTTAAATATAATTTTTTCACATTCAATGTTATTATAAATATTAAAGAACATTGTATTCTCTATACGATTTGACTGCATTTTACATTTCATATTAAATGGATATAGAGTTATAAAATTATAAAGAAATTAAATTTCATAAATTAGCCAGCAATGCTAGAAACAGCTACTATATTAAAAAAAATCTGATTGAAAGATGTCAGTGTCAAGTGCAATTAACATATTCGTAGTATATTTGTATTATAATTTTACTCGAAATATAGGATCTTTTTGCTCGAAACTTTCCGTATGGAAATCGTATAAAATACATATAACTGTCTAAAGGTAATGTACATACAAGAAATTTAGTATCTTTTGCAAGGAACTTTCTGTACGGATTTTATAGAAAATTCTACCGGTAGATACCGCATCTACCGACTGTGTTCGAAAACACGAGTGGTAAAAAGTTATTGTATTCGAAAATTGTTCAATATCTACCAGATCCATCTACCGGATTCATGAAGAATCTAATCTCAAAAAAGGTAGTGTTGCAAAGCGAAGAGCGCGCGTTAAAAGTGGAAATGTGTTCGAAGTAGGACTCTGCTCAGTTTGTTAACTACGTCAAATTTCTAGCCTGTTTTAAATTTTCAAATTTTTTCATAGGTTATGGATCTACCCTATTTACCACTTGCGTTCTTAAAATATCGATTCCGGTAGCTATAACCTGATAAGAAGCTGTTTACCGGTAACAGTTCACCGGTAGAATTATCGTAAATACCTCATATAGCTGACGGAAGGTAATGTGCTGGCCACATCAGATTTTTTTAAGTAATTTTTAAAATAGTATTTTCCTGATGCCCTAGTTTTTTTTTTTAAATAAAAGAGATAAAAATTTGCATACAAATTATTAAGCAAAAAATAGCGATAGCCATGGAATTAAATCAAAAAAGAAAACAGTAAATGTTCATTGATTTATTTTTAAGCTAAATTACTTTAATTTATTGTTATTTGTAATTTCTGTTGAACTGAACAATTATATAAAATATGTAAAATAGTTAATTGTTCACTCGAACCGAAATTACAAATAATACTCGTACCTAATATATAGCTATTAACATAATTAGGATTGTTATGTCGGTTTGAAATCCGAGCTCGTTCAATAGGCGATGTGTAGGGTACCTTTATAACCAGGGTATGGCCATGGCGTGGCTCACGTTTCGTCCGCCATTACCGGGACGTCTGTTATATGTGTTGTTCTTGCGCAAAATATTATGTATTTTCGTGGCCATTTGTTTTATTTTAATGAAAAACACATTTAATTATCATTTTAATATGTATTTAAAGTGTAAGTAGTATATTTTATCTTATTTACTTGTGTAGTTTGTTAAGATACCCACCACGATTACTGTCACTGAAAACAACTAAAAATTGCCAATATTAAGCACAATCATTTAAATTTTTAAAAGGTAAGTTTAGAATATATAATTATTATGTAATTAAGAACTAGTGATATTAAATTAGATGTGATAATAACAACACATATCATATATTCTACATAACCTAAAAATGTATGTCTTAATAATAATTGTATATATCTTAAATAAATTCATTTTTATTACCTTTTTAAATTCACAGTGTGATTATTTAATATTATTTTATAATATAATATCACATTTATTACAAATAAATAGGAAATACAATTACCGACAATGGCGGCGATCTTGGCCCATGGCCATACCCTGGTTATAAAGGTACCCTAGCGATGTGCACATTTCAGCGCCTCTAACGGCTATATTGACATTTTTGGTTACCGAAATAATTTTGGCATTTCGAGAAAGTGATACAATCGTATATAATCTATAAAAATAGACTTGTATTTCATACAACTGCAAGTATTGTACAATTTTATGACAATTTTCTGCTTCTTGTATTATATTTTGTTCAAATATTAACTTAAGAAACACATTTTTATATAATTCATTATTGCAATCTGACGACTATTGTTGGAATTTTATTCATACGATAAGCATCTTTTACAATGAGAAAATATGTATACCTAAAAGAATTTTTCACTTTAGTAGAAGAAAAAGTTATTTTCTAAAACATCTGTTCTTCATATAATCTTCTAGGAAATTTATAAAATTTGATACTTCAATCGGTAATTTTGTGAGAATTATTACATCCCCCAATGCATCATAATATTTGACATCCTATCATTCGCATTTATTGCAAATATTTTATCAAATAGAAATTGCAAATTTATTCTGACATAAATCATAACCTTGCTATGTTTCAATGTGTAACAATTTTGTCATTTTTGTCCGCTGTCGGTGCTGACTACTTTTGTGCACACCGCCTATAGTTTATCGGTTTCAGAAAATGAAGACATTATTAATAAATATTATTTTTGAAGTTCTGTCATTAATGCTATGATTAACAGAACAATTATTTTGATATTTGTCAATGTGACAAATATTCAAATTATGTTCTTTATTCCTCATGGTCCTCATGTTTATTATTTTAGAATAAGAAAATCTGATGTGGACACCACACGACTTCCTTGTACGCAAGACCAATATGAAGTATAGACCCAATTATAAAATTGCACGTATTTGACGTAATTTGACATTAACATCTATTTCTTTTGTTATTTTTTGTCCTAATCCATAGCAAGCTGCATTATAAAAACCAAAAAGTATATAAGTTTTAAATTTACATATCTCGCTTATACAAAAGGCTAATTTAATAATACTTGATGTGCTAGACGCAGAATTTAATTCTCTAAAACTCTTATTTGAAGCATTTATTTCTAAAATCAAAATGAAACCATTTTATTCAAAAAAAACTGTCAACAACTTCAGGTAATATGTCACTTCCGGTTAGCCTGTTTTAACCAAAATCTACTATGTTATTCCAATTGACATAAGTCTTATATACCAAATTTGAAAAGTTTAGGATTATATTTTAAAATAGTTTTTCATTAAAATCTATTGTAAGCTTCAAATAAAGTACCATTTCTGGAAATTACGTAATAACCAAAAAGGGAGGTGCACAACTAGATGTTATAGCAGTCTAGAATACAAAATTTCAACTTTCTACGGCTTACCATTTTTGAGTTATGCGAGATACGTACGTACGCACGTACGTACAGACGTCACGACGAAATTAGTCAGAATAGATTCAGGGATGGTCAAAATGGATATTTCCGTTGAAATCTGAAAACCGAAATTTTTCGCGATTACAATGCTTCCTTTACTTTGTACAAGGAAGTAAAAAATCGTGTTCATATGTATGTATTAATGGACAGCATTATATTTTCATATTACTTTATTTTCATTTTGTAGACTGTTGTTGACATATCAGTATGGTAATAAATAATAATACCTTACAGATACAGTTATTACCTAGTTACCAGTCTACTTTTGTATATGTAAACAATGGATTAAAAATTAACGTATTTAATTTGAAACATAAACCGTTAACCATTTATTAATTTATTTGTTTCAAATCCATAGCTATCATCATTTTTCAGGTAATTTTATAAATTTTCTATCGTTACAAAGCATGCAAACTTTTATTCTCTACAACTTTTATTTGAAGCTTTTTGTTGTTATAATAAATAAGGTTCAATTTCTCAAATTATTAACATGAAACCGATGTTTCGGTAATTATATATACTTACATACATATATCTAACCATGTATGTAAAATTGAATGGTTAAATAAATATATTTATGTGTATATGAATTTATGTTTCTGAATCGTGACTTAAATTTGGAGTCATTTTGAATATCTTGTTGTAGCTTATAGTTTTTAATTGAATAGATTATAGTATAGAAAATGAAATATAAAATGAATAAATATACAAAAAAAAATCTGATGTGGACACCACACGACTTCCTTGTACGCAAGACTAATATAAAGTATAGACTCAATTATAAAATTGCACGTATTTGACGTAATTTGACATTAACATCTATTTTTTATTTTTTTGTTATTTTTTGTCCTAATCCATAGCAAGCTTCATTACAAAAACCAAAAAGTATATAAGTTTTAAATTTACATATCTCGCTTATACAAAGGGTTAATTTAATAATACTTGATGTGCTAGACGCAGAATTTAATTCTCTAAAACTCTTATTTGAAGCATTTATTTCTAAAATCAAAATGAAAACATTTTATTCAAGAAAAACTGTTAACAACTTCAGGTAATATATAACTTCCGGTTAGCCTGTTTTCACCAAAATCTACTATGTTATTCAAATTGACATAAATGTTGTATATACCAAATTTGAAAAGCTTTGGATTATATTTTAAAATAGTTTTTCATTAAAATATATTATAGGCTTCAAATAAATTACCATTTCTGGAAATTTCAACTTTCTACGGCGTACCGTTTTTAAGTTATGCGAGATACGTACGCACGTACGTACATACAGACGTTACGACGAAATTAATCAAAATGGATTCAGGGATGGCCAAAATGGATATTTCCGTTGAAATCTGGAAACCGAAATTTTTCGCGAATACAATACTTTACTTTGTACAAGGAAGTAAAAACAGTACAAATACAAGGAAATAAAGTTATTTGCAGGTTTGACTTTTCTATTTCTATTTGAAAGTTTTGTTACATATGCAATTTTATCACATATTTTACTTGTAGTCTAGCATGGTCATAATAGAACAAACTCTTAATAAATTTACTTCATTTGCAATCTGGTAATAAAAAGAACATAAATATTTAAATTTATAATTTTATAAATGTGACAAAAATAATAACATCTACAAACTAAATGCCAAATTATTAATACAAATGCTTTATCAAAATTTCTATTGTAAATGCCAAAGTTGCCGTATTATACTTTTGTGGACGGCGCATTACAGCCAAATATTTAAATCCTAAATATGCCATTAAATCCCTTCCTGTAGAAATCTTCTCGTATTTGCATTCAGATAAATTTAAATTTTCATTAATTGCGAATGTCATTATTGGAAAATTTAATGGAAACAGAATTAATTTAACATAATTTTCATTCTCCTTTACGGTTGCACATAAATTTAAATTAATCAACCCTTCGATTCAAATTCATCTGATGCAATCATTATAGGCTGTAAAATATTATTTCTGCAGATACCAGCTTCATTTTAATATTTATATAGCATAAATCTAGAACGACATTTGTATAATAAACAATAGAACAATGTATTCCATAGCCAGCTGACAGTCATGTTTTATTTATTAATGAATAAATTCGCTAATTGAGTAACATGATATAATAACTGAATTACCGAAGATTTGTGCACAATTGAATTTATGATAGTACAATACAGAATAATGTGAAAATGGATAATATTTAGGTATTATTTAATTATAACTGCAAGAAATATTACAGTAGAAACTTTATTATTCATTGAAAATTTTAACTCCTCTGTGAAAATTAAAACATATAATCTATAACATAATATATATTTTCAATAATTGTTTTATTCTTTGACATACGTATTGTTTATCTACAAAGTTTGATTTTATTACAATTAATTAAATATATTTTGCTTACAAATACATAACATAATGCTATTTTTCTATTTCGGTATTCTTATGAGTCTACAAAACCACTGTTTATCACTGAAAACACGACGTTTAGAAGATCTATAATCGTAATGTTTTTGGCTTCTTTCGTATTCTGGAGGTGGTACTCATGACAGATGAATTACATATAACCTCAAAATGGTAAGTTGTTTATGTTGAAATACTACTTGCAATCATTGATTATTCTCTTATCTCCAGGTGATAGGACTAGAAAGAATAGAAATTTATAGCTATTACTGTGTTAGTTCAGAAAGAAAAACCTGTGAAGTTAAAATCTTTCAACTAAAAAATTATGAAACAAGAAACAATGCGCTCAGATTTGCTTTGTCAAAACAATTTAAACGGTAAGTTTAATTTATTACAATTTAATTTTATGGTAATATTGCAATTTTCAGCTGATTGTATTGTTATATCACGGAGGTTTTAAAATGTATGGTGTACGTTACTTGAAATGTTGACACTGTCAGCTCAGTTTGTGGCTACCTACAAGTAAATATGAAAATTTTACGATCCATGATTTCCAGTTCCACGTCGAGGCGATCTGTCGAATATTAAACTTTTAAATATGATTTAGACATAAGTGCCATATACAAATGCAACATATGTTTTGTATTGAAGACTGTAATAACAGCTGTTGCTGTTATGTCTGCAACTGAGCAGTGAATGCGTTGATAAATTGGTGGAATGTAAAAGTGTAGATCAATAAATTGTTCATTAATGTATTTCATTATTTAAAGAGTTTTATTTATGATAATAACTAACATAAATTAGCGATCCCGTTTCGTTATTTGATAAATTTATCTTTATTACAAGATATGTTAAATCAAGTGGTTCATTAATAAACCGGTGGAGCACATTGTAAGTATTGGTTTTCCTCTTCCATAATTATACAATGCTTGATACAATGTTTTAATGTAAACAATCA
>OY720448.1:81470011-81607511 GCA_963082715.1 Harpalus rubripes
TTCACATTTAATGTTATTATAAATATTAAAGAATATTTTATTCTCTATACGATTTGACTGCATTTTATACTTAATATTAATTGGATATAGAGTTAAAAAATTATAAAGAAATTAAATTTCATAAAGTAGCTATAGCTATGAAAACAGCTACTATATTAAGAAAATTCTGATTGAAAGATGTCAGTGTCAAGTGAAATTAACATAGTGTGTTTGACATAATTTTACTGAAATATAGGATCTTTTGCTTTCTGTATGGAATTTGTATAAAATACATACAACTGCTTTAAGGTAATGTACAAGAAATAATAATAATAAATCTTTTATTTCCGCAGATACATTACACTGTATATAGAAAACGTCACAAAATAATAATTTAAGACATAAATTTTCTGTATGAAATTTGCATAAAATACATGCAGCTGCCGGAAGGTAATGTACAAGAAATAGAATATTTAGCATGGAATTTCCGTATGAAATTTGTACAAAATACATAGAACCATAGAACTGACGGAAGGTAATGTGCTGGCCACATCAGATTTTTTTAAATTATTGTGTGCTAAATGGTTATCCCGAATTATTGTGAATTTAAATACAAAATAATAACCACTTTACAAATCCATTAAAATCTCACTTTATATGAAAAATGTAGCTACGCGGATAAAATTATTAACAGATTATAATATGTAAATTCATGAAAATATATATTTTTCCATTCGTATCTGGAAAAAATTTAAAAAGCTTTTCAATTGGCCGACATTTACATTTACATGAAATGTAAAATGAACACTTGACAAACTGTACATCATTCGATTCACCACATCATAAAAATACAAATAATGTGTGTGCGATACTTCATGGTTTTATGTTATTTATTACTGACTAACGCTCAGCCATAAACACAAACATGTTTTCCATTTTGATATTTGGTTAATTTGAAATACGCTTCAACTGTTAACAAATAAGAACTTTTCATTTTATTTTTACATGAATTCAGTTATTTCAAGTATTCTAGTGATTGCTAGTAATATTAATATTACCACTGATTCTTTTAAAGCCCCGGCCACACTATGCGTTTTGGCGAGACCAGCAAAACCGCATCCGGTTAAACGGGATGGATCGTACAGCGTCCACATATATTCCGCTAAACAAGACGGCAGCAATGAAAACCCGATTCGGACACAGTCGGACCAACATGTGATCAGTGCAGAGCCCAAATAGTATACGTTGTCTTTTAAACAACAAAACTAGACCCTTGAGAACGCCCGCATTATCTCCAATGTGTTGTAGTTGTCATGCGGCAAATTGACCGTCCCGTCAAACCGCAACATGCTGCGGTAGTACCGGCAACCGGACCGCAACCGCATCGGTGTGGACGCATACATTTAAAACAATAAGTTGTTGTCTTCCCAGTCAACCGGTCCCGTTAAACCGGTCCCGCCAAAACGCATAGTGTGACCGGAGCCTTAACAGTGGCGTAACTAGCTTTGAGGCACTCGTGTCAATTTTTTTTTCCCCCTGCCGGCGTATATTATACAGGAATTGGGCCAGTATGCGAATAGTAAAAAAAAATCTGATGTTGCCAGCACATTACCTTTCGTCAGATCGTGATGAAACAACAGTACGCACCCGTCATCGATGAAAAATACGGCGCCGCTATTTTCATCGAAGAGCATCGATGAAACGAACGTATCTCATTTCAGACGTATCATTGTGTTTCATTTTAAACGTTAGCGTGGGAATCTATTTTTGTTTTTCATGTGTGGACGACCCTCCTTCATGTCAATAAGTGTCAACCTCGGTGTCAACTCTATCGCGTCTTGTCAGCATTTTATTATTAGTCATATTTATTGTTTCATTTTCATTTTAATATTTATTTCATAAACGAAAACGAAATCTGTAACTATTCCCTATTCTCTGCAATACTGAATGGCTTAAATGGAACAAGGTATAAAGTGATAAAATATTTATTTTTTTTGATATTATTAGATTCAGAACATAATTTTGTTCTTATTAATGATTTTGTAGCAATTAAATACATTTTTATTAAAATTTTAATCTGTTTTTCGTCTTTGATATAAATCAACAATTTAAATCAGACCAACCCTGATGCTACTACTTTAACTATCCATAACAACAATCAACTAGGGACATATCAATTTAAAAACCGACAGCGTAGGAACATTTCACTGGTATTATTACCAACTTAACTTTTTTACGTCACAGAAAAAATCGCTGTATTTTTCATCGATGAAATAGAAAACCATCGATGACAAGTGCGTACTGTTGTTTCATTGATGAGTTCATCGATGCTCCTTGAAGCTCATCGACAAGTGCGCCATAGGCTTAACACAAACATACTGTCAAATGCACTTGACACTGACATTTGTCAATCAGAATATTCTTAATATAGTAGATGTTTCCATGGTTATAGCACAGCTTGCTGCTTTATGAAATTTAATTTCTTTATAAATTTATTACTCTATCTATATGAATGAATATGAAGTATAAAATGTATTCAAATCTTATAGAGAATAAAATATTCTTTAATATTTATAATAACATTAAATGTGAAAAAATGATATTTAACACCGTTTTATCAAGAAACCTGTTAAAATCTTCAAATTGGGGTACTTCCGGTCGACCAATTGTAACCAAAATCTAATGAGGTCTTCATACATATATGTAGATGTAAAGAAAAGGAATACGCAAAAATTATAATTTTTGAAAAGGTGGTATTGATCCGAAAAAATCGTCACACACACACACACATACATACATCCATCCATCCATACATACATATAGACATCATCGTAAAAATAGTAAAATCGCATTCTAGGGAACCTAAAACATACTTATTCATTAAAAACTCATCATCGATTTTTTTTACCAAAGGCAATACTTTCCTTACCTAAAGGTGACGGAAGGTAAAACGTTATTGGTCAAACAAATGCCCCAAAAGCGCTTGTCAAAAATGTATAGAATAAAGGTCAGTTAAGGCGTTATGGATCTCCTCATCTACAGAGCCTTCAAAATAAAATTTCCATAATTAGTTTATATCAAATTTCATTTTCTTAGTTTAACATCAGCAAATGTATTTATAATATTTGCTACACTAAAGATTTAACTATTTTGTTTTCGATTGATAATATACATACTTAAATCGGATGGCTCATTGATCTTCACAAATATTTTTTAAATTAATTTTAACTTCAAAAATGACGGTTTAGAGCTTGCTATAATTACGGGACTAGTTAAAAATAACATTATTGCATTGTAAACTCCATTAAAAGAGACGTTAATTTTTAATAAAAATTAGATTTAACACATCTTTGACAGTACCATACGAGGTCTGTTAGAAAAGTATCCGACCTTATTTTTTTGCGAAAACCTGATAGATTTGAATCAAGTGCGCTTGCATGAGCAGACCTTGAACCTTCGTGCGATTGCTTGAATTTTTTCCCGCCTGTTGATAGCGTCTGTTGCTGGGAAGCAGCATTTGAGTGACGTAGTGTGTAGTGCTCTCGTCGGTTTTTCATTGCAAGGACAGCCAGGTGGAAACCATTCGGAAGATTCAGACGACTTTTGGTGACGATGCTATGGACATCTCACAGATTAAGGAGTGGAACAACCGGTTTAAAGACGGCCGCATATCGGTGGAGAGCGAGCCACGCTCCGGTCAGCCATCAATATGCCGAAATGACCAGATCATTACCAAAGTGATAGCTGTGGTGATGCTCCTTCCTCTCCTGATATGGCCCCTGCGACTTCTGACTGTTCCCCAAACTCAAGAGGTCATTGGAAGAAACGCGATTTCAAACATTATGGCTGCAATGACAGCCGAGCTAAACTCCATTCTGAAAGAGGCTTTTTCGGAATGCTTCCAACATTGGCGACACCGCTAGGAGAAGTGTGTGGAGTCCCAAGGACACTACTTTGAAGGTGATTAAATTTCCAACGCTCCATGTATGCCAGTTTTTTTCCGCGGACAAAGATCGGATACTTTTCTAACAGATCTCGTATGTAGGAATTAAATTTTTAAATAAATTACGTAATGTGAATAATTGTAAAATATATTTTCAGGTAATAAATATACGAATTGAATAAAATAAATTTTAAAAATTAATATATTTAATATGCGCCTCCTTTGTTGGCGCGCGTGTTTCTTGCACAGCTTTGTCACGCCTAGCTACGCCACTGTCTTTTAATGATATGGGCATAATAACAATTCATCAGATAACATACAAAACGGTGTTAAGAATGGCATATATACATTTCAAACAATTTATATTATGTGTTAATTTTTAATACATACAATGTTCAATTTTACACGTACGTTAATAGTACGTATATTAAAAAATCTGGTGTGGCCAACACAATTACTGAGTTTACATGCAGTTCTGAAACCGTTTTTAAAACGTTTTTAGTTTTGAAAACGCCATGTATACAGTGTTAAAACGGTTTTGAATTATCTCAAACCAAAACTAAAATTCATGGGTTGGACTTGAAAACTAGTTTCAAAACTACTCATGTAAACACTTAAAATTCAGTTTCGATACTGCGCATGCGTACATAGTACAACTTTTCTGTCGCTTTGTGTTACTAACCTTCAAATATACTAACAGTTGTATAGTTTTAGTACGTAGTGGTACGAAGGATAAAAAATAATTGGAATAATAACAAAACGAAGTATTTGGAGTGAAGAGGATCTGTCACTTACATCAGCTAAATGCACATGCGCCGAAACTGACTTCAAATCAATTTTTAAACTTGTTTTGAAAACTGCATGTAAACAGTTTTGCATAATTTTGACTGAAAACTGAAACCATTTTCAAAACTGCGTGTAAACGTAGTATATATCTCCCGTCATTTACAGCCCCAGTCACAAAAAAGATTAATTTAATGCTTATTTTTGGATTAGCGAACTTTACTCTAATTTTCATGGTTTATTTCTTAAAATATAGTCTAATCTAATCCAAGTAAACCCTTCAACAGGATTAAATCCCAATTATAAAGTAGGTTCACATTCACACACATCCATGCCTTAGTTGGATTCGAACCCAGAGCCCCGAGGGCACTCATAACATGAGGCGTTGCTCTAACCATTGGGCCACCGGAGCTATAATAAAATGAAGATTACATTTTAAATACCGGGATAGAATAGAATTCACTAATCCAAAAATGAAGATTAGCTTAAACATGTTTGTGAATCGTTAATTTTTATTAATCTAAATACATACCCCATTTACAACAAACATATCAGTCAACTGGAATCTGTTCAGAAACGATTCGTTAAATATTGTTTTTATAAAAAATATAAGCACTATCCCAGTTTTGATATTACATATAACGAACTTTTATCTGACGCCAATATTATTTCTCTGTACAGTCGCCGAAAAACTCAGTCTTGTTTATTTCTGTACAAAATCATTAATAATGTTATTAATGACAGTTGTATCCTAGGCCATCTTGCGCTAAACATTCCTCGTATATCAGCGAGAAACAAATCAACTTTCAATTATAGTAAAGTTAGGACAAATTATGAAATGAAATCTCCAATCTGGCAAATGTGCAATATTTTTAATGAAATCCCGTGTAAGATAGATGTATTCGCTGATTCATTCAATGTATTCAAACGAGAATTGATAAATTACTTTAGTTCTATAGATATCTAACTTTTAATTATTATTTTTCATTTTTACTATTATAACAGTTAAAATTTCAATTTTCTCTTAGTTATTTTTATTATTTACAATGTGTGTACTTTTTGCAGGGCTTTTATGTACTTAATTGTTTGTATAATCATCCTGTAATTGGAACTTTTAAGTTCTGTTGGATTGTTTAAATAAATAAATAAAAATACCTACATATTTACTTCTGCTGGAAACTGTATTTTCTTTTCTATTGTTCTATTTACTTTTTTCTTTTTAAAACGTTACTGATATTATTTTAAAATGATTAGTTCTTTGATACTGACAATTACAGTTACATACATTTGAATAACTGCGTTTTATTTGTTTAAAGCGTAGGCTCTGATATTTAAATTATAGATAATTTTATAAATTTATCCATAAAATATATAGAAAAAGTATTAATGCAAATCTTTATAAAATTTAATAATCTTTAATTTTTATAATAACATTAATCTCGAAAAAATAACATTTAAAGGTATTTTTCGAAGAAAAACTATTTTGAGCTTCTAGTAAAGTGCCATTTCCGGTTATCCGATTTTCACCAAAATCTAATGGGCCTTTTCCATTACAGAAAAAGTTCGAAATACAAGGTTTCGAAATTTTCTGAATAACAGTATTTGAGTTAGAGTGGAGGATCCACACACACAGACATCATCGCGGAAATGTTAAAATTGGATTCTAGGGACCTTAAAACGTGCTCATTTGCCAAAATCTTGATATGCGATTTTTAGCACGATCCCTGTACCTCCCTTACCAAGGGTAGCGGGAGGTAAAAATAAGTTTCATATGGCAATCTGTTAACGTATACTAGCTCATATTTGGAGAACGAGCCGCCTTGCGGAGTACGATAACAGGCCTTATGAAACATGTTTTTTATACAATTTTTTTTTGTTTTGAGGTAATTTTATAAATTTTTTCAAAATGCGACTGTTTAAAATTATAATTTGGTCTTTTTTATCTGTTATGTTGATTTAATAGCGCTTCCAGCTATAACTTCACAGATGAAAATTCATTGTTGACTGTTTGAAGTTATATGTCATTCATCTGTCAGTTTTGAAAACAGTCATACCACCTCCCACCTCTAGAAAACGAAAAGCACCAAAACATTGCGCGACATGTTTTCAGTGTGTTTACAGACACTTTAAGACACCGAAATAGAAAAAATATTTTAAAATCCCATGTTATTCAATATAATGTATTGAGTATAACATTGTACTTTTGAAAACAAGTAGGTAATAAGTTTTTGTGATAGGAAATGAAAATTTCCTCTCATTTTCTTGTTAGACTGAATTTAATATGCGTGCAGCATAATATAGATAATTAAGATAATAATAGTCTGCATATTAGTTTAGAGTAGTGTTACTAATTCAGTATTAATTCTGACACTTTCTAATTAATGTATACAACTTAATTTTATGTCTCGTTACAAAATGAGAACACATGTAATTGAAAATTAGTGTTACTAGTTAGTTTAAGAGCAAGAAGATATATTATTTTTACATTATACGAATTTCTTACAATTCGTTATTATATGTATTTTTAATTAATCTTTTAATCATAAGTCGGTAGATATTTGTGAAGAATATACTTAACTTTTATGATCGGTTCCTAAGAGACGATCAAATCACAAATATCTGTTGTATTTTATATTTTATTACATGATTGACGTGCATTAAATTATGGAATATGCTCGTATAAAAATTTTCCTACCCGGGAAATTGTAATATGACGAGTAATTTATAAAGAATATTAAAAAATTTATATGAAATCTGATATTATTTAAATGAAATTTAGAACTAGGACATTATTGAATTTTGTGGAATAAAATTTTAAAATTGATCCATATTTTATTGTTATAACATATCTAAAACTATTTTGTTTTAATTTGCACAAAGGTGACTTCTATGTGGTGCACCCTACACGCTAACAATGAGTGCCCATTAGGTGACGCCTGGTATAAGAGGCATATTTACCCCTGTGCTGAAATATGAAGCGAAAATTCAAATAAATTGTTCCTGTACTAGAACTATCAACATTTAAAAAAATTCAACACAACCCAAACCTTCATTCAAAAAAAATAATTATTGAAATCTATTATTATTTGACTTTGATTTTATAGGCAAAACAGCATTTCTCGATTTTCCCATAAAATCAATGTCAAATACTAATAAATTTCAATAATTATTTTTTTAAAATACAGGTTAATATCGCAAGTAAGTTGGTGTTGTGTTTAATTATTTAATATGTTAATAGTTCTAGTAGAGGAACAATTTATTTGAGTTCTCGCTTCATGTTTCAGCACAGGGGTAAATATGCCAAAGAGCGGATTATATGCAAAAAAATATCAAAATATTTCTGATAATTTTTATCTTATTTCCATTTCTATATGTAGTCTTTTATTCAGAACATTAGTTAGATACAAGAAAAGTATAAAAAATATATATCACATGGTTAATTATAATACAAAATAATACCTTAAATAAAATAACAAAAATAAAATAAAAACGCTTCAGTTTGTAAATAAAACTAATAATAACAAAAATAATAACGGCATAGACAAAACTATTGCAGATCACAGCTTTACACTATTTTGTGGGAATTTATTCCTGCAAACGTCACATACATAATACTCGTAGACTGTGAATGTACGACGTCAAAATCGAGCGGGAATTACAAATCTTGAAAGTAGGCGTCCTGTTTTTTTAACTGTATTTTAAAAAATCTGATGTGGCCAGCACAATACCTTCCGTCAGTTCTATGTATTTTGTACAAATTTCATACAGAAAATTCTTTAAATATTATATTTCTTATACTTTACCTTCCGGCAGTTGCATGTATTTTATGCAAATTCCGTACAGAAAATTTATAGCAAAAGATCCTATATTTCCACTAAAATTATAAGACAAATAGACTATGTCAATTTCACTTGACACTGACATCTTTTAATCAAAATTTTCTTAATATAGTAGCTGTTTTCATAGCTATGGCTACTTTATAAAATTTAATTTCTTTATAATTTTTTAACTCTTTATCCATTTAATATTAAGTATAAAATGCAGTCAAATCGTATAGAGAATAAATTATTCTTTAATATTTATAATAACATTAAATGTGAAAAAATGATATTTAACATAGTTTTTTCAAGAAAAACTGTTAAAATCTTCAAATGAGGGTATTTCCGGTAGTCCAATTCTAACCAAAATCTAATCAACTCTTCACATGGATGTAACGAAGTGAAATACGAAAGAATTATAATTTTTAGAATTGTAGTATGGAAGTTATCGTAGACGAAAATTTTGTTACACACACACACACACACACACACACACACACACACACACACACACACACACACACACATACACATACACACACACACACACACACACACACACACACACACACAGACACACATACATACATACACACACACACACACACACATACAGACATCATCGTAAAAATAGTAAAATCGTATTGTAGGGACCCTAAAACGTGCTTATTCATCAAAAACTCACCACCGAATTTTTTGACCAAAGACAATACCTTCCTTACCTAAAGGTGACGGAAGGTAAAAATAGTTGCTATCTGGCCTAATTTGAAAAGTTGAAAGTTTAATGATGTGCTTTTGTTACATATTCATATTTTATATATTTAAAGTAAAGCACAGTTAATAAAATAAGCTTTATACGAAACACTTTTTAATTATAAAAAAGTTATGTATTTACACGACGACAGATGACAGTTATTCAAGTTTCAAACGTATGATTCACAATAAACTCCTTCCAAATGCACTTAAGAAACCGAGAGCCCATTTTCAGGAATTGTAATTTCCGCCTGATTTTGACGTGACATTATTGCCGCATATAAATAAAAAATAAAACACAAATGTATTTTATTAAATAGAAACAGAAAAAAAAATTCTCTAAAATTACTTTTTATTTTTAAAAAGTTTTAAAATATGCACTTATATGCACCAAATATGTTTTTATATAATTTTTTTAAAAACATGCAGTAAAATATTAATATACTCGTATGTACAATATGCATTTTTTAAATTTAATATTTGGCATTAACTTTTAATGAAACGTGGACATATGAAACGATTTTATTAATATGCCTAATAAAAACTGTATATGCAATTGCATAAAATTCGCTCTTTAGTCATCATCATTACGGATATCTGTGCACAAATCAGAGTGACGCGCCTAGCAATGGATAATATGCCGTGATAATATTATTTAATATTTACTCAACTCTTTATATAGTGGAAATAAATTATGAAAAATTGTCAGCCATTGGGATTTGAACCCGAGACCTTGCCGGGATATTGCTCTACCAACTAAACTATTGGCTGCTCTCCTCTCGATGGCTGAGAATATTATTAATCGTCACATGATGTGGGGTTGCCAAGCTACCACTGCGTTTAAACATCTAGTGTACGAGTCATAATTTACTCAAGGCCCTACCAGACCAAATTCTAATATATGTATAGTAATGTTAAATGGAGTTATCGACGATGAAGAAATTATCACATGCAGAAATTTATTATTTAATTTTTGGACTACAATAATAATTACCGATGTAAACAAATCATTTTGAATATAAAAATTTCAATTTCAAATAGATAACTAAACAGATAAGAATCTGCCCATAAAGTACAAACAATTTTCTGTTAAACAGCTTCCAAATCACGCGTAGAACATTATGTTAACAGTATCCATTTGCGATCTGAATGATTAATAACTTTGGCTTGCTCCAACTTCACACTTGTTCCGCAAGTACACATCGTGAACTTGTTTGCAAGTGTTGCAGAGTTGAGTCTGAACTTGGCAGCGCAATGGTGTGACGAAATCAGCGAATCCGGAACCCGGACGAACTACCGTGAACTCAGAGTGAATCGGTGTCAAGGTGACACTGGAAATCGAGAACGAACTTATTTTTTTGGATTACGAGTTTAAGGAGATTAGCATAGATGTTAAGAGTCCGTATTAGTGGATATATTTTTTTCAATTTAGATAATTCTCGAACTTTAATTAGTAATATAACATCTCAAATGTTGTGCATTTTATGTAATAAATTTAAATATTTCACATAGTAGGAACGTGCTCGATAGCTCGATATTTATATATGTTGATGATGTCTAATAAATATTTCTAATCTAGTTTAAATGTTCTATAAATACATACTAAAGAAAATTAAAATAATAAACTTTTAATAAGTTGGTTAATTATTATTTTTTCCCACTCCCAATATCGTAAGTAGGCTATTAGAATATTGTTTGTACGGATGTATGTGTATTTTACTGTCAAAGTATCTGTTTCTATTAGCGACGCGAAATAAGGATTGTCTTTACTTCCCTACAGCTGAACTTAATCCCCCTCTTTGTGAAATACGAACAGTTAGATATTTTAAACTTATGTCAAATATTTATTCATTTTTATAATTTATAATTTAATTTATACCAAATTGTCCTCATTTCATAAATATTTCCATTCAAAAATTACCGTTGACGTGACAAATGTGACAGATGACAGCGTTTTACCTTCTTAAATTTTCCATGGAATATTTAGATTCTTTTTTTACCTCCCGTCGTACCGTAGGTAAGAGAGGTAATGTAATCGTTATTTATATATTAATGAGAACGACATGTTAGATTTCTTCTAAAATTGATAAACCGGAAGAGATATTTTACTTCAAGCTCTGAACAGATTTTCGTGAAAAATATATAAATATATCATCACGGTATATTATCCATTGCTGGGTGTGCCAATCTGCTTTGTACGCAGATATCGGTAATGATGATGAAATAATATAATAGGATATATTCCAAAACTTGTCAAATTTAGTATTTAGGACTTTTGTATAAAGGGAAGCAACATATTAGATTTTGGCTAAAATTGATAAACTGGAAGTGATACTTTATTTGAAGCTCTGAACAGATTTTCGTGAAAAATAAATTGATACAAACCAAAAAAAAAAAAATTTGGTATTTAAGACTTTTATATTAATGAGAACGACATGCTAAATATTTTCTAAAATTGATAAACTATTTTACAGGAAGCTAAAAACAGATTTTTTTGAAAAAATATATTAAAACACGATTCAAAACTTCTCAAATTTGGTATTTAAAACTCGTGTATAATTTGAAACATTAGATTTTGATTATACTTATATGATAGACCGGAAGTGGTACTTAATTTGGAGCTCTTAACAGATTATCGAGAAAAAAACAATAAAACAATCCAAAATTTGGTATTACAGACTTTTCTATTTATTGGAGCAACAAATTAGATTTTGTTTACAAACGATCAACCGGAAGTCGTCCTCGATTAGTATATGGTACCTACATCTCTTGTAGCATAAATAACTATTACCACATTTACATCTATTTATGTGATATGTCTGTGCGTATATTCTGTAGAAAGTGAGAAATGATACATATTTTGCATGAAAAAAGGCTTCATACCACGGAAGTTATTGTAGTAGAAAATATAATTTGTATCACAATAAGTCTTTTCGTTTCGCTACTTTGCTTGTACAGTTTACTGCTATCTCCATACAAAGTATATGGGCGCGGCAGTAAACCGTAGACGCAAGGGTGCGAAACGAACAAATATAATATGTATATGGAATTTATATAAACCATTAAATTATATTTACTTTTAAGTTATAGGAGTATTCTACAAATTTATTTAAATATTACAAGATGCACCACACACGAAAATTTGGATTAATGGGTTGGAGCTGCTAGTCAACTTTATCTCTATATTGTTCTTGCAATAAATAAAGAAAACTCTTCATTGAAAATACACCAGACTCTAAAGCCGTGGCACAAGCTGGGAAAGGAAAATCTATGAAAAATACGAACTATTTTACGAAGGCCATTCTAAAATTAAAGATACAAAGGCACTTATGGACTGGAGAAATTTTGTTTCGGAGTTGTGTTATTAAAAATAATAGTTTTATACTCTTCCCCATTTAGCAAAGATTACTTACGAAATCAGTAGTAGAAAAATATTTTTTCAATTATCATTTCGTCTATTGATATTGATAAGTATCTGTGACCAAAAATGGGCACAATAAGATTATTTCGTTTAATATCGCCATGGTTTTTCATTGTCGACAAAGATCTAGGTGTTTTATTTCATCCGTCTACAAAAGAGTGTTCAATTGACCTTAAGAAATATTATGATTATTTTTATTCCATAAAAACGCGTCATTCACAAAACTCTCAGAGATATTAAACTTATGACAGATTGATTGATTTTGATAGATATGAAATCCTTTTCAGATATAATAAAATATTTGTTGATGACGTGTGTCTGGTAAAGTGATTCGTTATTATGTAGGAACATAATAACGAATCACTTTACCAGAATAAGAATAGACAGACCTTGCTTGTAGCACATTATATGAGAATATGTGATATTTTATTTAGGTAAATGTGCAAACAGATACCTATCGCCGATAAAATAATGATAAATAAATAAATAAACTTTTCTTAAAAGCAAGCTTTTATTAAAATGCATTACAGAGGAGGAACAAATAATTTTTCTCAGGCTTTCTGCCTCGGTATATAAAAGCGTGGGCGTAAATATTAAAATGTCCCATTTATATGGGTATAAATATTTATATTGTTCCACGTATTCAATTACGCCAGCATTTTTGTTTACCAATGCAGAAAACCTGATTTTTTTCTATCTAATGCATTTTATAAAAATTTGATGTGGCCAACACATAACCTCTTGCCAGATATTTTACCTGGTTGTACGCATAAAACGAAAAATATTTTTAAATACAAATACATATATTCATGTCTCACTACAAAATAATTCTCACATATATTTGCAAAATCTATGGGATATTTTAATATAAATTGTGTACAATACATACATTTTCTTTATATTCAATATCCTGAAATTTTCTTTTTCTACTTTCCTTTTCTTTTTCTTTATATTCGTCATTTTTTCGCAAATTCCTTTTATATTCTTTTTTACATATATTCTATTGCGTTGTTGACTTTTTTTTATTTTCATAATCTTCATAATAATGTACAAATATTTTTGACAGAGGCATACAAATATTTTTGACAGTGACATTTATGTGACAATTACAAACATTTGAATTTATTGCCTTGTAGCGTGCCTTGTAGTAGTTTGATCTGAGATTTTTTACATCAAACTATTTTATATGCATTCCTTTATCTCTAAATCTATAGAAGATATAATAATGAATTTATATTTATCGAATAAAGAATTTAACGTTCTTTAATATAAGTATTTACATAAATTTTCGATAAATAATATTTAGATGATTTTTTTCTTGTAACTACTACTTCCGGTTGTCCAATTGTTACCAAAACTAACTGGACTCTTCCCATTATTGCTAGATTGAGGAATCCGTAGTTAAAAATGTCGTAAGTCTTATAGTATTTGAGATATAGTGAATCCAACATCCACACACACATCCACACACACATACGGACATCATCGTAAAAATGTTATAATCGGATTCTAGGGACCTTAAAACGTGCTTATTCATTAAAATCTGAATATGCGATTTTTAGCATGAATACAATACCTCTCTTAGCGAGAGGTAAAAAAGATATTTTGTGCTATTTTTATCATTTTCACCATTAAGTCTTCGAGTGTGTGTGTGTATAAATAAGTGTGTGTGGGTGTCAATATGCGTACTCATATTTTTGGACGGTATTGTATACTGTATGGTCATTTCAAAACAATGTTAGTGTAATAACAATAAAACTGCAACATATAAACCTAGTTCATCCACTAGGAAAAATATAACAATATAAAACGCATTATTTCCTTTAAAGTTATCCACTGGGATATGTTATAGAGGCTTTAATATAATACAACCTATAAAATTCTATTTTATCCCTACATTTCTTCTTTACGATCAATGTCGACTTAACCTGATAAACCTTAGACGAATCATCCTTTCAAATGGTAAACCTCATTTGAATATTTAATCTCACCAGAGTTGATTCAATGTTAACAATATTATATACTGCTATATTTTCAAGAGAATTATTATCTTATAAGATTAAATTCCATGTAGTAATATTCCGGAAGATAAACATTGGTTTTTGTAAAGTATTTTATTATGGAAATTTTTAAATAAGATATTTCATCTAGCATATTTTAATATAAAATAGAAACATATTTCTTAATACAAGAATAAAATGTAAAATTTTTTGTTAAATTAAATTTTTTGATTGAATTTTAAAATATCTAAAGCAAATACTATGTTCCGTAAACAAACCAAAAAACCAGTATTTTGATTCCTGGTACACCACGGTTCCTGAAAATTTTCATCTATTTCGACACAGTTTGACATTGAATTATATGACATTTCAAATTGACACAACCCAACAAAAATAAAAGTTAACCCAATGAATGATAACTTTGAATATTACAACGAAATTGAACATTTTATTACATTTAATGCCAATAATAATAATAATAACACATCTAACAATGTAGCAAATATAAATAATGTTTTCATACTTACATCTATAATAATTATTAGTAATACCACTAATGCGGTTTAGAAATTTGACATTGACGTATATCGTTTGATTTTGTTATGATGATGTTTGAAAGTAGCGGTAGTGGGGATAAAAATACCAGAGAAACCAGGATTATTTCGTGGTTGTTGTGGTCCGACTTTTCACCAACCTTTTTCAGGAAGCGCGTTCCGAATAGAAACCGGTAAATAATTTCAGGACTTACGGAACACTAAACCGTAAACCTGGTCGAACCGGTTGCGTTACGAAACATACTAAAAAATTTCTACAAGGCAAAAAAGAAATACCAATCTTGGGAAATAAATAATTGAAAATATTACCTTTTGCTACACCTATCTATATGTGCGAGTCTTGTTTATCTGCTCTTGTACTTAATTACTAAAACTAAATTTTAAGCATCGCCTTCAACAAAAAATGAAAGTTGTCTTTCAAATAAAACCGCGATTAGAAGAATTTTCAAAACTTAAGTATCATTCACAACAAAAAAATTAAGGTAGCGGTAGAATTAGTGGCAGTGGTAGTGGCCTGGGTAAAAGATTGAATGCGTTATAGCAAACGTATTCGTTCACATCAAAAAATTAAGAAAATTAGTAGTAGCGTAGTGGCAACAGCAACGGTAGGAGTTTGCATACTCCAAACTTCTACGTTGCCACTACCGCTACCGCTTTTTTTTGACGGTTTTGACGTTTATTGACTTCTGACATCTGATTGCATCTGATAAAATGAGCAATAGAAAAAGGATTATTTTGATGTGCATCAGCTGTTGCGGTATATAAATTAAAAATTAAAGAAAATAATAGAAAGATGGTGGGTTCGACCTATAAATCTAAATAGACAAAATCAAGGCGATTACCACAATTTATTGGAAGAAATGAGACAAACCGATACAGAAATGTTTTTTTCTTACAAAAGAATGAATGTGGAGTTTTTCTATTGAGCTTGGTAGGACCGTGCATTTTGTTTTTTTGCATTAATTTTAAAATCTTTAATCCCACACCACAGAGTGCTTGTGGATAAGAGATATTAATAAGTCATCATCCATTACGCAAAAATTAAATAACTGTCAACCTCGCACTAAATAAAGTTTCTAGTAATTTATAATAAAAAATTCCTAGAAATTATAATTTCAACAATTTTTCATTGTGAACGCAAACAAATTTAACTATAAATTTCTCACGTTACCGATGCCACTAATTCTTACACTACCTTTAATTTTTTTAAAATTCTGAATGGGCCTTTATGCAATCAGGCTTTATATGAATTAACATTAATTGTTGTAAGCTACTCATATTATTGAGCCGTAGCCCGAATTTGTCTATACTGGAATGGGCTACTTGCGTGCCATTTTTTTATTTAATATTTTTGAAGAAACGATAAAAACTTGCTGCCCATATTTTTTCTTTAGGAAATTTTCATTATGACGTAAAATTACGCCGAACCAATGAATGGCCGTAAAGCAATAACATCGGTACGTCCAATAGCAACGGCATGTGCGGGTAATTTAAACATGACAGATCATCTGTTTGACGTTTGAATAATAGTTTGAAGGTTAATATTTTCGTTTGTCATTTTAATCTTATACGAGTATAAGCTAAGTTAAAATCCTTCAAAATCCTGCTTAACAAATCGAAATACGTAATAAAAATAACAGGAACCACGCAAATTATAAATAATAGAGAAGAGAGAGAGTGACATAAATATGAACTAATGTCAAAATCAAATTAAAACTCGCACTCGCTCGCCATCTACAGGTTACATTTTTAAATATGCATCCCTTTCTCTAGTTCAAAATAAAGACGTCAAAGAAAATCTTCTTTCTTAATTTATTAAAAAACAAATAATTTTTTTTTAAATGAAATTTATATTTTTACTTACGTTTTCAACTTTACTTTAGGTATTTAGTGATAGATATCAGATTTTCAGTGCCACGCAAGTAGCCTATTATGAATGCCAATGCTAAGGTAAATTCTTTAGTTTACAAGCTGTAAACTAAAGAATTTACAAGCTGCATAAACCAGCTTTAAGAAACGCTGATTTATTTATTTGTATTTATTATTTTATTACATCAAACGATAGTTAAACAAGAATTTTGACAATATAATTACTAGAAAAAACTGATCATTTAACTTTTTGTTAGAAAGTATAACTGAATATTTTGAATCGGAAATTAAATTTACAATTTTTTACAGTATTTAATTCCTCTTTTTATTATACTTTTCGATATTACACTTTTTATTGTTATAACTGAACACTTATGTTCAGGTTTCAAAAAAGTTTGTGGAAATTAAAGTCGATTTACTTCTTGCACCAAAACTAAAGAATGTAGCGATAATCACTGCTTTGCTTGATACAAATCATATATAGTGTACGAACGTATAATTAAACGAGGTAGCGGATGAAATACGTGAGTAAGGGTATAATATCTTAGACTTTTTCTTTAACATTTCAATACACAGGAATATTTATCGGTACTTTAATTAAGTGAAAGATAGGAATGATGATTAAGCAACTATTGAAAACCAATTATTTATGCAACAAGAATAAAAAGTGGTGTATTATTTAACGTGTCGGAATTTCTGTCAGCTGAACTGAAACGACGTTAAAATTGTTGAAAAATGAAAAATACAATTCATTTGCAAATAGTATACGGTACAATAACGGGGTCATTTACCAAAATCTCGATATGCGATTTTTAACACGTTCCCTACAGGGGCGCGCCATCACAGGGTGCGATGTGTGCGTCGCACACGGGCGACACTTGGTTAGGGGCGACACGGCGAGCAAAATTGTAATAAGACTTAAGTTTTTTAATTTAATATGCCCGTTTTTCGAGGCTCACATTGGGATCTCGTAAACTTTAAGAAATATGAAGTCGATTGAATTAGGGCAAAGTTACCCCATTATTAGACTATTTTAAAGATGTTTTTGTTTTTCTCGAAAAATGCATATACAAATGGTTATTGTACAAAACCCCAAATGGAGTGATTTAGTACCTCGTTTAGTACTAGAAACGTCGAAGATACGTGTCTTAACATGCGGGACCGTTGTTAAAAATTCAAATCCTGGCACGAACGCGGGACCGTTTTTGAATAGCTTACTAAGGTTGCTTTTATATTACTCTAAAGAGAATAACAATAACCTCACCTAACGCATAATACTTTTCCCACGTTTGTCAAGCCTGAGTTTGGGCGTTAGGTTAAGTAATGTTGGGGTATATTTAGAGAAATTGCAACAACCATGTCAATTTGAGATCTTAATTTTTTAAACACGGTCCCACGTTTGGTACTCCAGCTACTTCCTTTTATATTCACAAATATCTTCCAAAATGAAATTATATAGAATTTTGGTTTGCACGTCTTTAAGGACCCTTTTTTATTTTCCCTCAAACGACGATGATCAGATTTTTTTATTACTATAAGATTTCAAGTAATGAAAGAGAGTTTATTTTAGCTTTCTAACTATCTATGTTTCAAACAGAAAATGCAAGAATTATTAATTTTATAGGGTAAAAATAATTATTGTGGTTTATTTAAAACATATGGTTATGGTTACTATGAAAAAGTACATAGGCTGTTCAAGTTAACGTGTTCAGATAATTGTTGTCCCATTAGAAGACCATTTTAGTGGTGTCGTTATTTGAGAAAAAATCCGTAGGTCACTAAATATAGGCAAAAAACTAAATTTTGCAGTTTTATTTGTGAATACATACTTTCCAAATATGAAATAGTACTAGATTTTAGTTTGCACCTTTTTAGACCACTTTTTATGTTCTTTCTAATGACGATGCTTATATATTTGGGGGGAGGGGCGTGAAGATGAGCATTGGCACACGGGCGACATAATGGTACGGCGCGCCCCTGGTTCCCTATACCTCCCTTACCAAAGGTAGCGGGAGGTAAAAAGAGATTAAACTATTAACCTTTAAGATATTTCTAAATTTGCATAATATGTCGTGCTTATCTACTATAATATATGAGAACCTGATTACATCAGCTGACTCAGTGAAGATGGAGATTATAAAACAACGCTGTATTACGCTAGAAGAAAGTTTTAATGAGATAATAACCTGTGATGGTATGAGAGATTCTTCTTTGAAATCTGTAAGCTCCGTGAAATTGCATAGGCTATTAATCACTTTTTTATCACACATGTAATGTATAGCTGTCAAAAGATACATAACCTTATAATCACTTACTTAATGAATTAGTACACAGCACATAATGCATTTGTTCCAGAGTTATTTACAAAGTCAGAGTGCAGTAAAAGTTTACACTTTTGTCAGATTCCTTTACTTTAGATTAATTAAGTATTTATAATAAACTAAAATATTTTGAACTTGTTTATTTTGTGGATTAATATCTAGACAGTGGTGTCGATTAGGTAGGTAGGTGTTAACAGTTACTTACTCGAAATCTCAGTGAAATCAGTTTTATATGTATTCTTACAAAATCACGGGTCAAAAATTTTCTACGTAAATAAATCGTACATCAGTACACTATCGTTATTTTAAAAACTATTTAATATTATTTTACGAAATTTGGTATCTAGGGGTTTTCCGACATACCAGTTTCTAAAACAGTAACACTTCCGGTTTTACAGGAAGTAGACCCTAACTTTCTTATTTTAAAAGGAATGCTATATTTTATATTACCATTGAATTCAACAGAAAATTGTACACATGAAACCATAAAAAAAATTATTCATGATCAACCACTTTTTTGATTTTTTCACTAACAACGGCCACTTTTTTGCCACTCTATATCTCGAGAACGGAAATGATTTTGTATAATCTGTAAAAACAGTTTTATACAGAAAGCTTTTGTTTACAATAATAAAACGACAATTTTTGAAAATTGTATGTCCTATGTTGAAAGTTGATAGATTTTTAGTAAAATTTTGTTCATTCTACGACATGCATGTGGTTTTTTACTTTCCGTCACCTTTAGGTAAAGAAATTATTGTCTTTGGTCAAAATATTCGGCGGTTAGTTTTTGATGAATAAGCACGTTTTAGGGTCCCTAGAATACGATTTTACGATGTCTGTATGTGTGTGTATACGTGTGTGTGTGTGTGTGTGTGTGTGTGTGTGTGTGTGTGTGTGTGTGTGTGTGTGTGTGTATGTGTGTGACAAAAGTTTCTAATGCGATAACTCTAATACTACAATTTCAAAAATTATAATTCTTTCGCATCCATGTGAAGAGCTGATTAGATTTTGGTTATAATTGGTCAACCGGAAGTACTGTCATTTGAAGATTTTAACAGTTTTTCTTGAAAAAACGATGTTAAATATGATTTTTTCACATTTAATGTCATAAATATTAAAGAATATTTTATTATCTATACTGTTTGAATGCATTTTATATTTCATATTTAATGGATATAGAGTTAAAAAATAATATATTAGTCAGCTATGCTATAACTCTGGAAACAGCTGCTATATTAAGAAAATTCTGATTGAAAAGTGTTAGTATCAAGTGCAGTTGACAGTATGTATGTGTTATAATTTTATTGGAAATATAGGATCTTTTGCCAGAAACTTTCTGTATGGAATTTGTATAAAATATATACAATTGCCTTAAGGTAATGTACAAGAAATAGAATCTTTTGCAAGGAACGTTCTGTATGACATTTATACAAAATCAGATTTTTGAATTTTGTTTTAGCTTTATGTTATATTTTCTATTTCTGTTTACTTCGTATTTTTCTTTTAATATGATACTAATTCATAAAAGTTCATTAAAATAAAAAATAATAAATAGGTACTAAACATAATTTTCTTCTTTTTCCACCATAGCCTACTTAAATTAAATTTAATATTTTTTTATGGTTTCATATACAAAATTTTCTGCTGAATTCAATGATAAAATAAAAAATATAGCATTCCATTCAAAATTAGAAAGTTAGGGTCTACTTTTGGTTAAGCCGAAAGGGCTACTGTTTTGAAAATATTTTAGCTGAAACGGGCCTTAGATACCAAATTTCGTAAAATAATATTGAGTATTTTTTTAAATAACGATAGCGTAAGTTTAACCTGTATATACGAGTATTACGTATTTATTTTATAAATTATACCTAAATTTATAAGATAATAATTACTCTTTGTTTAACTTTGGTGGTGTTTTGCGCTTGTTAACCTCTTAATTAATAAACGAAGTAAAGCAAAATGCTTTCCGGTTTGTAACATCATGTCACCATCAACTTTGAAGTTACACAAAGCGTTTTATTCAATTTTGCTTATTTTTAACTCCATTTGCGCAGTATTAATAAAACAGCAGGGAGATAATTATGGTTAGTATTCATTGCTTCACTAAACAAAACATTTTGCTTAGATCAGATTAATTTTTGACATCTTGATATTCTTCCGCTAAAAGTCATCTAATTATACTAAAAATAATTTCAAATAATTATAGCGCAAAGTAGGAAGTTCAAAACTTTTATTTTAACCTTAATTACTAATTGAATTAAACATTTTCTTCACTAAACATTATTAAAAAATTAAATGACGTACGAGTTATTAGTAATTATAGAGTGGCGAATGAAAGCTGCTAGCCGTACACAATGGGGGACTTATAATTTTGACGTCACCCGTGGCGGATCGGCAGCAGACCTCCCTCCATACAATTTAGAAAAGGACAACAAATTTTTGGAAAGAGCGAGGTGATATACCATGCCGACTCGATCAAATCCCCTTCAGCACTTCGCCTCGTTGATCCCATCATTTGTTTGTTATTTAGTCACAAAGTTTGGTTATGTTATTTTGTGTAGTGCATGTTATTAATTAACTTTTGTACTAAAGTATAATGATCCTTCGAATTTGAAATATCACTAAAAACCAAGTTCACAAATAAATAATGAGTTTAACACAAAATGATGTACCGGGGGCACGATTTGTGTTTAAAAACATTGAAAACCATTCCGTCTTGCAGTTGGGTAGATGGTTAGAATGCCGGGGTTTGAATAAAAGTGGAAACAAACATGAATTAATTGAAAGGTATGCACTAAATAGATCATATACTTACAGGGCCGATCCTAATCTATCAGCTGCCTTTGTTCTTATATAAAAATGTCGCCCCCCCCTTTTATTTTTTCAGATATTTAAGACATTCATATTGCAGAGAATAATGAATAGTTTTAACCTCTCTGATTGGCTGAAATTGGAGACAAGAGACAAGTTTACATTAAACTGGCGCTGATGCGAGGACCATCTGCTGAATGGCTTAAATGAAACAGAGCATAGTTCTGAACAATAGAACACAATAAATTAGAAATGAAATCACTTACCTAATATATGTTAAAAAAAAAAACATGCGCTTTTTGATTAATACCCCGTACCTAGTATATCTGTATCAACAGTGGGGTATATTCTTTAGAGTTTTCTAAGGATTTTTGATTAAAACAAAGAAAAGTTTGATTAAAACAAAGAAAATTTGATTACAATGATAAAAATGTTTAATTAATAATTGATTATAATATAACTATCACCGTATAATGTAAAAATTAATATTTGTTTGCTCTTAAATTTTTATTTTTTTATGAAGCGTTGTAAATCAAGGCGGCCCAGAAAATTTTCTCATAGGAGCGAAACACTTCTAGTTACGCCACTGATTGACATCATGGATATACTGTCTTTTAATAAAATAATCTATATACCTACTAGGATAGATATGTTACCAGTCAGCCAAACCAAGTATTTAAAAGAATAATGCTCTCTTAATATGTTTATTTCATAAATTGCTGATATTTTTAAATATATATTCTTTGCCGCCCTCATGCTTAGCCGCCTTTGTTCTGGGAACAAAATGAACACCCGCTAGGATCGAAAAATTCCGTCTGACATGTTTACGTTTCTTTTCAAAGAACAATTGTTGTGATCCCGCCGTGTGTATGTGTGTGTGTGTGTGTGTGTGTGTGTGTGTGTGTGTGTGTGTGTGTGTGTGTGTGTGTGTGTTTGTGTGTGTGTGTGTGTGTGTGTGTGTGTGTGTGTGTGTGTGTTTGTGTGTGTGTGTTTGTGTGTGTGTTTGTGTGTGTGTGTGTGTGTGTGTGTGTGTGTGTATGTATGTATGTGTGTGTGTGTGTGTGTGTGTGTGTGTGTGTGTGTGTGTGTGTGTGTGTGTGTTTGGATCCTCCACTCTAACTCAAATACAATCATTCAGAAAATTTTGAAACCTTGTATTTCTACCTAATTCTAATATGGGAAGAGACCATTAGATTTTGGTGGATATCAGATAACCAGAAATGGCACTTTACTTGAAGCTCAAAATAGATTTTCTTCGAAAAATACATTCAAATGTTATTTTTTCAAGTTTTGTGTTATTATAAAAATAACAGATTATTCAATTTTCTACAGATTTGTTTGGTAAATGAACTTTTTTGGCCTTTTTGGAAATATTTTAATGTTTGATGTTTATTTTACATTTCTGGCCTTCATCTTCAGTATCAAAATTCTACAGGTTTTGGATTTTACATACTCCTTTTTTAGATGCTGAAGATGAAGGCCATTGTAAATGTAAAATAAACATCAAACATTAAAATATTCCCAAAAAGGCCAATAATGTTCATTTACCAAATTAATCTCAAAAGGGAAACAAAAGTCCACACAGCAATTCTACAGATTTGCATTAATACTTTTTCTATATATTTTATGGATAAATTTATAAAATTATATAATATAATTTTAATCCCGGAGCTACGCTTTAAACAAACAAAACTCCTTGGTTACACAGTTCATATTTCAAATATATGTAGCTGACAGATAAATGTCACTCTCAAAGAACTAATTATTTCAAATTAATAATAGTAACGTTTTAAAAAGAAAATAGTAAATAGAACCATAGTTATATGGAATGGATCTTAATACAGTTTCCACAATAACTAAATATGTAAGTATGTATATTTAAATTAATAAAAATTAAATAGCGGGAGGTTTGGTGTTGGCCACATCAGATTTTTTATATAACCTGCACTGCTGGTTGCAGGCGAGCAGTAATATTTTGGAATTACTTTCAAGCATTTAATTTAATTACTACGTTGCGTTTATAAAAATAAATAATATAATATTATGGTAAAAAGTTTAGGTAAGATACTTACAATGTTTCAAAAGAAATGATATAACAATATCTGATTACTAGCATAAGAAAAACACAGAATTATAGAAATTCAATATTTAATGACAATATATTTTCTGAAACAACTACAACTAACTTGATTAATTATTATTTTTGTTGACTTTGAGCACGCCAACTATATTTTTTCAATACTTCCTCCTTGGCAAGCTCTAAGTCCTAGTTGACTTCTTAGATTAATAAATCGCTTAGTTCCTAAAGGTTTAGTGAAGAGATCTGCCAGTTGGTGCTCTCCTGGTATATGTTCTACTTGAAGCTTCCCTTCCTCAACCATTTCTCGAACATAATGGTAACGTACTTCAATATGTTTACTTCTTTTGTGAAACTGTGGATTTTTTGAAAGTTTCACAGCACCTGCGTTGTCAATAAACAATTTTGGAACTTCGTCTTTGTTCGTTATTTAATTGCTATCATCAATTTATTTTCTCCTCGTTTTCTTGTAAACAAACATGGATCTGCTTGGCTTTGAAGAAATGCTTTCTCTTTCATGAACTTTACTAACTTTTGATTCCAGCATCTAGGAGACTGTTTAAGTCCATAAAGACTCTTTTTCAGTTGACACACTCGGTTTGTACCATCTTCATACCCACGTGGTTGTCGTATGAAAACTTCTTCATTCAGATCTCCGTATAAAAACGCTGTTTTTACATCAAACTGCTGCAAATATAGTTTTTCAACAGCCGCTACAGCTTACAGAGCTCTAACAGTTTCATACCGGGCTACAGGGCTAAACGTTTCTTCATAGTCTATTCCATGAACTTGATTGAATCCTCTTGCTACAAGTCTTGCTTTATAGGTTTGTACAGATCCATCTGAATTTTTAATTTAAAGACCCATTTTGTATCCACAATCTTCTTACCTAACGGTAATGGAACTAGCTTCCAAACTTCATTCTTTTTTAGAGATTTCATTTCTTCTTCCATTGCTGATTTCCATTTTGAAGAATCTGGTGACTTAACTGGTTCTTCATACGAAGTTGGCTCAGCACCGGAAGCGAAGTACAATTCATATTCTTGTAAATAATCGGGATATTTTCTCTTCCTCCTGAATTGTTCTTCACCAGCAGCATCTTCGTCTTTATCTGACTCTGCCACAACATTATCATTTATTATTTTTTCTACTTCCTCCTGCTCTAAAATGTCCTTTTCTACTTCTGCTTCTTCCTCCTGTTCTAAATTTTCATTTTCTACTACATCTATATCTTTCTTCTGCTCTTGATCCTTTATTCTTTCAATTTGTAGTTTCACTTCGATATCGTCATTCTTTTGTGACCGGAATGTCTCCACTTTACTTTGTTCTTTAGCTTCAGGAATGAAAACAATATCTCTGCTTGTCAATACTGTATTTTTCCTTTTAAGATATACACGGTATCCGTCATGTTCGTGGGCATATCCTACGAGTATTCCTAATTCACCTTTCTTGTCCAACTTTTGGCGTTTTTCTTTGGGTACGTGGACATAGCAACTTACTCCAAAAGCACGCAGATGATTTAGTCTTATTTGTGTTTTTCCTGTCCATAATTTGTGGTTTTCCACTTGGTGTTGGCCCTGTACGATTTATTATATAGCATGCTGTATTCACAGCTTCAGCCCACAGTCTGTTCGACAAATCTTTAGCATGAATCATGGATCTTGCACTCTCTACAAGAGTACGATTCTCCCTTTCCACACCTCCATTTTGTTCAAGAGTGTACGGCATTGTTTTTCTTATATTGATGCCTTTTGAACTAAGAATTTTCTCTATTTTATAGTTATCGAATTCCTTTCCATTATCCGAAAGAAACTCCTTAACTTTTACACCAATATTGTTTGCCTCATTCAAGAAAATTTCTAGACATTTAGCAACTTCTGACTTACCTTTTAGAAAGAATGCACGACGGAATTTTGAAAATTCGTCCTTGAAGACCAGAAGTAGTTCGAACCTCCTACTGATTTCACCTGCATCGGCCCGCAAACATCACCGCTTATAAGTTCTCCGGGACTTTTAGCTCTATAATCCATTCTTGCTTTGAAAGACTTTCGATGTAGTTTTCCTTCGATATAGCCTTTACAAAAATCAGTACCTGTAACTTTGAAGTTTATCGAGGATTTACGAAGTAATTTTGCAACATGTCTTTTGTCTTGATGTGCTAATCTTTCGTGCCACTGTTGAAGACTTATCACAGATTCACATGTATTTATTTCATACCTCGGTTTTAGTGGTTTTAAATTTCAAACATATAATCCTCTCTCTTCGTATCCCTCTAACTCAATCCTGCCTTCCTGCACAAAACAACATTTCCTAGCTGTTACTCTAAATTCATATCCTTTCTTCAAAGTCTGTGTAATCGAAAGTAGATTTCTTCCCCGCAGTTTAGGTACATACCAGACATTCTCAAGCTTACATTTTCGTCGAATCTGTCCGACTCTTACTTCAATGTCGATGTTACCCTGCCCTAGAGCTTCAATTATTTGACCATTTCCCAAACTTACAGATATGGGTTCAAGAAAAACTGCATATTCTACAAAGAAAGATGATAGATTAGTTATATACGCACACGCACCTGAGTCAGCGATCCAAATTTCGCAGTTTTGTTGTGACGTCCAAGCACAGAATGCTTTACTTCATATTCTACAAAGAAATATGATAGATTAGTCATATGCGCACACGCACCTGAGTCAGCGATCCAAATTTCGCAGTTTTGTTGTGACGTCCAAGCACAGAATGCTTTTCCTTCTTTTTCAAAAGCATCCTTTCTTTCCTTATTGCTCCAACAGTCTGCATTCTTTCTTCCCTTATTGCTACAACAGTCTCTTGCAAAATGTCCCATTTTATGACATTTAAAACATTTGAGATCTTTCTTTTCTTTTCTTATGTCATTTCGTTTTTCATATTGGCTTTCCTTTTTCTTGTAAATTACCAATGCTTCACCATTTCTCTGAGCTGAGTCTGGAAGTCGCATTTCGATGAGTCGCAGTCTTTCCGTAAGCATATTAATGGTACGATCTGTAACTGCAATAGACTCCCACACACTTAAATTCAAAATATTGTGATGGTAATGTAGACATTACCCGGCTCATCAAAAGTAATTCTGGAAGTTCTGAGCATTTTAGTCGTCTTAATTCCTCATTCATTTCGTGAAATATTTTCTGCAACTTGGCCACATGTGTAGAAATATCTTCGTTCGAATTTTCCTTGAATGCAAAGAATTCTTCCATTAACCTGTCAACTTTTTGTCCTGAACTTTGTTCATACACAGATAATAATTTTGTCCACACGTCCGCAGCTGTTTTACAAGTAGCAGTTAATTCGCAATTTTGATCATCCATACTCCCAATCATGATTACTTGGGCTAGGGAATCATCTTTTTCAAAATTTCGTTTTTCCTTGTTAGTTTCACTTTCTGGAACTTTTCTTGTGCCTTTAACAACATCCAGAATCCCGTGGTGACAAAATATCAGTTCTATTTGTCTTTTTCAACGACTCCAATTTTCATGTCCAGTTAGTTTCGTCATTACCGGCTTGAAATCCATATTTTATTCGTTTGACTAGTGTTAGTAGTTATAATGTACAGAGCTATTCTGGGCCCATAACCTGTAACAATATCTGATTACTAGCATAAGAAAAACACATAGAATTATAGAAATTCAATATTTAATGACATAATATATTTTCTGAAACAACTACAACTAACTTGATTAATTATTATTTTTGTTGACTTTGAGCATGCCAACTATATTATTTCAATAAATGATTACTTAAATGTTTAGTTCTACAAATATATTCGTACGTATACATATTTATATATTTTATATTTTTCTCATGTTACCTACATGACTTGTCATAGAAGCTAAGATTAATTATTATTCTTAATTGCAAGTTATAGACTATTACTCAGTTGACTATTAATATTATCTAATAAGCACGCGCTCTGAAATTGGGCAGAACAGTTACAGTTAATATTTATGCGAAAATGGATATTTACTCCTTAACTTCTTTGATGTCTAACCACTTTGACACCAAAAAAATCTTGTGTTTACTCCAAACTTGTAAGTGGCACAAGACAAGAGTAAACATCTGAAACGTGGAATACTTTCAGAGTAATGTATACCAAATTATAAAGTTATAAATTATATATTCCTTTCAGTTTCTGTATTGAATCTTGCTTTAATTTTTAATGTACATTCACCTGTCATGTTTCGAACTAGTTTTTTCAGAGATTTTTTTAAACATAACTGTGATTAAAAGCGTTTATAATGAATTATGATATAATTTATAGGTATGCAAATTAAAATTAAATTAATGCATAGAATTATAATATATTTTTCCTACAACCGTGCGTGAAAAGTACTTTTCACGCACTCATTACAGTGTGTAAAGTGTCACTTTTCAAGCACTAGTGCGTGAAAAGTACTTTTCACACACTAGTGCTTGAAAAGTAAATAAGCGTTGCTAGGCAACAGTAAAATTCGGTTAATTTACCTGTTAAGTAGATAATTAGGTAGTAAATAATAATGAAACTAATAAAATTTATTAAGAAATATTAATATACACTGTAAATGAAACAAATGTGATAATTTTTTAATAGATTGAGTACTAATCTAATTTTTAAGAACATTAACATTTTTTTGACATGTATTCTAACCTAACCTAATGTGTAATATTAGTATTAAATGTACAATTCGTACAATAATAGAAGACTAATCCACTTCTGTCTGAGAATCTTCCAAGTGTTTTAAGTTACATTTTGTACAGTATTATGAGAAAGCGCACCAACAGTATTTGAAGATGCTGGATGCCTTTACTCTCAGTATTATGAGTAACATCACTAACATTTCGGTTGTAGGAAAAATGTTGTATGCAACACGTGTGTAAAATAGTGTTTTTTGTCTCGTGCTACAATTTCCGCATTCGGCTGCGCCTCATGCGTGAAACATCGCACTCGACCAAAAAAGTACTACTTTACACACTTGTTGCATAAATAACTATTGTATGCAACTAGGTTATCTGTCAATTATTTTTTATCGTTGCAAAAATATAAAAATAAAAATCGGATGTGGCCAACACATGACCTCCCGTCAATTCCATGTTTGAAATAACAATGAACTTTAAATAAAGTATGACTTCCGGTTGATCGTTTGTAAACAAAATCTAATTTGTTGTTCCAGTAAATAGAATAGAATACCAAATTTTGGATTGTATTTTTTCATGTTTTTCCTCAAAAATCTGTTAAGAGCTCAAAATTATATTTTATTATTTTTAGCAAAAAGTACCACTTCTGGTTTATCATATAAGTATAGTTAAAATCTAATGTTGTTTCAAATTATACACGAATCTTAAATACCAAATTTGAGAAGTTTTGGATCATGTTTTAATATATTTTTTCAAGATAATCTGTTTATAGCTTCCTGTAAAGTAGTACTAGTACTTCCGGTTTAGAATACGTCGTTCTCATTAATATGAAATCTTAAATACCAAATTTGAAAAGTTTTGGATTGTATCATTTTATTTTTCACGAAAATCTGTTCAGAGCTTCAAACAAAGTTTCACTTCCGGTTAATAAATTGTATCCAAAATCTAATATGTTGCTTCCCTTCATATAAAAGTCTTAAATACTAAATTTGACAAGTTTTGCAATATATCATAATATATTTTTCACGAAAATCTGGAGCTTGAAGTAAAGTATTATTTCCGGATTATCAATTTTAACCAAAATCTACACACCCATACCAATACCCACATTCACACCCACACCAACACCAACACCGACACCAACACCGACACCAACACCAACACCCACACCCACACCCACACCAACACCCACACCAACACCCACACACACACACACACACACACACACACACACACACACACACACACACACATATATATATATACACATACACATACACATACACATACACATACACATACACATACACATACACATACACATACACATACACATACACATACACATACACATACACATACACATACACATACACATACACATACACATACACATACACATACACATACACATACACATACACATACACATACACATACCCATACCCATACACATACACATACACATACACATACACATACACATACACATACACATACACATACACATACACATACACATACACATACACATACACATACACATACACATACACATACACATACACATACACATACACATACACATACACATACACATACACATACACATACACATACACATACACATACACATACACATACACATACACATACACATACACATACACATACACATACACATACACATACACATACACATACACATACACATACACATACACATACACATACACATACACATACACATACACATACACATACACATACACATACACATACACATACACATACACATACACATACACATACACATACACATACACATACACATACACATACACATACCCATACACATACACATACACATACACATACACATACACATACACATACACATACACATACACATACACATACACATACACATACACATACACATACACATACACATACACATACACATACACATACACATACACATACACATACACATACACATACACATACACATACACATACACATACACATACACATACACATACACATACACATACACATACACATACACATACACATACACATACACATACACATACACATACACATACACATACACATACACATACACATACACATACACATACACATACACATACACATACACATACACATACACATACACATACACATACACATACACATACACATACACATACACATACACATACACATACACATACACATACACATACACATACACATACACATACACATACACATACACATACACATACACATACACATACACATACACATACACATACACATACACATACACATACACATACACATACACATACACATACACATACACATACACATACACATACACATACACATACACATACACATACACATACACATACACATACACATACACATACACATACACATACACATACACATACACATACACATACACATACACATACACATACACATACACATACACATACACATACACATACACATACACATACACATACACATACACATACACATACACATACACATACACATACACATACACATACACATACACATACACATACACATACACATACACATACACATACACATACACATACACATACACATACACATACACATACACATACACATACACATACACATACACATACACATACACATACACATACACATACACATACACATACACATACACATACACATACACATACACATACACATACACATACACATACACATACACATACACATACACATACACATACACATACACATACACATACACATACACATACACATACACATACACATACACATACACATACACATACACATACACATACACATACACATACACATACACATACACATACACATACACATACACATACACATACACATACACATACACATACACATACACATACACATACACATACACATACACATACACATACACATACACATACACATACACATACACATACACATACACATACACATACACATACACATACACATACACATACACATACACATACACATACACATACACATACACATACACATACACATACACATACACATACACATACACATACACATACACATACACATACACATACACATACACATACACATACACATACACATACACATACACATACACATACACATACACATACACATACACATACACATACACATACACATACACATACACATACACATACACATACACATACACATACACATACACATACACATACACATACACATACACATACACATACACATACACATACACATACACATACACATACACATACACATACACATACACATACACATACACATACACATACACATACACATACACATACACATACACATACACATACACATACACATACACATACACATACACATACACATACACATACACATACACATACACATACACATACACATACACATACACATACACATACACATACACATACACATACACATACACATACACATACACATACACATACACATACACATACACATACACATACACATACACATACACATACACACACACACACACACACACACACACACACACACACACACACATACATACACACACAGACATCATCGTGAAAATGCTAAAATTGGATTCTAGGGACCTTAAAACGTGTTCATTTACCAAAATCTCGATATGCGATTTTTAGCACGATCCCTATACCTCCCTTGCCAAGTCAGCGGGAGATAAAAAAAAATAAAAAAACAATATGAAAATTGGTTGCATTAATTCTGTTGATTATTATACTTTTTAACTAACTAGTAATAATGAGACTATAGAAAAATTAAAATATAGAACAGGATTTATTCCCGTTAGTTATTGAAGAGAAAATGTAATAGATCAAAAAAAAATATAAAAGGATGCATGAACTCATTAAAAAAGTTGAAGATGTGTTTTTCAAAAAAATAAATTATTACTTTTCATTTAATTTTTTTTTTTTTTTGCTAGTTGTATTCCAAAAAAAAAGTTTTTTCATTTAAGTTACGATTTGCGTTCTATTATACTTGCCGGCAAATAAGTAAGAACTAGAAATTTCTACACTGTTTCCAATTCATATGGGCAATGTTGAAAATGCTAAGTTATGAAGAATCGTCAACACCGCAGGGTAAGGTGCGGAAATGGGAAAAAGTTGAGCATCAGTTCGTACTCATTTGACGGCGAATACAGCAGTTTAATGCGTTTAATCGACTCACCGGCCTAGTTTATTAGTATAAAATATTAAAAGCAATAAAAATTATTTTTCTCTTATTGTACTTTACAAGTTGTATAATATTTGCATAATTTACTTCATGTACAACAGAAATTTTCCTAGAAAAATTAAATTAAATTCCTTCTCTCGTATCTACTGTCAGCAAAAGAGAAAATATAAATTTTATACTTGATTAAATAATTCTCCGCATAAAACTTTTTGAAATAATTTTCTTAAAATGAAATTTCGTTGATTAAAACTCGCCAATTTATTAATGAAAACTGACTTTGATAATTGTTACTTTGAAGTTTGTAATGAATTCTATTATTGGGGTCTCTTTTGAGTTAAATAAGTCAAGGAAATTTTAAATTAGGTTTCTTGGTTAATATAACAAAACAACTGATTCCGTTCATGTTTGGTCAGTAAATTTTGTTTTATTACTCGTACCAAGACTAGAATGCGTACATACATAAAATATTTAATATATGTTACATACTAAACTACATTGTAACAATGCATTGATTTATGCACGTTAGAATTATAAGTTGAGATGAATACAGTGGCGTACCCAGGGGGAGGGCAATGGGGGCAATCGCCCCCCCCCCCCTCTAAACCTATACATATTTTTTTATATCAGTGATATTTTGAGTTTTTTTGTTCATTTATCTCTAAATTTCTTCTAATAATGGCCCCTCATTTAAGTATCGTTCACAATAAAAAAGAAATGGACCTTTTCAATTTAAAGAGATAGAAGATATGCGCAAGTTACAAAAGCTTTTATTGAAGTTAAAATGTCTAACGTTGCAAATTTTAACTGAGAGTACAGGTATTTTAATGACTGCAATATTTTTGACGTTTCGTTTGACAGCCCAACCGGCAGTTGTTCGCGCCATTTTCTTACTGTTTGCAGCGATAGAAAGAGATAGCCGTTAAATTGAAAAGGTCCATTGCAACTTGTTATCAAGAAAAAAATTGGCGCGATGAAAAAATTGTGCTAGAATTTCTAGGGAAGAGACAGCCATTTTCAAGTATAGATCATGCTATTAGGTGATAGATTTTCTTGTTTAATGTTTCTAATATTTTTAATGTACCGTTCCTTATACCTTAATAACTACAAAAAATCTTTGCTTTTATTTTAAATATGAGATAAGTATATGAAATTGATTAAAATATAAGTAGATTACGGTGGACCTTAAAAGGGGTCAAGTCGAATTTTAACCGGAACGGCACCCTAAAATGGTTCCAAATAAATAAATAAAAATTGTACTGGCAATATTTTCGCTTAATATTAATATTTGACCGTGCCAAAATGCCCTTGATTTTCTCTATTTAAATAACATTGGATTTTGACGCATTTTGGAACTTTATTTTTCTCTAGTCAATAGGAGGTTTCAAAAATCCACTCAATATTGGAATATATACCAAAATGACCCAAGAATATGTGGACAAAATTTGAAGAAATTTAAGATAATTATAGATGGTTAAACTATCGTCCAAAAGCCCAAAGAAGCTATCTACAATTGTGTTAAGAATATTGATTAGGACTTTAAATTTTGTCTATATAGTTGCGGGTCACTCTAGTATATGTTCCAAGATTTTTTAAACCTCTTATTGCCTTTCACAAGAATACAGTTCCAAAATGTGTCAAAACCCCTTATTATTTAAATGAAGAAAAATCAAGTGCATTTAGCGGTATAAAATTCGATTTGACCCTTTTTAAGGTCCACCCTAATGTATATATTTTTTTTTAAATCGCGTAAACAAATACACAAAATTATATATTAATTTCTTCTATATCGCCCCTCCCCATCTAGACCAAAACCCTGGGAACGCCACTGAATGAATAGAATGGAACTATTTAGATTTACATATAAATATAACTTCATGTCAAGTGCTATTAGTAATATCGAAATTTACTTGACAATTGGCATTCATTACTACTTAAATAGTGCAAATGAATATTTAAATGTTTGTTTTTTATAGTAGGTACTAAGATAATCTAGCGTTTTCTACATATCGTCTCGAAATTCGCTGATGACTTTTTAATGAATAAGCACGTTTTAGGGTAAAATACGAAATAGGATTTTACAATTTTTACGATGATATCTGCATGTATTGATGGATGGATATATGTATGTGTGTGACGATTTTTTCGGATCGCATAACTCCAATACCACTTTTCCAAAAATTATATTTATATATCCATATGAAGAGCTGATTAAATTTTGGTTATAATTGGTGTATCGAGAGTACCCTAATTTGAAGATTTTATCAATTTTTCTTAAAAACGCTGTTAAATATCATTTTTTCACTTAATGTTATTATAAATATTAAAGAATATATTATTCTCGATACGATTTGATTACATTTTATAATTCATATTCCATGGATATAGAATTAAAAAATTATAAAGAAATTAAATTTCATAAAGCAGCCAGCTGTGCTATAACCATGAAAAAATCTACTCTATTACGAAAATTCTGATTGACTAATTTCAATGTCAAGAGCAATGGAGTCCGATACTCATTTTTCAATTCATTTTTTTCTGGAAGATTTAATAAAATGAATTTTAGCGTTTGTTATTTTCCAAATGTATAGTTTTTTACCTCTCGCTAAGAGAGGTATTGTATTCATGCTAAAAATCGCATATCCAGATTTTAATGAATAAGCACGTTTTAAGGTCCCTAGAATCCGATTATAACATTTTTACGATGATGTCCGTATGTGTGTGTGGATGTGTGTGTGGATGTGTGTGTGGATGTGTGTGTGGATGTGTGTGTGTGTGTGTGTGTGTGTGTGTGTGTGGATGTTGGATTCACTATATCTCAAATACTATGAGACTTAAAACATTTTTAACTACGGATTCCTCAATCTAGCAATAATGGGAAGAGTCCAGTCAGTTTTGGTAACAATTGGACAACCGGAAGTAGTAGTTACAAGAAAAAAATCATCTAAATATTATTTATCGAAAATTTATGTAAATACTTATATTAAAGAACGTTAAATTCTTTATTCGATAAATATAAATTCATTATTATATCTTTTATAGATTTAGAGATAAAGAAAGGCATATAAAATAGTTTGATGTAAAAAATCTCAGATCAAACTACTACAAGGCAAGAAATTCAAATGTTTGTAATTGTCACATAAATGTCACTTTCAAAAATATTTGTATGCCTCTGTCAAAAATATTTGTACATTATTAAGAAGATTATGAAAATAAAAAAAAAGTCAACAACGCAAAAGAATATATGTAAAAAAGAATATAAAAGGAATTTGCGAAAAAATGACGAATATAAAGAAAAAGAAAAGGAAAGCAGAAAAAGAAAATTTCAGGATATTGAATATAAAGAAAATGTATGTATTGTACATAATTTATTTTAAAATATCCCATAGATTTTGCAAATATATGTGAGAATTATTTTATAGTGAGACATGAATATATGTATTTGTATTTAAAAATATTTTTCGTTTTATGCGTACAACCAGGTAAAATATCTGGCGAGAGGTTATGTGTTGGCCACATCAGATTTTTAAATATATTATTTTAAAATTTAATTAATTTTGTGTGACGTCATATTTGCAATTTTACTTTGCCTACTGACTAAAGGTGTTTATATATGTCAATGTCATTAATTCTGTCAAAAATTAGGCAATCCAACATGACGTCATAAGTGGAGGGCAGGTGTGATGTTAACCTCACTTTTGAATATTTTTAAAAATTATTTATGTATATATCTTATGAATATGATAGAAATCGAGGAATTTTGATACGAATTATTCATAAAATTAAACCATAATTTTTTCCATGGCTCCATCATTGAGAAATATATGTTTGCAATTTATTTCTGGCAGCTGCCCTCCACTAAATTCATTTGTTATGGATTGGTCTATTGTTGTCAAGGAGGGTTAACTTGTGACAGCTGTCACTTTCAGAAAATTATAGTTGTAAAGGAAAAATTTCTTATAAATATTTTAAATAAATATGTTTTATTTTAATAAAAATGATAAACGTTCCATACATTTTCATGTAAAATAGAACTACATATAAATATATAGATTTTATTTCCACAAGTCATGAATTATATAAAATTATATTCTTTTCGCTTGGTACACTGACACAAAAATACAGTTGTGACGTCATATCCAGAGACAACTACCTAAAGAGAGATTGGAAACTCAATTCTTTTATATCGTCATAAAGTTCGCCATCTATCAACATATGCAACTAACTAAACCACAGTAACTAGATCTATAAAATATTATTCGTATGTGTTTTTAAAATTATTTATTTAAAAGAAAGAGAAAAACTCATATTGATATTATGAATATTTATTTAAAATATATAGTGTACAAATTTTAAATTGCAAAGGAACTATGAGTAGATATATAAATAATATTAATAACAGAGTTTAATAGAATTTATATAGATAATACGTATTTAAATATAAACAATATTTAATTTACATTTTTCAATATTTATTTATATATATATATATATATATATATATATATATATATATATATATATATATATATATATATATATATGAGTGCAGAATTTTAACTTTTAATACTGAAAAACTAAGCAGGAGAAAATCGGAAAATTGTACACAGTTATAAAAAAATTACAAGGTGATAGACTTTTCTAGATTATTTAAAATTATATATACTTGTGTATCCATCCATGAATTTTAGCAAGCTAAATTTAAAATCAACATTCATTTCTTTTCCATTTTTATTGATTTCTCAATTATGCTTTTTAAATTATGTTGAGGAATAGTGAAAAATATAAATGTATGTGTATATACATGTTTGTATATTTTTTTTACAATTTCCTCACCTTTTCGCGAGATTCAATTTCTAATTTGTGTACTGTAATATCTGAGCCATATTTTTACATCTATGTATATGTATGTGATGTAAACTAAAACTTGTAAGCAACACAATTGGATATGTATATCGTTTTATTAGTATTATTTTTTTGAAAGAATTTTATTTTAGGATGAGTTGAAAAGAGACGTACCTACGTAGGTGAAAAAAGAAAAGAAAATTGGGAGCTAAGGAATATCAACCTCTATCTTCATAGTTCTTCACATAACTCATTTAGTCGCAACTTTATGAACGATATTTTCAGCTTTTACATACTAATGTGGAGCTTTAGTTCTTTTTTCATTGGTTCACTTCTTTTCTCATATAGAATTCTTCCGAAGAATTGCAAATGATGTTTATTTGATGAATGTTCAACAGGATATTTATCTCCTAATTTGTAAGTTATTGATATTCGAAATACAAGCATATTAAGAATTTGCTCTCCATGAAATTCTACAGAAACATGTATAAGAAAAATTTATAAATATTATTATATGTATTAAAAGTAATTAATGTTTATAAGATATCTTACGAGTTTTCTGTTCTCTGTATGTTTTAAACGTATAAAAATTCAAATAATGTGGGATCTAAAATTTTGTATGTCATGACAGCTTTTAAATTTTTCAGTTTGACGTTTAAATTTTCCATTATATTTTTTGCATTGCTTTCTATGTTAAGTCTTCGTCATTTTTGTGATTTTGCTGCCCTCTGAAGAAATATGCAAGGAACTATTTTCCCCATGCTCCGTCAACCCCTCATCACCAAGCACTTTGTTACAAGGTCACCCTTAAGTCTGTCCAATATCTCTTTAGATATTTGTCTCTGGTCATATCGTTATAGTGCTCATCGTTTTTATTAAAATGGTTAATGAAAAGTTTTATATTTTGAAAATATTTTAGTACAAAATCATTTAAAATTAGTCATATTCTCCTAATATGACAAAATATATGCAACTTTTTTTTTGTACCGGACCCCATTGACATAGTATGTTTATGTTATATTTTCACTAGAAATATATAGAATCTCTTACAAGAAACTTTCTGTATGGAATTTGTACAAAATATATAGAACTGGCTGAAGATAAAGTACTGAAAATATGGAATCTATTGTAAGAAACTTTTTGTGTGGCTTCTGTAGAAAATACATAGAACCATAATAAATAATATATTATTTATTAAATGATAGAACTGATGGAAGGAAATGCGCTAGCCACATCAGATTTTTTTGTTTCAATTTCATTTAATTTAAAACTTTTCGATGTTATTTGTTGTGTGAAAACAATGAAATATTTAGATCAACCTTACTGCTAATTAAAAATTTGAGATATTCGAGGCTCTAATGTTAAAATCGAGAAAAGGAGAAAAGAAGTATGTCGAGATAATATGGATAATGACGAGACGAGAGTAAATTAACCAATCTGAAGTGATGGTTCATTATGCGTTTTTTATATTTATTATTGTAATATACAACAATATTACACCTGACCATTATTTCTTTCCATTTGGACAACAAGCACAATCTACAAACGCGGAATCTGATAGTTTGCGCGTGCATCAAATCAAGTAAAAATTACAAAGTAGAAATTCAAATCATTTGGTTCTTAACGCAGATTCAATTTCAAATTATAAATAAAACTGTTTAAAGGATAGTGCAAATTCCATCTTGACGTTCGTATTTATTAACTCAAATATCAACACTGTCCGATAGATCACCGTACTGGCAATTCTTCCTTCCAACCCAGACTTGTACAATCCATAAAATTTCCACATTATCCTCAATCAAACAAACAGAGCACCGTTAACTTGTAGTCATCAGCTCGTGCGGTCAGTTGTCACATGTCTCATGGCCATGGCCAACTCCGTCTAGCACGCGTAGTTTCGCTCCACTGCCGCCAGATTGCAGACCTATCGCGCGAGGGACACGCTCGAGGAACAATCGCCATCGCCAAAGCAGGAAACTCAACTGAACTGGTTTCTGCCTGCCTGAGTTCGCAGACGAAAACAGCTAACGGTCACTAGTATTGATAACGATTAATTATATTCACGAAATACAAATATGTGGAGTAGAAAATGTTACTGATTATAATAAATGGTAAAATTGTTTCTTTCTACCGGTTTGTTGCATGTTTAGACAAGAATTTTAGAACTGTATTCTAAAAAATCTGATGTGGCCAGCACATAACCTCTCGCCAGATATTTTACCTGGTTGTACGCATAAAACGAAAAATATTTTTAAATACAAATACATATGTTCATGTCTCACTACAAAATAATTCTCACATATATTTGCAAAATCTATGGGATATTTTAATATAAATTATGTACAATACATACATTTTCTTTATAAGTATTCAATATCCTGAATTTTTTTTCTACTTAGCTTTTCTTTTTCTTTATATTCGTAATTTTTTCGCAAATTCTTCTTATATTCTTTTTTACGTATATTCTTTTACGTTGTTGACTTTTTTTTATTTTCATAATCTTCATAATAATGTACAAATATTTTTGACAACGGCATACAAATATTTTTGACAGTGACATTTATGTGTCAATTACAAACATTAGAATTTTTTGCCTTGAAGTAGTTTGATTTGAGAATTTTTACATCAATATATTTTATATGCATTTCTTTCTTTATCTCTAAATCTATAGAAGATATAATAATGAATTTATATTTATCGAATAAAGAATTTAACATTCTTTAATATAAGTATTTACATAAATTTTCGATAAATAATATTTAGATGATTTTTTTCTTGTAACTAGTACTTCCGGTTGTCCAATTGTTACCAAAACTTAATCAACTCTTCCCATTATTGTTAGATTGAGGAATCCGTAGTTAAAAATGTCTTAAGTCTTATAGTATTTGAGTTATCGTGAATCCAACATCAACACACACATCCACACACACATACACACATACGGACATCATCGTAAAAATGTTATAATCGGTTTCTAGGGACCTTAAAACGTGCTTATTCACTAAAATCTGGATATGCGATTTTTAGCATGAATACAATACCTCTCTTAGCGAGAGGTAAAAATCTGATGTGGCTAACACATGATCTCCCGTCATTTCCATTTTTGAAATAGCAATGAGCTTTGAGTAAAACTAAGTTCGATTAGTTATCAATTTTGGCATTTGGGTAATATGCTTACCAAACAACAGTTAATCGCTCTGTATCATGTTCAAGTAGAATCAAGACTAAGATATGGTATTTGTTTATGGGGGATGTCGTCTTCCGCTAGTAATGTGTTTGTCGTACAGAAGCGCATAATACGAACAATCGCAGGTGTTCCATGTAGGACCTCCTGTAGAAATTTGTTTTCACAATATAAAATTTTAACCGTATAATCTCTATATATATATATATATATATATATATATATATATATATATATATATATATATATATATATATATATATATTTGAAATCTGTACATTTATTTTTAATAGTAAAAGTAATCTTAAAAAAATTCAGATATACATTTATGCAACACCAGACAAAAACAAATGTTCTATATGCCAAAAAATAAACATATAACTTTAAATAAAATTACAGTGCAAGGTCTAACTATTTTAAATAAGCTTCCCGAAAATATTAGAACAGAAAATCATAAAAATTTATTCAAAAAATTATTAAAAACATTTTTGTTACAAAAATCATTTTATACAATGGATGAATTTATGCCACACTAATTTTTCTCTCGGTTTCGGATTAGTACTAAAGTCTTTCCTGGCTTTTGTAATTTTTATTTAATTATTATGTAATTATTTTTTTTACCTTTATTATTATTATTATTATTATTACTATTATTATTATTACTATTATTATTATTATTATTATTATTATTATTATTATTATTATTATTAATAATAATAATCTAATTTGTTGTTTCAATAAATAGAAAAGTCTGTAATACCAAATTTTAGACTATATTTTATAATGTTTTTCCTCGAAAATTTGTTAAGAGCTCCAAATTAAGTACCACTTCCGGTTTATCATATAGGTATAATCAAAATCTAATGTTGTTTCAAAATATACACGAGTTTTATACACCAAATTTGAGAAGTTTTGAATCATGTTTTAATATATTTTTTCAAAAAAATCTGGTTTTGCTTCCTGTATAGCAGTTTATCAATTTTAGAAAACATTTAGTATGTCATTTTCATTAATATAAAAGTTTTAAATACCAAATTTGAAAAGTTTTGGATTGTATCAACTTATTTTTCACGAAAATCTGTTCAGAAGTTCAAATAAAGTATCACTTCCAGTTTATCAATTTTATTCAAAATCTAATATGTTGCTTCCCTTTATATAGAAGTCTTAAATACTAAAGTTGACAAGTTTTGGAATATATCCTATTATATTTTTCACGAAAATCTGTTCAGAGCTTGAAGTAAAGATCACTTCCGGTTTATCAATTTTAGGAGAAATCTAACATGTCGTTCTCATTAATATAGAAATCTTAAATACCAAATTTGAAAAGTTTTGAAATATATCAATATATTTTGCACGAAAATCTGTTGAGAGCTTCAAGTAAAGTATCACTTCCGGTTTATCAATTTTAGAAAAAATCTAGAATGTCGTTTTCATTAATACAAAAATCTTAAATACAAACCATCGTAAAAATATTAAAAACGTGTTGTGGGGACCCTAATTCGTGCTTATTTACTGAAAACTCACCATCGACTTTTTGGCACGATTACATTACCTCCCTTACCTACGGTATGACGGGAGGGGAAAATAAAGTATATCAAATATATTTGACAAAATTCGGGTATATAATGCAATGTAAATAGATATGTTATCTCTGTTCGGATGGTTGCACGCATTTCGCGATAAATTGATTATTAGTTTTATGGTTATCTAATGACCTATGCATGCATTCTCTTCCTAATGGGGCAACTTTTGTCTAATTTAATTTTATAGTTCTCGATATCTTCATGCAAATCGAGTTTTTTGACACAACCTGTATATTATTTGAACACAACATATACTTATCAAGTAATAATGAATTTTTAGAAATAAAAAAGTTAGGGCCTACTTGCAGTTAAACCGGAAGCTCTACTGCTTTGAAAATAATTGAATTGGAACGGGCATGTTGCAAAACCCCTAGATACCCAATTTCGTAAAATAATATTGAACAGTTTTTACAATAACGATAGCGTAAGCTCGATCTGGGACACGCTGTATTATATCTCGTTAAACAATGCCGTCTAACAAAATTCGTTAATTAATAATGAAGCAAGTTCGTCAGCTGTCTGTTTTCATAGCTCACTACATATATTAAAACTTCCAAATAACTTTGAAGCCACAAAAATTTAGTCTACCCTGCTTTGCAACATGTTGTGGTATATACATCAAAAACTTTTCTCCAACAAAAATGTTTTATATCTCTTATAAAGGAAAGATGAGAGTAGTAATCTGTATGGTGTATATTCATGACATATTTCTGTATTTAGCGCATGAACGTTATTGGAGTTACATACTGTGGTGAAATAAATTTCCTGCCTTCAATAGAATTCATCAAAATCAGGAACTAGATGAAGTTCGGAACTCAATTGTGGATGGGAATATACATACGCGAGTAGATGTACTCAAATAGTTTGATTTATATCCCGTTTGAAATTAAGGAAATGATGCAAACAAATTATAAAGTAGATTTAGAACACTTTTTATAGTAATAAAGTGTCATTTCCGTCAGTTAAAGTACAAGTTACTCTATAAAAATTGAAAATTATATGCAGTCAATCTTGTTAATATATTATTGGTAAATTAGGCATTTGTTTTATGCATAGATATTTTTGATTTAGTGATTTCCGTATATTAATGAATGCGTCGTATATACACTGTAGGATTAAAGTATGGTATAAAAAATCTGATGTGGCCAGCACATTACCTTCCGTCAGTTCTATGTATTTTGTACAAATTTCATACGGAAAGTTCCTTGCTAAATTAAATATTCTATTTCTTGTACATTACCTTCCCGCAGTTGCATGTATTTTATGCAAATTTCATACAGAAAATTATTATTTTGTGACGTTTTCTATATACAGTGTAATGTATCTGCAGAAATAAAAGATTTATTATTATTATTATTTCTTGTACATTACCTTAAAGCAGTTGTATGTATTTTATACAAATTCCATACAGAAAGCAAAAGATCCTATATTTCCAGTAAAAATTGTAAGACAAACACACTATGTCAATTTCACTTGACACTGACATCTTTCAATCAGAATTTTCTTAATATAGTAGCTGTTTTCATAGCTATGGCTACTTTATGAAATTTAATTTCTTTATAATTTTTTAACTCTATATCCATTTAATATTAAGTATAAAATGCAGTCAAATCGTACAGAGAATAAAATATACTTTAATATTTATAATAACATCAAATGTGAAAAAATTATATTTAACATAGTTTTTTCAAGAAAAACTGTTAAAATCTTCAAATGATGGTACTTCCGGTTGACCAATTGTAACCAAAGTCTAATCAGCTCTTCATATGGATGTAACGAAGAAGTACACGAAAAAATTATAATTTTTGTAACTGTAGTATTAGAGTTATCGCAGACGAAAATTTTGTTACACACACACACACATCCACACACACACACATCCACACACACATCCACACACACACACACACACACACACACACACACACACACACACACACACACATACAGACATCATCGTAAAAATAGTAAATTCGTATTCTAGGGACCCTAAAACGTGCTTATTGATTAAAAACTCATCATCGATTTTTTTGACCAAAGACAATACCTTCCTTACCTAAAGGTGACGGAAGGTAAAAAAAAACAGCGAATTTGTACCATAGTAAAGGAAGTATTGTAATCGCGAAAAATTTCGGTTTTCAGATTTCAACGGAAATATCCATTTTGACTAATTTCGTCGTGACGTCTGTACGTATGTATGTATGTATGTATGTATGTATGTATGTATGTATGTATGTATGTATGTATGTATGTATGTATGTATGTATGTATGTATGTATGTATGTATGTATGTATGTATGTATGTATGTATGTATGTATGTATGTATGTATGTATGTATGTATGTATGTATGTATGTATGTATGTATGTATGTATGTATGTATGTATGTATGTATGTATGTATGTATGTATGTATGTATGTATGTATGTATGTATGTATGTATGTATGTATGTATGTATGTATGTATGTATGTATGTATGTATGTATGTATGTATGTATGTATGTATGTATGTATGTATGTATGTATGTATGTATGTATGTATGTATGTATGTATGTATGTATGTATGTATGTATGTATGTATGTATGTATGTATGTATGTATGTATGTATGTATGTATGTATGTATGTATGTATGTATGTATGTATGTATGTATGTATGTATGTATGTATGTATGTATGTATGTATGTATGTATGTATGTATGTATGTATGTATGTATGTATGTATGTATGTATGTATGTATGTATGTATGTATGTATGTATGTATGTATGTATGTATGTATGTATGTATGTATGTATGTATGTATGTATGTATGTATGTATGTATGTATGTATGTATGTATGTATGTATGTATGTATGTATGTATGTATGTATGTATGTATGTATGTATGTATGTATGTATGTATGTATGTATGTATGTATGTATGTATGTATGTATGTATGTATGTATGTATGTATGTATGTATGTATGTATGTATGTATGTATGTATGTATGTATGTATGTATGTATGTATGTATGTATGTATGTATGTATGTATGTATGTATGTATGTATGTATGTATGTATGTATGTATGTATGTATGTATGTATGTATGTATGTATGTATGTATGTATGTATGTATGTATGTATGTATGTATGTATGTATGTATGTATGTATGTATGTATGTATGTATGTATGTATGTATGTATGTATGTATGTATGTATGTATGTATGTATGTATGTATGTATGTATGTATGTATGTATGTATGTATGTATGTATGTATGTATGTATGTATGTATGTATGTATGTATGTATGTATGTATGTATGTATGTATGTATGTATGTATGTATGTATGTATGTATGTATGTATGTATGTATGTATGTATGTATGTATGTATGTATGTATGTATGTATGTATGTATGTATGTATGTATGTATGTATGTATGTATGTATGTATGTATGTATGTATGTATGTATGTATGTATGTATGTATGTATGTATGTATGTATGTATGTATGTATGTATGTATGTATGTATGTATGTATGTATGTATGTATGTATGTATGTATGTATGTATGTATGTATGTATGTATGTATGTATGTATGTATGTATGTATGTATGTATGTATGTATGTATGTATGTATGTATGTATGTATGTATGTATGTATGTATGTATGTATGTATGTATGTATGTATGTATGTATGTATGTATGTATGTATGTATGTATGTATGTATGTATGTATGTATGTATGTATGTATGTATGTATGTATGTATGTATGTATGTATGTATGTATGTATGTATGTATGTATGTATGTATGTATGTATGTATGTATGTATGTATGTATGTATGTATGTATGTATGTATGTATGTATGTATGTATGTATGTATGTATGTATGTATGTATGTATGTATGTATGTATGTATGTATGTATGTATGTATGTATGTATGTATGTATGTATGTATGTATGTATGTATGTATGTATGTATGTATGTATGTATGTATGTATGTATGTATGTATGTATGTATGTATGTATGTATGTATGTATGTATGTATGTATGTATGTATGTATGTATGTATGTATGTATGTATGTATGTATGTATGTATGTATGTACGTACGTACGTGCAGGGTGTATATCGAAAAGTGAAACATAGGCGTTTAACATGGAAAATCAGTTTTTCTTTGCGCAAAAGTTACAAAGTTATAAAGATTTAAATTCTGCATCTAAATCAAGCGAAGTGATTATTCCATCTCTTCATAAAAAGTATTGTGCCTGCGTTAGCGTAATGATGTAGTTGTTTTAGATGAAATTGAAGAGCAACTCAGAAGAATGATAAAGAGAATACATGCAGTTGGAAGTATGAATCTGGAGTTTAATGTTGATAAATCCAAGGTGGATGGAGTGAAACTGGCAATGAATGAGTTTGTATATTTGGGTAGCATGGTATCAAGGGATGGTCGAATTGAAAGGAGAGTGAGTGCGGGGTGTAAGGTAATGGGTGCTCTGGGTACGTTTGCTCGAAACGTAAACGTATCTAGAGAAGCTCGTTTAAGTGTGTATAATGGAGTGCTAGTGCCTGCTTTGATGTATGGAAGCGAATGTTGGACATGGACGGGAAAGCATAAAAAGAAAGTTACTGCCGTGAAAATGAGGTATTTACGTGGTGTATGTGGATATGTAAGACGGGATCGCGTGAAGAATAATTTGGTGTATAAAGCATTTATGGTTAGGAAGAATGTTAAGAGAGTAGGAATTAGGAATGAGCCAGTTGAGATGTCATGTGGAGAGAATGAAGAGTAAACGCTTGTAAAGCGTATATTCACTACTATTTCTTCCATTACTGATTGTCAACCTTTGCAAAATGACTTAATTTCTATAGTTGCCTGGTGCAATAGAAATGATTTACATTTGAATTTTAAAAAATGTAATATTGTAACATATTCTAGGAAATCAAATCCGATAATTTTTGATTATGTTCTTGATAATAAAATTCTCACTCGAAGTAACGATATAAAAGACTTAGGAATCGATTTCGACTCTAAATTGTCACTTAACGTTCACATTAAAAATTTATGTACATCAAGTAACAAAATGCTAGGATTCATTATAAGGAATTGTTGTAATTTTTCCACTATAGAACCCATAATCACTATGTATTTTGCTTACGTCAGATCTAAACTGGATGATTGCTGTATCATATGGTGCCCCATACATGATATTTACATAAAGAGTATTGAAAATGTACAAAAAAGATTTCTAAAATATTTATATTTCAAATCATTTAGCTCTTACCCTGATGTAAATATTACGTATAATATGTTGTGTAATATGTTTAAATTTAAAAGCCTTGTAAGTAGGCGTGATGAAATTTTGTCATTGCATTTATCTAAATTAGTGAATAACAAAGTTGATGACGTTGAGTCCCTTAATCTATTATGTTTCCGTATACCATCATCAAACACTCGATGCAATGATACTTTTTACCTACCTAATGCACGTACTAATATACTTATGTCTTCACCTATTTATATGATGTGCAGTGCATATAATAGGTTATACATTGATATTGATATATTTAACATTGTGTAATGATATAATGAACATTTCTCTTTATTTTTCTATTTTGTCATTCATACGTATGTACATGTTTTGTATTTTCTTTTGTATTTTGTACCTGTCCTGTAATTGGTCTTTGGCTGTTGGGCAGAAGTATTATAATAAATAAATAAAAATAAATAAATAAATATCTTGGTGAAATTGAGGGTGTTCGATTGCGTGGCCGTTCAGTGCGTAAGTGGATGGAAGTGATTGATAAGGTGCTAAATGAGAGAAAGTTTCCGAGTGGGAAGAGAAGAAGAGCATGTGGCCGAGGCGAAAGAAGTGTGCTTAGACAGGAATGTGTGACGAAGGATGATTGTTTCGTAACTATTATTGTGGTCCGGTTGCGGTATTTTGCTACCGAAAATCGGTCACTTTAATATGTTAAAAGTGAGGAATATTTGTTGTATGATGTCAAGTTAGTAAGAATGTTGTTGAAAGAGAGAGTGATTATTTTTGTGGTTGATGTTTTATAAAGTTACAGTTTTCATGAGCTTTTACCCTAGGCAGCCATGGATTTATGTCAAAAAACAAATAAATGAATATCATTTTTACCTTCCGTCACCTTTAGGTAAGGAAGGTATTGTCTTTGGTCAAAAATTTCGGTGGCGAGTTTTTAATGAATAAGCACGTTTTAAGGTCCCTAGAATACGATTTTACTATTTTCACGATGATTTCTGTATGTGTGTGTGTGTGTGTGTGTGTGTGTGTGTGTGTGTGTGTGTGTGTGTGTGTGTGTGTGTGCGTGTGTGTGTGTGTGGATGTGTGTGTGTGTGTGTGTGTGTGTGTGTGTGTGTGTGTGTAACAAAATTTTCGTCTGCGATAACTCTAATACTACAGTTACAAAAATTATAATTTTTTCGTGTACTTCTTCGTTACATCCATATGAAGAGCTAATTAGATTTTGGCTACAATTGGCCAACCGGAAGTACCATCATTTGAAGATTTTAATAGTTTTTCTTGATAAAACTATGTTAAATATAATTTTTTCACATTTGATGTTATTATAAATATTAAAGAATATTTTATTCTCTATACGATTTGACTGCATTTTATACTTAATATTAAATGGATATAGAGTTAAAAATTATAAAGAAATTAAATTTCATAAAGTAGCCATAGCTATGGAAACAGCTACTATATTAAGAAAATTCTGATTGAAAGATGTCAGTGTCAAGTGAAATTGACCTAGTGTGTTTATCTTACAATTTTTATTGGAAATATAGGATCTTTTGCTTTCTGTAAAGAATTTGTATAAAATACATACAACTGCTTTAAGGTAATGTACAAGAAATAATAATAATAATAATAATAATAATAATAATAATAATAATAAATCTTTTATTTCTGCAGATACATTACACTGTATAGGGTGCGAGCAGACACGTGACTCGAGCGTCCTTGACGTGCTAGGAATCAGCTGATTTGTGTGCGCTTGTCATTTTGACAATAACAATGTCACTTTGACAAGATCAATGTTTGACTTATTTTAATTTTAAACTGTTGAAAAGTTATTATTTTTAATTTCATGTGTTTTACTGCCTGAAAATTGTACATTAATAACATTTTAGCAGTTCAAAATCAAAATAAGTCAAAAAATTGGTCTTGTCAAAGTGACACTATTCTTGTCAAAACGACATGCGCACACAAATCAGCTGATTCCAAGTACGTCAAGGACGCCCGAGTCACGTGTCTGCTCGCGCCCTATATAGAAAACGTCACAAAATAATAATTTTCTGTATGAAATTTGCATAAAATACATACACTGCGGGAAGGTAATGTGCAAGAAATAGAATATTTAATTTAGCAAGGAACTTTCCGTATGAAATTTGTACAAAATACATAGAACTGACGGAAGGTAATGTGCTGGCCACATCAGATTTTTTTCACATTTAATGTTATTATAAATATTAAAGAATATTTTATTCTCTATACAATTTGACTGCATTTTATCCTTAATATTAAATGGATATAGAGTTAAAAAATTATAAAGAAATTAAATTTCATAAAGTAATGGTTACTTAGCTATGGTAGCTATGGAAACAGCTACTATATTAAGAAAATTTTGATTGAAAGATGTCAGTGTCAAGTGAAATTGACATAGTGTGTTTGTCTTATAATTTTACTGGAAATATATGATCTTTTGCTATAAATTTTCTGTATAGAATTTGCATAAAATACATGCAACTGCCGGAAGGTAAAGTACAAGAAATATAATCTTTAGTAAGGAACGTTCTGTATGAAATTTGTACAAAATACATAGAACTGACGGAAGGTAATGTGCTGGCCACATCAGATTTTTTAATTAGAACTAAAACAGTTACCTTTTTGTGTTTTGTGTTAATATACTATTTTAGTCTAAATTTAGTCCTAAGATTGTTAAAAATTACGCATTTCTTTATTTATTTTCATAAAGTAAAAACCCATGAAAACTTTATAATTAATTTTTAAGTTTATATAGAGAGCTAAAATTCTAAAATTCTCAGTTCTTCCTACCGGTTGAGGATTATTTTGGAGGTCGGGGCGAAGTCTTTCTACGCTATAGACGAGATTATAAAAATGCGCAATATTCTTATTTAATGGGTCATGAAAATTTTGGAGAAAACAGATAATGCGCGACATTAATGTGTGAGTGCGTGAGAGTGTTACTCGCCGAGCCTCATCAAAAGAGTCATTCAAACGCACTAAAAACGTTTCGCACGCAAAATATAATACCGTACATAAAAAATAAAAACACGTTAAAGCTTTATTTTTCATATTATTTTTTATTAAATTTATTTAGAAGAACCAACAGCCTAAGCCAAACAGATCCCCGCGAATTTACAAACATGTATACATAGCATTCATATGCATAAAAAAACTTAAAAAGGTTTTAGATAATAATATTATTGGATTATTATCCAATCAAAAAACAAGATCAAACTGCTCCTACCTTCACACCATTACATAGTTAAAATGGGCTGTTTAAATCTAGAAAAGCTGATGTCTAATTTGTTTGTTGATTTAATGTGATGTTGATGTGTTTTGCAATATTTTTTGAATTTTATAAGAATTTTTGTTATAGTTTTCGCTGTGAATTTGTGATTAGTTATAGAAGTTCCTGTTCTTTATTACTTTGTGCTGTGATTTTATCTCATTCATATAAACATTCAATAATTCATAACACAATATTTACTTTATTATATTATCCGAGCGAGAAAAATGTAATTTTTGAATTTTAAACATACTATCTTACGAATAGGAATTAAATAATTTCCCTTTTTCAAGCAATTTTGCTCAGATTTTTGGGGGCATCTGAGAAAATAGCCTAGGGGCAATTTTATTTTAAATCCGGCCCTGATCTGAGCACTAAAGTGCGCTTTTTTGCGCAAACTAACGTCACAAGTACTATTTGTTACGCATGCGTACTTTGAATCTAGTATCAAACTCGGATGAAAAAATCTGACGTGTCCAGCACATTACCTTCCGTCAGTTCTATGTATTTTAGAAAAAATCCATACAGTCAGTATCTTGCGAAAGTTTCTATATTTCCAGTACATTACTTTCCCTTAGTTCTATGTATTTTGTACAAATTCCATACAGAAAGTTTCAGAATTGATTCTATATTTGCAGTAACATTATAACACATACTATGTCAATTGCACTTGACAATGACATGATGACATGAGTCTGTAAGAAATTTTTAATTATATTAGCTGTTTCCAATGTTATTGCATAGCTGGCTTTATTATTTTTTAACTCAATATCCATTTAATATGAAGTATACAATATAATCAAATAGTATAGAGCACTAGCGTAACCTCGGCTTCGCCGAGTTTTCTCTAGGGCTCCGCCGATAGTGTTTTATGATGCCCACGCAACATGCCCACCCAAACTGCCCACGCAACATGTTCACCAAAACTGCCCACGCAACATGCCCACCCTAACTGCACACGCAACATGCCCAAGCAACATGCCCACCCAAACTGCCCACGCAACATGCCCACCCAAACTGCCCACGCAACATGCTCACTCAAACTGCTCACGCAATATCATTGTTTTTTCAAGAAAAACTGTTAAAATCTTTAAATGAGGGTACTTCCGGTCGACCAATTATAACCAAAATCTAATCAGCTCTTCATATGGATGTAATGAAGAGGAATATGAAAGAATTATAATTTTTAGAATTGTAGTGTTGGAGTTATCGTCGGAGAAAAAATCGTCACATACACACAGACATACAGACATGATCGCAAAAATAGTAAAATCGTATTCTAGGGACTCTAAAACGTGCTTATTCATTAAAAACTCAGCATCGATTTTTTTGTTCAAAAACAATACTTTCCTTGACGGAAGGTAAAAATAGAGCAGACCCTATATTTCTGAACTAGAATCTATTACGAAAATCGAACGAAACTCAAATGAACATCATTTACAATTTAGTAGAAATGACTAAAAATTCTCGAACAAGAACGAGATCGGAATAAAATCTAGACAAAAATAGTATAATGTAATTCAAGCTTAAGAAAATTATGATATTATCAAAGGAATATTCTCAAAGTTGATTATTAGAACTTACTTTTTATATTACTTTTTTCATCCTTACCTGAGTATGGAAAAACGATCTGTGATATGGAAACTTACCTTTGTAGGTCATGTGTGCATTTCAAATGGAGAACCCTAAAAAAAATCCCTGAAATAATGAAACAGATTTTGGTATTCATTAATACGCCGAAACATCTTTCAATAATTTTATATAATTTATTAAACGTTTAATATATAAGTCTAAATATACATATAGTAAATATATAACATTATCACACAAAATTAGTCCCTTTACATTATGCTGAAATATACCAAGGTTTGGCTTGGAGTTCGAGAGAGGTACACTTAACATCTCACAGCGACAAAAACACATGAAAAATGACACCGAATCACAATCCATGACAGCAGAGTGTTTCTGCCTGAAAGGTTTTAAGCAAACACTCTTCTTTACTCTGGATCGAAGCCGTAGATTTGATTATTTGGTTATGTGACAGGTGGGCTCGACCAAACAAACAAAAGACTACTTCAACCCAGAGTAGTTCACAACACAGCCTTAAAGTCTTAAACAATCGTCTTACTAGATTTCAACAAGTATCATTTACTGATCACTGTCATCTCTGTATCAACAGTATTACCGTGTAAACAATCCGTAGCCATGGTAACCGCCTCCATTTTCTTTTTTGATCCCTCTCTAGTTGATCCATGCATAGTAGACAATCTTTGTGTTTCACCATTTCTCTCCATAGCTTCTTTATTACATAACAAATCATAGAATTCTTTTCTGAAATTATCGTTCAACCATCCGTACAATAATGGATTCGAGCAAGCACTTGACATGCCTATCATATGACAGATGGCATAACCTACAATCATGTTCTGAGTGACTGGAAGCTTCCAGAGATCTGCAAGAAGATTAAAGAGGTTGAGTGGAAGCCAACTAATGCCGAAGATGATGGCGATGGATACGAGAAGGGTGTTGGTGCGTTGGAGGCGACGTCCACGGAGAGCACGGCGGCTGCTGTTTTGGTTTTCGTTACCGACGTAACCGTGCGCGTAGCGGTATTGGAGTTTGTAGTATATCCGCAAGTATGCCATCTGGAAGAAGAAGAAATATAAATTAGAACGATACATGAAAAATTAAACACTAAACATTAAACATAAGAATATAAGACAAACATAGGTAGAGCCAATGCTCTTTAATTTAATCTTTTATTTAACTTGCGTTGTCTAATAACGCATCTACACATTCGCAAAAATGGCGAGTCGAATCGCAAACCGAGTGGCGGAGCAAATGTGTAGTCTGTTCATTTGTCATTCGCCTCGTCCCTCGCCTTGCCGCTCGTAGCGCTCGCTCTAGGAGCGGTTTTTGGGGGCGAGTCAAAGGCTCGTAGCGATGCGGCGAAATATGTCTTTACATTCGGCGAGTGTGAAAACGGTCATTCGTGTTGTGGGAGCGAACGTGCGAATATCACTCACGAATTTCGGCGAATAACAAGGCGAAACACGAGTACGAATGTGTAGATGCGCCATAACTTTTTACAAACCATTTTAACCGAGTTTGCTAACAGAATACAGAGGTGAAATTTAGTACGTATTTGGAATAAAATTTTCTTCATTATTGCATCTATACACTTGTAGCAAGTAAAAGGTTGCAACTTGTTTTTTGATGTTTGAATTTTATACCACGTTCATAATTATTCATATTCGGAGCGTAATTTGTCGTTTAAAATTCAAAAGTGTTAAAAATTTAACCTAAATTTGTATATTTCATACTGAATTATTTCATTCTTAAACTAAAATACTACCACATTTTACGATTATTCCTAAGATTTAACTAAAAACGAAAATCATTGTAGGAAAGGGTAATATCGCCAATAAATTATAAAATTAACATTGACATTGACAATGTGTACATTGAAATCTCTAACCTATATATCTTGTTCCATTTAAGCCATTCAGTATTGTAGAGAATATTGGAGATCTACTAAAATAAAAAATAAATAAATATATCATCACGGCATATTTCCCATTGCTTGGTGTGCCAATCTGCTTTGTACGCAGATATCGGTAATGGTGATGACATATTTGTACCGTGCGGGCGTTTACCAAGCGTCACCTCACGGGCACTCATTGCTGGCGTGGAAATATTTGGCGTCGGTCGGGTCGAACCCGGTTCCCCAGATTCGCGACCACACACTTAGGCACGCGACTTAAATGGATCAGATTATACTTTTGAAATATTTCACACATTTTTTGTCCAAAATAAAATACATACTTCTCGAATTTCGCGATTATTAAGCCATAAGGCTAACTTCACAAATTTCGCCTGCATTTGGGTTGCCAACTAGCATGAAAATTTTGAGTACGAAGTATCACTGCTGTCGAATGTCATATTCAAATTTCTTATAACTATCTAAATACGTTAGTAAGACAAAGTTGAAGCTATTAAACATACGTATTGAAGATAGAATGTAGAAAACCATAAGTAAAATAAATAAATAAATAAATAAATATATCATCACGGCATATTACCCATTGCTGGGTGTGCCAGAGATAAATATACACTTCTTTTACAATCTTCTACAATTTTGTGAATATTTCTTTATTTTCAAGCTCATTCGTTTTTACCTTCTGTCATTTGAAGGTAAGGAAGGTAATGTCTTTGGTCCAAAAATTCGATGTTGAGTTTTTAATCAATAAGCACGTTTTAGGATCCCTAGAATACGATTTTATTATTTTTACGATGATGTGTATATGTGTGTGCGCGTGTACGTGAGCGTGTGCGTGTGTGCGTGTGTGTCTGTGTGTGTGTGTGCGTGTACGTGTACGTGTGCGTGTGCGTGTGCGTGTACGTTTGCGTGTGTGCGTGTGTGTCTGTGTGTGTGTGTGTGTGTGTCTGTGTGTGTGTGCGTGTGCGTGTGCGTGTGCGAATGCGTATGCGTATGCGTATGCGTATGCGTATGCGTATGCGTATGCGTATGCGTATGCGTATGCGTATGCGTATGCGTATGCGTATGCGTATGCGTATGCGTATGCGTATGCGTATGCTTATGCGTATGCGTATGCGTATGCGTATGCGTATGCGTATGCGTATGCGTATGCGTATGCGTATGCGTATGCGTATGCGTATGCGTATGCGTATGCGGATGCGTATGCGTATGCGTATGCGTATGCGTATGCGTATGCGTATGCGTATGCGTATGCGTATGCGTATGCGTATGCGTATGCGTATGCGTATGCGTATGCGTATGCGTATGCGTATGCGTATGCGTATGCGTATGCGTATGCGTATGCGTATGCGTATGCGTATGCGTATGCGTATGCGTATGCGTATGCTTATGCGTATGCGTATGCGTATGCGTATGCGTATGCGTATGCGTATGCGTATGCGTATGCGTATGCGTATGCGTATGCGTATGCGTATGCGTATGCGTATGCGTATGCGTATGCGTATGCGTATGCGTATGCGTATGCGTATGCGTATGCGTATGCGTATGCGTATGCGTATGCGTATGCGTATGCGTATGCGTATGCGTATGCGTATGCGTATGCGTATGCGTATGCGTATGCGTATGCGTATGCGTATGCGTATGCGTATGCGTATGCGTATGCGTATGCGTATGCGTATGCGTATGCGTATGCGTATGCGTATGCGTATGCGTATGCGTATGCGTATGCGTATGCGTATGCGTATGCGTATGCGTATGCGTATGCGTATGCGTATGCGTATGCGTATGCGTATGCGTATGCGTATGCGTGTGTATGTGTATGTGTATGTGTATGTGTATGTGTATGTGTATGTGTATGTGTATGTGTATGTGTATGTGTATGTGTATGTGTAATGTGTATGTGTATGTGTTTGTTTTTGTGTTTGTGTGTGTGTGTGTGTGTGTGAGTGTGTGTGTGTGTGTGTGAGTGTGTGTGCGCGCGTGTGTGTGTGTTTGTGTATATGTATGTATGTATGTATGTATGTATGTATGTATGTATGTATGTATGTATGTATGTATGTATGTATGTATGTATGTATGTATGTATGTATGTATGTATGTATGTATGTATGTATGTATGTGTGTGTGTTTGTGTATATGTATGTGTGTGTGTGTGTGTGTGTGTGTGTGTGTGTGTGTAACAAAACTTTCTTCTGCGATAACTCTATTACTACAATTTCAAAAATTATAATTCTTTCATATTCTTCTTTGTTACATCCAAATTAAGAGCTGATTAGATTTTGGTCAACCGGAAGTACACTAATTTGAAGATTTTAACAGTTTTTCTTGAAAAAACTATGTTAAATATCTTTTTTTTCACATTTAATGTTATTATAAATATTAAACAATATTTTATTCTGTATCTTATTAAATGGATATATTGTCTGTGGAAACAGCTACTATATTAAGAAAATTCTAATTGAAAGATGGCAATGTCAAGTGCAATTCACACAATATGCTTTTGTAATAATTTTACTGGAAATATTCGCATTCGTAGATAAAATTTCCCCTCTCGTGATGCAAATCGGTACTACGGAAATCAATCGTACAAGCGTCATATTAAATAAGTGACAACTGAATGAGAAGTGTAGTAATTAATAATTGAATATTTAAATTTATCGTCTTCATATAAATAAGTTTTTAAACTCGCTTTGTATACACAGTCAATAAAACACAGTGAACAATGTGAACTGTCATATGTCAAACCCATCGTATGACGGCCATCTTGTTTCGAAAATCAGCGCCTCTATCGTTAATTTCGATTGCGAATAGGATATTTTGATAGAAACTTTCCGTTTGGAATTTGTACAAAATACATACAACTACCGGAAGATAATGTACAAGAAATAGAATCTTTTACAAGGTACTTTCTGTATGAAATGTTTTACAGAGTGATCAAGAATGGCTGAAGCATGCCGCTCCATACAATTTTGACATTTGCCGCTTACTTCATATGACGGCATTACTATTTTCAAGCGAGTAAGTTTCGAATTTTGCTAGCTGTCATAACAATACTGCCAAAAACCGTCTTGTTACGTTCAGCTGAACGAAAATATTCAGCCATTTTTGATCACTCTGTATAAAGTACAGAAAATGAAAATAAAACCCAACAGAAATAAAAACCGGCTGAGGCCGAAAATAAACTTATATAATGTGTTCAAAAGAAAAAAACCTAACTCGGAATAAGCCATGAACAAAGAAACCTATGTCAGTTTAAAAATATTTAATTAAATATCAATTTGGCATGAGAAATTGTCAAAAAAGTTATCTAAAGGAATCAAAGCCTTTCTTCTTGAATCTTATTTTAGAAATGGAAACAAATTAGAAAATTGAGAATGGCAATATACTGCATCCTTCTTTATTGTCTTTTCTATATTTCGAGAACAATTTTGACAACTTGACTTTTGAAATGAATAATACGTTTTGGGATAAAATACACAGAAAAAACAATTTTTGTTTAAAAATATTCTTTAAAAAAATTGCTTAAAATCTGCATAATTGAAATAAAATTAAAACAACTGTTCTATTAATACATAAATAAATCAAATACACTTGGCATCAGGGTCACAATGAACGGAGTTTAATTCCCAAATATCCCTCAAGAACTTTGCTCGAAGCTCCTGTTGGTTTTATATCAATATAAATGGCATTGTTTATGTTAGTTGTCCACTATATGTGTTTCGGCTCGACTTAAATAAGGCATTTATATTCTGAACTTTATTTACGATTAGATTCTGGCTCTATGCGAATGTTAGTACTGTTATTTATAATGGAGTCTAGCCAGCTAGGTGCGTATAAGAAACAGTATTAAATTAAATATGTTCTTTCCATATTTAATTCTCTTCTTTGAAAAGAATATAGGGGCCGGTTTATCAATGCTTAGATAAAAGTGCTACGTATCTGACAGTCATGAATTTGTGTTGTAGCACTGTAGTCAAATATTAGAACATTTACGTCTATTTCTTTTCTAACTGGCTGAGCAACTGTCAGCTACTTTTGTTTTAAGATGGTGGTACCAATTAAACCTTAAAATCTTTGACATTAACTTTAAAATCATTTTTAACGTTTTGTGTTGGTATAATAGTTATTTATGCAACATGTGTGTAAAGTAGTTCTTTTTTGGTCGAGTGCAATGTTTTACGGATATTGTAGCACGAGAAAAAACACTATTTTACACACGTGTTCCATACAACATTTTTCCTACAACCGAAATGTTAATGATGTTTCTCATAATACTGAGTGTACAGGCATCGAGTATCTTCAAATACTGTTGGTGCTCTTTCTTATTATACTGTACAAAATGTAACTTAAATACTTGGAAGAATCTCAGATAGAAGTGGATTAGTCTTCTATAATTGTACAAATTGTACATTTAATATTAATATTAAATATTAGATTAGGTTAGAAAACATGTCAAAAAATGTTAATGTTCCTAAAAATTAGATTAGTACTCAATCTGTTAAAAAAATATTACATTTGTTTTATTTGCAGTGTATATTAATATTTCTTAATAAATTTTATTATTTTATTACTATTTACTACCTAATTATCTACTTGACAGGTAAATTAACCGAATTTTACTATTGCCTAGCAACGCCTATTTACTTTTCAAGCACTAGTGCGTGGAAAGTACTTTTCACGCACGGTTGTAGGAAATAGTTATTTACATACCAAGTGCGTGAACGCTTGGTTCCCGGATAAGTGTTTGGTGGCGCGAGCTTGCGAGTTTGCGAGCGTTGCCATAGAACGATTCCGGGAACCAAGTTCTCGCACATGGTTTACAATATTTTTCGTACGAATGGTATAAAACTAATAATTAGTAATTTGTGTACAAATAATTTTATTAAAATTTTATTATAGAACACTGCTTTATAGCTAATTTCAGAGTGATGTGTCATATGTAAATTTCAATTATTTTAATGTTTTTACCTTCCGCCACTTTTAGGTAAAAAAGGTAATGGCCCGTATTCCGAGCGCACTTTTATAATAAAAGCGTTTTTATGGAGCAATCTCCTCATAAGAATATAATGTAAAAGCTCGCTCCATAAAAGCGCTTTTATTATAAAAGTGCGCTCAGAATACGGGCCATTGTCTTTGGTCAAAAAATCGATGATAAGTTTTTAATCAATGAGTACGTTTTAGGGTACATAGAATGCGATTTTACTATTTTTACGATGATGTCTGATGTATGAATGGATGTATGTATGTTTGTATGTATGTGTGTGTGTGACGAATTTTTCGGATCGCATAACTACAATACCACCTTTCCAAAAATTATAATTTTGACGTATTCCTTTTCTTTAGATCCATATGAAGAGCTGATTAGATTTTGGTTATAATTGGTCCACCGGAAGTACACTAATTTGAAGATTTTAACAGTTTTTCTTGAAAAACGTTGTTAAATATCACTTTTTCACATTTAATGTTATAAATATTTAAGAATATTTTATTCTCTATACGATTTGATTACATTTTATACTTCATATTCAATGGATAGAGTTAAAAAATTATAAAGAAATTAAATTTCTCAAAGCAGCCAGCTGGAAACATCTACTACATTAAGAAAATTCTGATTGACAAATGTCAATGTCAACGTGCAATTTACATAATGGTTGAGTCATAATTTTACTGGAAATATATAGAATCTTACAAGAAACTTTCTGTATGGAATTTGAACAAAAGACATAGAACTGACTGAAGGTAATGTACCTATTGGAAATATGGAATCCATTGCAATAAAGAAACTTTCTTTGTGGAATTAGTACAAAATACATAGAACTGACGGAAGGTAATGTGCTGGCCACATCAGATTTTTTATGTAATATAGTGTTAATCATGGTATCTAAATAACTATTTATTATTTACCAAGTATTTCACTTATTCATTATTTTATTATTATTATTATTATTATTATTATTATTATTATTATTATTTATATTATTATATTTATATTATTTATATTATTATTTCATTCAATATTCCTCCAATTTCTTTTATTATTATTAAGCGAAAGAAAGTCTGACAAACTATGCTTTTTTATTATAAATATATTTCTTTAAGAAATGCTTTAGAAATAGGAGAGTGTTTTTTCCAAAATTTCCCGGTTGCTTATCTGTTACATTTTAGACGTCGCTTAGGCGACGCGAAACAACACATTTAAATGCATGAGTACGAAAATTTTTTATATTGGTTTTCTTCGAAGAACGAATTAACCAGCTGTCAATTATTATTTGACAGAACCGCTACTAACGGGGCAAAAAGTCATAAGTCGATTTGTTTTCAATTATTGTGTTTGGATAGAAATTGGTGTCCCAACCTCCGAACAACGGTATTAATCTTAGATGTTTATGGGTATGCGTAAATAGGGGACACAGAGAAATATGACTGATTTTTAGCAAATAAATATTCATAATTATGGGGTACTTCATTCCTTCAATTATTGCAACCTTGCAACGAATACAATTTAATCTTTTATATGAAATGTATTTTATTCATTAAGTTATATTATTTATGTATTTGACTGTGATTTATTTCATTAAAATTTAATTTAATTTTCTCAAATAAACTAATATATTTACGCTTAGTATTTTAAATTGAGATTTTTAATGAATAAATTTATAATTTTCTGAAATATTTACTTGTTTCCTACAAATATGTAATTGTTTTGAATTAATTTCATAACATATTTGTGTAAACTTTATACTTATTACAATGAAAAATAGGAGAATCTACATTTATTTGTTACAAATAAATATTATTGGTGGCGAAATAATATTTCTATTGAGTGAACAATGTTCTATTTGTCAAATGACGATTTTAAGTGAAGTGACTTGTATGGACTTGTTCATTTGTTGTACGTTTCATCTTGTTTATGGTGGTGCTTATTTGTGACAGTGTTCATTTCTGGCGATTGGTTTTTCATTCGTGTGCTAAAAAGTAGTGAATATGGGTGACGAAACAGTGAAAAATATACTACTTGAGTGGAGTTTTGGATATTTGCTTTCCACTTTTCAGTGTATCTTTTATCCCAAGGCACATGCACCGGTACCTATACAGAGTGTGTATTTATACTTTTATAATTTTTTATTATATGTACAATAATATTCTTAAGGATATAATTTGTGAGTTAATAAAAAAAAGGTGTACGAAAAAATTAAATATACTGGTCTTTATTTAATTGTTTTCCTTCAATTTTAATCTATTTGGAGTGGACAGGTTACGAGAGGTAGGTATATATACTTGGTTCAAATAAATTATTATATATCCAATAGTAATGCAATAACTTTAACGCAATTAAAATAAATCTTAACGTAAATAAATGCATCAGTGGCGTGCGGTTATAATAGGGTATGCGGGGCATGCGGCGCATACCCATTTGTATTTAGAAATTAATTAAATTTTATAATGTTATTTTTTTACATAATACAATGTAAATACTTTAAATTATATGTAAGAAAAATTCTATTACTTTTAAATTTTATTTAGTTCTACATGTATAATATGAATAACTGAATAACACTGGAAAAAGCTAGCGGATAGCGGTAGGCTCTGCCGCATGACTTGTAGACGGATCGCGGCAGGGCGACGCTTGAGGAACTCCGAGAAATAAGCAGAGGGGAGTGCGCGCTGTAGGTAAGTCGGTAAGCGCTAAGTTCATCGCTTACCCGGGTATATTTTGATGTAGTAATTTTTGTATAAGCATCATCCACCATACAGAATTAAATATTTTTTTTGTTATACTACAGGCACATTAACACAGGTATTATTATTCATTTTGCTTTTAATGATTATCTTCTACAATATTATAATATAGCGCATATTTTTAGATAACTATGGATTGCATTTTAAAAAAATTAATAGAAAAGTCGTTTTCGAGAAGAGCATTTAACGAGAAAAATGAAATTATCAAAAGTGGAAAACCTACTTCTGATTTAAATAATTTAAAAACGATTCATAAGGACAAAGGTAAAAGATTTACGCGACATTTTCTTGTAACAAAATATGAAAAAGTTTTCTCGTTATGTGGATCAGCATCATTTGGAAAATTATTTTGATATAACTGTTTGGAACAAACAAGGATTTGAAAATTTAACTTGTTATTTAGTAGCAATTCAAAAACATTCGCGATTTCTGACACTTCCGAGTTCTACAGCTTTTGTTGAACGCTCATTTTCGGCTTTGAAGCGCATAAAATCATACAAACGATCGTCCCAGGGACAAGAAAGATTACCAAGCTTAGGAGTGTTTTTTATTCTGCAATAATTCAAGAATTTTGTAAAAAAGAAAGAAGAATGGAATTTATTTACGAATAGTTATATCAATTAATATTGATTTTTTTTCTATGTTATATTAAAGTATGCAATAAATATCGTAATTACAAAAATTATAAATTATTTCCTATCCTTGGCGCATACCCGACTAAAATTTCACCGCACGCCACTGAAATGCATACTTCTCATGAAATAGAAGATATAATTGATCTCAATATATATTTATTTGAGACAAATAAATGCTTCAAATAAATTATTACATTGCTTCAATTGTAGATATATTTGGATCTAAGCAAGCTTAGGATTTATTTGTAACAAATAAATTTACAGTTCACCTAATTATATCTTTTTCTAAATGTAGAAAAGTCTAGTACGTTTTAGGTACCAAACTTTATCCAAACGTAGCAAACGATTTGACTAATAATTTTCAAATTGAACTTAACTTAGCATTGATATTGATAAACCAGTCGTAATATTTGTGTAACTAAAAATGAAAGAACGTACAATTTCTAAAAAAAATATTTGTGAACGAAACTGGATAAACATATTACGAGCATCAACCAAAATCCGTCTATATTTCTCAAATATTTGTTTGATATATCCCGGCCAAAATCAATTTCTGACCGCAATCAAATTATTTGTAAAGCAAACACGTTTAATCGCTAAACCTATATTAGCGTTCCAAATGTATCAACGTCAATAATTACTTGTTATCGAAACACGAAATAGAAATTCAGGTCTCTATAAAACATCCAAATGTGTGATCTACTGAATACAAACTTTTACTTTAATCATTACAATTGTCTACACTAGTTTTTGGGTGATAGTAAATAAACTTTAATTGTATGAAATTAACAAGATTCCTGTATTAGTGAAAATGTAGAACATAGTATCAAAGGTTACTACATTTTAGCAAGTATTATCGTGGTATAGCTTATTACCAATTTCTAATGTTTTTTTTTTTTGCAGTTTTCAGCAACTAGAAGGCGCTTACCTCTGGCATTATACCACGGGCTCTCAATGCTATCATTACCTACTTTTATACTATAAATTTACAATACTCAAAAATAAATTTTGATTACACATTTGAAATTGTTCTGTTAAGACGAACCACCCAGTCATCTTTCGGTAAGAAAGGTATTGTCTTTGGTCAAAAAATTCGGTGGTGAGTTTAATGAATAAATACGTTTTAGAGTCCCTGGAATAAGATTTTACTATTTTTACGATGATGTATATGTATATATATATATATATATATATATATATATATATATATATATATATATATATATATACAGGGTGTAAATGAAATAAGTGCATTAAATTTAACCAGTTATGTAACTCGATGAGAGCAACAATATTTCTTAATAACTTTTTTTTCTAAGTCTTTTAGATTTTGAGTTAAAATTCTTTAAAGATTTGCTGCATATTTCGTTACCCGCCCATGGAGAACAAATGGCTGCTGCCGTATTCAAGTGGGATACAAACAGCTCAAAAATTGTCGGTTATCGGTTACACTTACAGTCACAGTAATTAATAAACGAATCAAGGGAAATAACATTATTATTAATTAATACGTAATAATACAATTTTTAAAATAAATAAATTTAAATTTTGGATAACAAAATTATAAAGTTGTCTATTAAAACAGGCTTTTAATCACCTGTGAATAGTGTGAATAGAGGAAGACAAGGAGGGACGAGGTAACGACAGGAAGAGCAAAAGCCTAGTTATTAGGTTATGAGATGATTATTTCTCGTCGACAAATCATAATAGTTTAAATACGTTATTCAAAAAATGTAAGTACAAACTTTTGTCAATTTAAACGAGGTACATGAATACCAATAATTACTCGTCCATTTATTGTTCCCCAAACATTTTTTAATGAAAATTTTTACAGCATTTTCGTCTGTCGAGATGTGTATTGTGCATAATAAATACACCTTCCCAAGTAAATACAGTCTCATTAATGAACATTATGAGCCATTCCCAAAATTGAAGTCTGTTATGTGCTGAAAACATAGAACTTTTTGCACATGTTATGGATATAACTGTTGCTTTTTTAAAAATTGTCATATGTGACACTCCGTATTGTGATGTGATAAAGGTGTACAAGATTGTGAAACGTGCGAATATTAAGAACGGAATGATTTGGTGATGATTTTGAATCGCTCTGTGTAAATGCGTTGGCAACTCCATGACACTGTCTTTATATCAACCGTGATGTCAAGAAAATGTAGTACAGATACGAGTAAAAAAATAAATAAACCATAGGTAATGTCAAAATTTAATTACAACAATTGACAGGACTGTCAATTGCTAAAACAAAATTTTTCATAGCTATTGCTACTGCATTCAATTATCACAAAAATATTTGGAACGACTCGTCAATTTACGGGCTGGTAAAAATGCTAAAAAATATGCGTATTCAAGAAAAAGTTATTAAGAAATATTGTTGCTCTCGATGAGTTATATTACTGGTTAAATTTAATACACTTATTTCATTTACATCCTGTATATATGTATATATATATGTATGTGTGTGTGTGTGTGTGTGTGTGTGTGTGTGTGTGTGTGTGTGTGTGACGATTTCTTCGGATCCGATAACTCAAATACTACAATTCAAAAAATTATAATTCCTTCGTATTCCCTTTCTTTGCATCCAAATGAAGAGATGATTAGATTTTGGTTCAAATTGGTCAACCGGAAGTACCCCCATTTTAAGATTTTTCTTGAAAAAACACTGTTGAATATACGTAAGGATGGTATTGTTGTTTTAGGGTCCCTAGAATACTATTTTACTATTTTTACGATGATGTCTGTATGTACATATGCGTGTATGTATGTATGTATGTATGTATGTATGTATGTATGTATGTATGTATGTATGTGTGTGTGTGTGTGTGTGTGTGTGTGTGTGTGTGTGTGTGTGTGTCTGTGTGTGTGTATGCGTGTGCGTGTGTGTGTGTGTGTGTGTGTGTGTGTGTGTGTGTGACAAAATTTTCTAATGCGATAACTCTAATACTACAATTCAAAAAATTATAATTCTTTCGTATTCCTTTTCTTTACATCCATGTGAAGAGATGATTAGATTTTGGTTCAAATTAGTCAGCCGGAAGTATCCTCATTTTAAGATTTTAACATTGAAAAAACACTGTTGAATATCATTTTTCCATTTATAATGTTATTATAAATATTAAAGAATATTTTATTATATATAAATATATATATATATATATATATATATATATATATATATATATATATATATATATATATATATATATATTTCATATTCAAAGGATATAGAGTTAGAAAATTATTAAAAAAAATAATTTCATAAAGCAGTTAGCTATGCCATAACCATAACAACGTTATTATATTAAGAAAATGCTGATTGACAGATGTTAGAGTCAAGTGCAATTGACATGTTTGTGTTATAATTTTACTGGCAATATAGAATCTCTTAGGTACATGATACTTTCTGTATGGAATTTGTACAAAATACATAGAACAGACTGAAGGTAATGTGTTGGCCACATCTGAAATATGAAAATTTAAAAATATGATACGAAATTTTTATTTTATCTCGCAATTAAATTTTACCAGGAGATGAAAGTAATATAAAATGTGTTTTAAGAATTGTTACAATAAATACGTTTAAAGTAGGATATTCTGTAACTGCAAGTGTATTTCTTCCGCAAAATCTAGGATCTTGCATCTTTCCCATTTTATATAATCAACGCAATATAAACAGAATATACAACGGCTCCGAAATAAAGCAAATATTGGATTAACTTATCACAGCACACAGCAGACTTTACAAGCAGCACTTGCAGTGTTCGCTACGGATATGCAGGAAAATGCAATAAAGTTGTAAAAACCGCAAACCAGCATATTTTAACTTTATAAATGCTCGATTGTGACAACGTGATAAAGGAGATACTTTGTCTTGTGGCTTTGCTGAATAAGCAACTTTTTTGAATGTTATCATTTAAAAACAAGTGAAACATCACTGTCAACTTTATTTTATAAATAAAATATACTGTGAGATATATTTTAAACTTTCCATAAACAACGATTTGCATTAAAGATCCAATTTTTAATTTTTTTTAACTAGGTTCATATTTGAGGATAATGCACGTATTTGATTAATGTGAAGCTAATTTATTACTATTAGAAGATATAAAAATATATCGTTCCATTTAAAAGACCAAAAACGAACTCATAACTTTTTTAGACCAAAAAGTGGCATTTAAGTTCGAGCCAATTGTGCAATTTAACTATAGGTCAAATGCAAAACGAGTTTTTAACATCAATGTCATATGGAAATTGATTAGAACTTGTTCATTTTATTAAATTTACTTTTAAACTAAATATAATGGGACGTTTACCATACAGCATACGGGTCCTATGTTTAAAATTAATAATAAAATTATGTGGTGAATACATACTTTTAACAAATCCATTTTTATGTTACATAGGGTAAAGACGACAATTCGTGAAATAGGTATTTACCATTAAAAACCTTTCACCTTCCGTCACCTTTATTTAAGGAAGGTATTGTCTTTGGTCAGAAAATTTGGCGGTGAGTTTTTGATGAATAAGCACGTTTTGAAGTCTCTGAAATAAGATTTTACTATTTTTACGATGGTGTCTGTATGTAAATATGTATGTAGGTATGTGTGTGTGTGTGTGTGTGCGTGTGTGTGTGCGTGTGTGTGTTTGTGTGTGTGCGAGTGTGTATGTGTGTGTGTGTGACATTTATTTCGGATCCGATAACTCAAATACTACAATTCAAAAAATTATACTTCTTCTTTCGTATTCGTATTACATCCATGTGAAAAGTTGATTAGATTTTGGTTACAATTGGTCAACCGAAAGTACCTTCATTTTAAGATTTTAACAGTTTTTCTTGAAAAAACACTGTTAAATTTAATTTTTCCATATTTAATGTTATTATAAATATTAAATATTTTATTTTCTATAAGATTTGATTTCATTTTATACTTCATATACAGTGGATATAGAGTTCAAAAAATTATAAATAAATTAAATTTCATAAAGCAGCTAGCTATGCTCTAACCATGGAAACCGCTACTATATTAAAAAAAACTGTTATTGACAGATGTCAGTGTCAAGTGCAATTGACAATTTGTGTTTATAACAGGCACCGGCCAGCTAAATGAATGTGCCAAAACACTATCATAGTTCCAGGAAGCAAACTGTAGAAGCGCGACAGTGCTTAAATTTTAAGAAAATGAATTAAGTCACCTTTGAGTTCAAAACATTTTGCAATGTTTTGAAATGTAAAGTCACATATGGTCACATAAGTCATCACACATGTCATTGAACGTACGCTTTAACATCTTTAATTATTTGGTAATTCAGTTTGTAATACATTATAGTTTTAGTTATAGTGGCAGTAGTGATTTATTTCGTGATTTCTTCTGTTTTAAAGTGTATTAACTGTGTTTATTTTTTGATGTAATATGGAATTGAACTTCAATAAGCTGATTAACATTCGTTGTGCTGTTTGATATAAAGTCACTATTTTGTATTTCGAAAAATACATTAACTGTCCTATCTGTAGTTGAGGTGATACGTGGTTTATAATTTTACTGGAAATACAGTATCTCTTAATAAATACATAAATACCTAAATCTGACAAAATGAAATGTACTTGAAATATGGAATCTTGTGCAAGAAAAGTTCTGTATAGAATTTGTACAAAATATATGGAACTGACGGAAGGTAATGTGCTGGCCACATCAGATTTTTTATCTACCATTTAAATACCAAACTTAAAAAAAACATTGTTTTAATCAGTGATATTCGGTTACTACATCCATTTTACTCGTAGTGTTTATTTATTTATTTATTATTCGTATTACAAGTAATTATAAATTCGAGACATTTGGAACTCTCGAGTTGAGTTCGAGGAAAGCCGAGAAAAAATATCACGAGACCAGATACAGAGAGATCTAGTCTCGAAAAGACAAGACGAGAGTGAATTGATTCTCCCCATTTCTCTACTCGCGGCATCACTTTACGGGACAGATTTGAGAAATTGTTATTTACATACTAAGTGCGTAAACGCTTGGTTCCGGGATGAGTGTTTGGCGGCGCGAGGTTGCGAGCGTTGCCATAGAACGATTCCGGGAACCAAGTTCACGCACATGGTTTACAATACGAATGGTATAAAACTAATAATTAGTAATTTGTGTACAAATAATTTTATTTATTAAAACTATTACATAACACTGCTTTGTAGCTAATTTCAGAGTGATGTGTCAAATTTTAATTCCAATTATTTTAATGTTTTTTGATGTAAAGTAGTGTTAATCATGGTACTAAATAACCATTTAATACTTACCAAGTATTTCACTGGTAGTATAGCAAATTTAAACTTAATAAACTTGTTAAATTTCTTATTGTTTTGTTACAATTTACATTACGTTTGTTGGTTATCTTTTACCGACTTCCCGAGTGCTCTGCCTTGCCACTCCCGTTAAGCAGAAATTGTTGCCAATATTGTGAACTAAATGCACTAACTTCATTATTTTAAAATTAAATTTCATTCAATATTCTACCATTATCTTTTATTGTTATTAAGCGAAGGAATGTTTGACAAACTATGCTTTTTTATTATAAATCAATTTTGACATTTCGAGAAAGTGATACAATTTACAATTTTATTTTGAGTTTTTGCTATTGTGCATGAATATTATACATCATAGTATATTGAAATGAATAAAGAAAATATTTAAAATGCTATATATGTGTTGTGATAATCAAAAAAGTCAAAATACCAGCGAAGGTACTGTGGCAGAAAATATAATTTTTCTCATAATGTGTGATTTCTGTAAACCATTTTATAATATTTAAATTTATATTATAATTTATAATATTAGTTGAATGTTACAAGATGGACAATACATGGAAATTAAGATTAAAAAGTTGGAAAACTTGAATGATTGGAAAGAAGAAAATTTCTACATACCATGATATCAGTGTATGATGTTAGCATTTTTCTTTTATATTCGCAATAAATGAAGAAAATTCTTCATTGAAAATATACCAGGCTCTAAGTGGAATCAGTTGCACTAGCTCGGAAAAGAAAATACACGAAAAATACGAACAATGTGAATTTCTACCTTTAACATTAACATTACATTTACAAAATCTATAATATATAGACGAATTATGTCAAAAATAGACTTCTATTTCATACAACTGCAAGTATTATACAATTTTAAGACAATTTTCTGCTTCTTGTATTATATCTTGTTCAAATATTAACTTAAGAAACACATTTTTATATAATTCATCATTGCAATCAGACGACCATTGTTAAATTTTTATTCATACGATAAGTTACTTTTACAATGAGAAAATGTGTATACCTAAAAGAATTTTTCATATTAATAGAAGATATCTGTTGAAAAGTTATTTTCTTATACATCTGTTCCTCATACAATCTTCTAGGAAATTTATGAAATTTGATACTTCAATCGGTAATTTTGTAAGAATTATTAGATCCACCACTGCATCACATAATATTTAACGTCTTATCATTCGCATTCATTGCAAATATTTTATAAAATAGAAATTGCAAAATTATTCTGACATAAAACATAACCTTGCTATGTTTCAATGAGTAACCAATTTTGTCATTTTTGTCCGCTGTCGGCGCTGACTACTTTTATACACACCGCCTATAGGGGAGTGTTTTTTCTAAAATTTCCCGGTCGCCTATCTGGTGGAGACCTGGGAAATTGACGTTTCGGACGTTACATAGGCAACGCGAAACAACACATTTCAATGTATGAGTACGAAAAACTATTTTCCAATGTTAAGCGCCTCTCACGGATTCTCGTGTTCGCGCTAACATAAAAATGGATTTGTTAGAAAGTAATGCATCCACCACATAATTTTTATTTTAGTGTGTGAATAGTAGTAAGCTAAATGCAAACATCCTTATCCTACATAATTATATACTGAGCATACAACATGATTCTTGTGTCGACTGCAAATTGCAAAGACAAAGAAACCCAACATTTCTCCTAACATTCACATATTCTCAGTAAAATCTAATCTAATCTAAACATCCAAGTGACAGTTATGTAAATATTTTTTACTTGAAATTAAACATTATTTGGACAACAAAGAAACTTAGTCTAGCGGAAGTCTAATTTTAGTTTCATGACAATGGGACAGAGCACTGGCACAATGAACATAAATTTGAGCAAAATTAATTAAACACGTGAGAACCCAGTGCTCATTTATACATCTGAATAAAATCTGCAGCGGTGTCTAGTGTCTCCAAAATTAAGCAAGGAACCATGAAGGCTCGTCATGGAAGTTAAAGTGTAACTTTTGTTAAAGTTCAACCACAGGAAAATAAAGGTTAGAGCGGTGACAAACTCTAATAAAATAAAAAATTAATGGGTCGCTAAATAATTAATTAATTTTTTGTGCCTCCGTCCGTTATTAGTATTATATATAGGCGGCCCATTTTATATGTTCCCGCCTGAAATTTTAAGAATAGGCAAAACAGAATACATTTCATAAGCCACTTGGTAAATACTAATACTATAAATCTAATAATCACAGTATGTATAAGAGCAAAACAAAATTTTAAAAACCAAGGCACTTATGAAATGTATTATGGATTGCTTATTCTTAAATTTTCAGGCGAGAACTTTTAAAATGGGCACCATGTATATAATATATATATATATATATATATATATATATATATATATATATATATATATATATATATATATATATATATAAGTTACATTTTGAGGATCCGAAATATTGTTTTTAAAAGGGGTTTTTATTGTGAGTTTATTATATGCCAAAAAGTATCATTTGTTACACATAAAATTATTGTTATTTATTTAATGAATTATTACATTTATTCTATTCTAATGTTTATTGTATGGATTCTAAACTCTGACTGTCTTGTAACTACACTAAAGTCTATAAGCTGGAAACGGGAAACTCAGGTGTCGGGTTCGACGCTTGGGAACTGCAATTCAGCGATTTGGACAGCGGTAACTTATATATATATATATATATATATATATATATATATATATATATATATATATATATATATATATATATAGCGTGTTTCTTTTAAGACAACCAGCGTTTTTTTGGGTGAACTAACAACTTTAGAGAAAAATGTTTTATACCAAAAATGATAAAAAAAGAAAAGGGGATAATGTATCAATAGTAACAAACTGAATATTTAACCACTGGTTCTCAAACTGTAGAATAAAAATTATATTTTTTTAAATGGCATCCTATATAATTTTTTATTCCATTAAATAGAATAATATTTTCTGATGTCAACGATATAAATATAGCATAGGGTTGTATAACAATTATTTCGAGAAAAATGGTATTAAAAACTAGAAATAATGTAATAAAAAATAGGTTTACTACTAGCATAACTAGGCAACAGACGTATCAATCCCTGTGTATTGCATAGCCTATTGTAATACCATTTTTCTCGAAATAATTGTTATACAACCCTATACTATATTTATATCGTTGAAATCAGAAAATAATATTCTATTTAACGGGCTAAAAAATTATATACGGTACCATTTAAAAAAATATCATTTTGTTATGCCGTTTGAGAACCACTGGTCGAATTTTCGGTTTGTTATTATTAATAAATTAGCCCCTTATTCTTGATCATTTCTTGTGTATAACATTTTGTTCTAAAGTTATTACTTCGCCCAAAAAAGCGCTGGTTGTTTTAAAGGAAACACCCTATATATATGTATATATATATATATATATATATATATATATATATATATATATATATATATATATATATATATATATTTATATACAAAATACATTTTAATGGAATATTAAAAAGGAATTTATAATTTCAAGTAGCCTGCCTTTGTCCATCTCATGCAAGCTCCTGTCGTTGAAAGATTACCTGGTGCCGGGGTGGAACCGTTACCCAGGGGACGCCTGAATATAGTACATATCCTCCGTGGAGGCTCTTTCCATATCCCAAATGCAACGGATTTAGCATCAACTATCAATGTCACAAATGTCACTTTTGTTCAATTTATTATGCATGTGTTGATTCCAAAACCAAAATAAATATTATGGAATTATAAGTATACATAAAACTGTGATATATAGAATAGGTAAACGTAGATAATAAATGTATAAAGTAGTAAAGCGGAGATATGTTAAAAAAGTATTTGGCAAAAAAAACATGACTTTTTACTATAAGTAGTATTACATTACATATCTACAAATCATCCGGAAACATTTTTTTTATTCTTTTGTCGAGTTTAAGAGCATCTTGTAAGATGTTAAACTGAAGGTAAAAAAAAATTGACACCACACGACTTCCTTGTACGCAAGACCAATATGAAGATGAAGTATAGACCAAATTATAAAATTGCACGTGTTTGACGTAATTTGACATTAACATCTATTTTTTTATTTTTTGTTCTTTTTTGTCCTGATCTATAGCAAGCTTCATTACAAAAACCAAAAAGTATATAAGTTTTAAATTTACATATTTCGCTTATACAAAGGGCTAATTTAATAATACTTGATGTGCTAGACGCAGAATTTAATTCTCTAAAACTCTTATTTGAAGTATTTATTTCTAAAATCAAAATGAAACCATTTTATTCAAGAAAAACTGTTAACAACTTCAGGTAATATATCACTTCCGGTTAGCCTGTTTTAACCAAATTCTGCTATGTTATTCCAATTTATATAAAAGTCTTATATACCAAATTTGAAACGTTTTGGATTATATTTTAATATAGTTTTTCATTAAAATCTATTATAGGCTTCAAATAAAGTACCATTTCTGGAAATTATGTAATGACCAAAAGGGAGGTGCACAACTAGATATTATAGAAGTCCTAAATACAAAATTTCAACTTTCTACGGCTTAACGTTCTTGAGTTATGCGAGATACGTACGTACGTACATACATATACGAACGTACGTACCGACGTCACGACGAAATTAGTCAGAATGGATTCAGGGATGGTCAAAATGGATATTTCCGTTGAAATCTCAAAACCGAAATTTTTCGCGATTACAATACTTCCTTTACTTCGTACAAGGAAGTAAAAACGAATGTATGTATGTTAAAGTCATTACGAAAAAATCAAATAATTCAGAATTGTTAAATTCAAGAAAAAACTTTGGAAGTAAATTACCGGACATGAGGAAAGTAAATTAAAAATTCCCCTGCTCAGATGTATTTTCCCGATAAATGTATGATTGATCGTTCTGCCTTGTTTATGCACAAACAGAAATAAATTCTCAAATTTGACAGTTTTTAGCTGTTTACGAATAATTCTCTTTGCTTATTCATTTTTTTTATTTAAAAATTAAGGAATTGTAACAATGTTTATAAGAAACAAATACACGATTATTCAGATAAAAGGTCTAAAATATTATTATTATTAATAATGTACATTTAAAAACAGGTAACAAACAAATAAAATTGAATAAATTATTACTTTCTGTAATTCTCTTCTACATATCTATAAGTATTTACGGTCAACTGTGTGGCAACGCAAAAGTATGTATAAGATATTTTTTGAATTCTATAACGATACCGTATAGACGAGCTCAGACTTGCATTTTTTCTAAAAAATTAATAAGTAACCATGGAAATGCTTATAAAACATTATAGAAATGCATAAAATCCTATAGAACAATGTGTCGGTTCTATTCTCATCTGTATATCTTACAGATCTGTAAATCTGTAAAAACCTGACAAAGACGAATCTATTTTTGTTGAGTAATATTTTGTTCATTATTTACAAATTTACAGATCTGTAAAATTTACAGATGTGGTCAGAATCGACTTATTAGTTTCTCTCTCACTTAAAATAAAAGTGGGGATTTCCACTATTTTTCATTTTTTTTTTAATTATTCTTCATGAAAAGTTATATGTATTAGAATACATAAATGGGGTCTCGTGGCCTTGTCTCGTGTCTGAGTGTCTGGTCGAGAATCTTGGGAACCGGGTTCGATCCCGACCGACGCCAAATATTTCGAATTTTAAATGGCACTAAATTGACCCCTGTGGTGCATTCTCCACGCCAGAAATGAATGCCCGTGAGGTGACGCGTTGTAAACGCCCGCACGGTACAAATATGTCATCATCATTACCGATATCTGCGTACAAAGCAGATTGGCACACCAACCAATGGGTAATATGCCATGATGAAATATTTATTTATTTATATTAAATAAATAGTTATTTGTTTAACTAGGTACTAAAACACCAGATTTACAGCAAAGGCTGCCGTTTCATGCTGTCGATGTTTTTAAAATTTAATCAATTTTTTAAATACCTATTTTGAAAGTTGTCGCCATCAAATTATGTTGTTGCGTTTATTGAACGGTTGCTATGCGTTTATATAGCGGTTGCTACGAAATAGGCAGTAAAAGCAATATTTTAGAGACTATTAGCTATCAAAAAATTCACATTTTCAATGACAATCGGAAAAACTTTTATATTATATCAGGTTTTCTGTAAAAAAATATTGAAAACAGTACCTATTTTTTGTAGCTCGTTTGAAAGGCCAATTTTTAAGGCCTCAACAGTGCGACATAGGCCGTAAGTCTAAATCAATAGATGGTGCGGTCGTAGCGTCATAATGGAGTAGGAGTGCTTAAAATCGACTCGCCTATATAATATAAAAATAGAACTTATATAATACTTTCTAAGAGTAATTATTTTTATCATTTTAACCTAATCCTATGAACTATCCGCTTCCTCTAAATATTCATTTCTTTATATAAATAAAAGTAGTAATTTTTATCCTTTTTATAGATGAGTGAAGAAAATTATGAGAATGGCATATTTCTAAGATATTGTTTGTTTCTTGGGTAGATTCACAAGTCAGAAGTCTTACAGACATGAACAGAAGTATGCCCGAAATTTCATTAAGTTTACCCAGAGAGCAGCAAATGCTGAATCCTGTGATATTTTCTACATTATCACCACGGTGCGAATTGGAAAAAACATTGGATGCACCAAACTTTTTGTGAAAAAATCTGAAAAATCAACCTGCCAGTATTTTGAAAGAAATGGGCGTGACCGGACCACGAATTTATTTAGAGATACTAATTCGTCTCAAAATAAAATACTCAAACAAGTCGAAAAAGTTCACAGGTTGCCTATTGTAATCAAAACTTTTATTAATAGTTTAATAACCAATTATAATAAAAAACCTCTTGCCCGACCCAATAATTTTATTGATTCGTATATATCTAAGTATTTTAACACATTGTAATTGTAATTTGTAAACTCTTTAAAACCTTCTGGCGTAAGATGGTAGGCGGGTCGAGTCGCAATATTCTAGTTTTGTCAAACTAAATTAATATAAATATATCATTACGGTTTATTACCCAGTTTTGAGTGTGCCAATTTCGGTAATGAAAATATCTATTTCGTTAAAGGCGCTTACTAGGCGTCATTTCACATGCTCTTAATTTTATGGTGGAGAAAGCACAACAGAGCTCACTTTTGTGCTATTTGAAAATTGAAAATATTTTTCTAGTCGATCGGGATTTATTTATTTATAAATGAATATAAAAGTAAAATAAATATTAAATAATATTATATATCGTCACAAGGCTTTGTCTAATGTTGCGTGTACTAATTTTCTCGAGGGGTAAACAACTGACCAAAATCTGTACACCGAAATCCATTTTTATGATATAAATCCAAAACATCCATAAAAATCCAAAGAGATCCACAGAAATCTACTGAAATCCACAGAAATCTTCTGAAATCCACTGATATCTACTGAAATCCACGGATATCTACAGACATCTGCGGACATCCATGGAAGTTCTCGAAAATGTAATATGTATTATTCATTAATTATTATTATAGTACAGCTTTATCAGTTGTAGTTATAAGGCGAGTTATAAAGTACTTCAAATAGTTTTATATTTTAATGATAATACTTTTATTAAGCACGTACTCATACATTAGAAAAACAAAATATGAAATCGAAAAAAGCACAAAAAATACAACAAAAGTAATGTAATCACGAAAATTTTAATATAAAACGGACTTAATAAATAACACTGTTGCTATGGGTATAGAAAGTACCCTCTAATTTGCGAAATACAACAACAGGGAATTGAAATAGTAACCATAGTAAATAATAGTATGTATTTGCTTACTTTTTACCTCTCCCTAAGAGAGGTATTGAATTCATGCTAAAAATCGCATATCCAGATTTTAGTGAATAAGCACGTTTTAAGGTCCCAGAATTCGATTATAACATTTTTTGATGATGTCCGTGTGTGTGTGTGTGTCCGTGTGTGTGTGTGTGGGTCCGTGTGTGTGTGTGTGTGTGTGTGTGTGCGTACGTGCGTGTGTGTGTGTGTGTGTGTGCGCGTGCGCGTGTGCTTGTGCGTGCGTTCGTGCGTGCGTGCGTGTGTGTGTGTTTGTGTACCATAAGACTTAAGACATTTTTAACAACGGATTCCTCAATCTAACAATACTGGGAAGAGTGGATTAAGTTTTGGTAACAATTGGACAACCTGAAGTTGTAGTTACAAGAAAAAAATCATCTAAATATTATTCTTTATTCGATAAATATAAATTCATTATTATATCTTCTATAGATTTAGGTATAAAGAAATATATATAAAATAATTTGATGTAAAAATTCTCAAGGCAAACTACTTCAAGGCAAGAAATTCAAATGTTTGTAATTGACACATAAATGTCACTGTCAAAAATATTTGTATGCCATTGTCAAAAATATTTGTACATCATTATGAAGATTATGACAATAAAAAAGAGTCAACAACGCCAAAGAATATACGTAAAAAAGAATATAAAAGGAATTTACGAAAAAATGACGAATATATAGAAAAATAAAAGGAAAGTAGAGAAAGAAAATTTCAGGATATTGAATATAAAGAAAATGTATGTACCTATTGTACATAATTTATATTAAAATATCCCATAGATTTTGCAAATATATGTGAGAATTAATTTGTAGTGAGACATGAATATATGTATTTGTATTTAAAAATATTTTTCGTTTTATGCGTACAACTAGGTAAAATATCTGGCGAGAGGTTATGTGCTGGCCACATCAAATTTTTAACTTCGTTTTCACTTATAAATCTCGAACATCAGTCTTTTACTGATACAATATTAGTTTTCTTAAACAAAACAACACTAATATTACGACATTAACAACAAAGACGAAATGCGCGCGCATTTGCGCCTGCGCAATTGCCACTTAAATATGCATTGAAATCCAAAAACATCCACAGAAATCCGCGGACATCCACTGAAATCTACGAACATCCAAAGAAATCCGTGGACATCTACAGAAATCCAGGGATATCCATGAACATCCACGGAAATCCATGGAACTCCACATGCGTGTACACCAAAAATCCACAGTTGTTTACCCCTCGAATTTTCTTTAAGTTGATGTTAATGATACCAAAATATTTGTAATTATACTTATTTACAAAATAAATAATTTTTGAAAAATAAATTCTTTTATTTATTATTTAATATTAAAAAATAATATATTTTAGATTACGTGAGCTATGTTTGCCATGGTTTTTTACTTTTAGTACGATGATGTAAATGTAGGTGGCACAAAAAGTCTATCTTAAGTCAAATATATAGGACTGTCCGGTCTCTCTTTAGATATTTGGTCGGTGGTAATGATTTATGAAAAATTTTAAAAAAATGAAAACTATTTAAACATGTAGGTAGCGTTTTTATAAAAGTTTTATAATATACACTATTATTCACGAAAGATGACTATTCAAGGTCATTTGTTCAAAGAAAGAATACACATCACTTTATAGCAGTAGCTTAGCAACATTTTGTATTAGAAAGAGAAAGATTATTTGACCTATGTCTATTTAATTTATGTGGTGTGACAGATATACGTAAATAGTGGCATTACTTTCTAACATACTATAAATAATAATGACGTATGTCGCAGAATTACAGATACCTAATTATCTACTGCACTCACCTCTGTGCTAATATTTACCCAGTGGCGCTGACGTTTAAATCAAATTATTATTCCGTGGTTTACAAGTTAAGTTAATGTTTTTGTATTTTGCAAATACATAAGTGAAGAACATAAATCTTCCAGAAAGGCACTATTTAGAAAGAGACATAATTTTTAAATAAATTACTCTTATTTATTCAGTTAAAATGTGTCCATAAATATTTCATATTGCACGCCTATGCATACTAAATGCAATGAAGTTATCTGCAAGTAATATTATATCAGGCGACTCACAAATGACCTTGAATAGTCATCTTTCGTGAATAATAGTTTATTTTCGAGTATCAATGTAATTTTTTTGTTTTTATTATGGTGGATATTCCCATTTAAAAATTTTGACACTAAAAAATTTTATTTTATAAACTCTATGTATACCTCAAGTTAAAAAGTTTTCCAGGCGATTGGAAAAATAACTGTATTCCTATGTAATAATATCTATATAACGAATTTTGAGCTCCACTCTGTATAAACCAATTCAATAATTTACCAATTTCAATCATAATTTATCTTGCAAGTATGCAGAATTATTTAATGTTACATTAACTCCAAGCAAGAATTAATTCTCAGTAATACACTCTGATGAGGATAGATTGAAAACTTGAAGTTAGTTCAAGCGCAGTTACAAATTAATTTATGGATTTATGTATACACTTAGACGTAATTTGACAAATTTTACCATCTAATAAAATTTGAATTAAATGGACTGCCTGTTCTTTCTACATTGTTGAGAAGTTATGTTTTAAATGTCAAACAAATGGTTACCTATTTGCCCAGTCATTTAGAAGTAATTTTATGAGTAATAATATTCATTTTGTTGGTGTATTTGATATGTAAAAAGCATTCTGCCGCTAAATGTAATATTTATTTGTTTGCTTGTGATACTTTGAAATGTTGAACTTACCTTTATTTTGAAATTTGTAATACTTCGGTGGGTTTAGTAATTAAAGGTGGTTATTGATGGAATTGAAGTTACTGATTTGACTATAATTCGTTTTATAATTCATTTTGCTATTGCGACTTGTAATTAATTCTATAATGAGGTGTTGCAAAAAAAATTAACTTATCTTTTTTCTTCTGAAATTCGAATAAGTACGTTCTACAGTGTGATTAAATATGAATTTCTGTTCAAATTTCTGTATATATTAAGCACAGTAGCAGTTTAAAAATATACTTTTTGAATTGGCGCCAAATTACACTGTCTATGGCATCAAACATATATTAGCCAATGGCAAAACTGGAAAGATGGTAAAAAAAACAAATGTATTATACATCAACGTCAATGATTGCTTTAATGACAACTGTGTGACATAAGGTCTAACTTATAGTGCAGCGTGATTTTTGGTTCTTTAGCGTATTTCTTAATTATTTATTATTATATTATAGCGTTATATTTCATAGTTTCATGCCCAGTATTATGAAAGATGGATAAGTAAAGCACTAGCAAAGTAAAATTTACTCCTGAAGTAAAATAGTTTATTCCAGAGATTTTCGTCAAAACAAGAATAAAAATACTAGCTAAGTAAATCTACAGAATAAATTACTCCACCGATGTTCGAGGAAGTAAATTTTATTGTGTAAAATAAATTTGACATATGTCAACATTAATTAAATTAAATTCATTATAAATTTAATCCCATATACTATCTTTACATTTATTTATCTCCAACAGGTTTTCTTTGTCTATTTCTGAGAAATTTTGCCCCGTTTTCTCTTTTTCCCATTTTATTTGACACCTTACACTTTATGACACACACTTTATTTTCTATTTTGACTTTTGGATTTATTTCGTGTCAGGAACATACAGAATACAATATTATTAAAACATATATAAAACATATTCCAGCGACACATTGTTTGGAATAGATCCTCTTCAGTTGGAGATTGACATTATCGTCAGTAGTGGTCTTAAGCAATACCGTCTAATAATATTTTATCCTGGATTTATCAATCTCTCTTACGTTCCAATAGTGCAAAGATTAGCCGGTATAAGAAACCTTAGCATGAGTGCATCATTTTCCAGCTAAAAAAATAAATGTATTCAATAGTTCTTATTTAATTATAAAAATATTCATATTTACATCAAAATGATCTTTACAACAAAGAAGTTTTGATTTTATGTTTTTATCTTTACTTGCGACAACCATTTCATTCTTCTTTCTTCGTTTTGAGGCACTATGTTTTATGTTTCCCTATTATCAGTTCTATTTGGCCATGTTTGATTATTTCCAAATACAAAAATTAGTAGTAGTTGACAAATGTCATGACTGTCACTCGTTTAAATTCCGTCGCAGGCAAATGTAAGCCACACCCTCATTGGTTAGGTTTATTCTGACGTCATCGGGCGAAAGGGGAAGCGGAAATTCAAACATTATAATTTCAAAGACAATTTTCTCATGAATAAAGAATAATACGAAAAAAATAAAAAATAGGGGCTAAATATTTTTTCTTATTCTTTTGATTAAAGCAATGAAAAAAGAACCGTGCAACACCTCATTGTAAAGTATGGGAAACTTACTGGCGTTGCACCACTCTGACACAGTATCTATATTATTCTGCAGTCGTCTTACCTTACAATTTAAGTTATTAACAATGTCATTAATGACAAGCAAAAATAAAAATCTGATGTGGCCAGCACATAACCTCTCGCTAGATATTTTACCTGGTTGTACGCATAAAACGAAAAATATTTTAAAAAACAAATACATATATTCATATCTCACTACAAAATAATTCTCACATATATTTGCAAAATCTATGGTATATTTTAATATAAATTATGTACAATACATACATTTTCTTTATATTCAATATCCTGAAATTTTATTTTTCTACTTTACTTTTCTTTTTCTTTATATTCATATTTTTTTCGCAAATTCCTTTTATATTAATAGTATTAATTGAGGACGTTGTCGGCACTTGGTGATACATTTTTCAAAGGGTAAAATTAATTAAAACACTTGGTGATGTCCACGAAATAAATATAATTGTTCAACTAGTTTCGGCTACATGCCATCATCAGGAATGAAAAGTACATAATTCTTAACCTACCTTAAATACTGTGTGAATACAAATTTTACACATAAAGGAAAATTATTTTGAATTATGCTACTTGGAAAGTTTCAAGATCAAGAGAGCCGCTTAGAAAGGCAAATCATTAATGAACGACCATCTGGACTTAATCCAAACACCTTTATTCAAAGGTATTGCCGAAACTTTGCAAGCAGCCCCGAAGTTTTCCCAGTTGTCTTTAATTCCATGAAATTTGTATTCACACATTATTTAAGGTAGGTTAAGAATTATGTACTTTTCATTCCTGATGATGGCATGTAGCCGAAACTAGTTGAACAATTATATTTATTTCGTGGACATCACCAAGTGTTTTAATTAATTTTATCCTTTTATATTCTTTTTTACGTATATTCTTTTGCGTTGTTAACTTTTTTTAGTTTCATAATGTTCATAATGATGTACAAATATTTTTGACAGTGGCACACACATATTTTTGACAGTGACATTTATGTGTCAATTACAAACATTTGAATTTCTTGCCTTGAAGTAGTTTGATCTAAGATTTTTTACATCAAATTATTTTATATGCATTTTTTATCTCTAAATCTATAGAAGATATAATAATGAATTTATATTTATCGAATAAAGAATTTAACGTTTTTTAATATAAGTATTTACATAAATTTTCGATAAATAATATTTAGATGATTTTTTTCTTGTAACTACTACTTCTGGTTGTCTAGTTGTTACCAAAACTTAATCAACTCTTCCCATTATTGTTAGATTGAGGAATCCGTAGTTAAAAATGTCTTAATTTTTATAGTATTTGAGAAATCGTGGATCCAACATCCACACACACATACGGACATCATCGTAAAAATGTTATAATCGGATTCTAGGGACCTTAAAACGTGGTTATTCACTCAAATCTGGATATGCGATTTTTAGCATGAATTCAATACCTCTTTTAGCGAGAGGTAAAAAGGGTCCTAGATTTGAGCCTTGGGGCACACCGGATTTAGCTACATAATAACTAGGCTTATCACCATTGTATGATACCTACAATTGACCATTATTTAAATAAAACTCGAAAATTCTGCGAGGTTATCATGATATAGTACATAAGTATAAAATGTAATTTCTTTCCAATCTAGACTTGTAAAAACTATCCTAGATAATATAGTCATACAACAAAATTAAATTCCTAGCAATCCTGTGTTTGTAACTTTTATATTGCCTTGACATTGTAAATGCATGAGAATGATAAAATTAAGCTACTATATTCCCATTTTGCATTCAAGAAGCGAAGAAATAACACATTGGCTTTGTGTACCAACCTAACCTACATATATCACTGTTTCAATTTATATCTCACATATATTAGAATTTGAATAAATAAGCTATCTAAATTCACAAGTATTCGTATTGTTTGCTATGCTTGTTGATCCGTCTTGTCTTGAGCTTGTATTTAACATCCGTAATCCGGGTCGAAAGACTTTACACAACGAGCTAAGATTCATTGTATTATGCTTTTGTAATTAGCGATTCTTTTCGTGTCTTTGTTTTCCGGAAAAATGAGTCTCCTTGAAACTTTAAGGGGAAATTAATTTCAAGTCTGAGAAGTTTTGTTTTTCGTGTTTTCTTTTATTTTCTTTGATTCTTTGTCTTTAGTTTTGTTTGTACATATTTAGAATGAATTAATTATACAGGATATAAAGGTAATTTTAAAATTTTATTTCAAGTTTATTTATCTTTTGTCGTTGCTTTTACTTTTAATGAAATTTATTATGATATTGCGAAGTCAAAATAAGAAGTAATTAAAATTATATTAATACAAAAAATATTTAATTTCGACGTGCACATGAAAATTATTATTCTTTTCCAAACCATATACAATATACATAAATGCACAATAATTATAATAGTGTAACGTTTTTTATTTTATTTATTTGGGTGAAGTGTAAATATTAGACAATTATTATAAACTAATTAAGACTAAAACTATAATTAACTAACACTAACACTATTTATTTATTTAACTAATTAACACTAATATTTATTTCCACGATATTACTAATTATTTATTTTCACTATTTATATCACTTTTTTATATCTCGTTCAACTGTCCGACCTCCACAGCGTCTATATACTCAACTGACTCAACAGCGTCTGTATATTCAACTGCTCGGATAGAAGTCACACTTTTCACCTCACTATCTGTCTATTTATGTAACTCTCTCTTCCACAGACTCAGTATCACCGACTGTCGGTATGCCACAATTCTTCAACACTACTGCCGAGTATCTACTTCTACTTGCCGTTACTGTCCCCGTATACCTAGCTTCCCAATACTCTTCAATACTACAGAGTATTCACTTCCACAGTATACCGGTATACCAGTAACTTCGCGGCTCACCGTTACTGTCCTTCTACACTATAGCTTCCCAATACTCGTCAACACTACCGAGTATTCATATCCACAGGTATCCCAGTTAACCATTAACTTCCCGAGTCCTCCAATCGACACTATACTGCATACGCTCACAACGATACTGCATACGCTCACCACGATACTGCATACGCTCACCACGATACTGATGTGCTTCACTAACGCTCTATGTGAATGTCTCTGTATGTCTCTCCATGTAATTAACTAATTCCCGAGCATAGTTGCGTCCCTTTTATACAGCTCTAGGATGTTCGACCGCATAATAACAATGAACACAAAAGATTCAGGCGACCGGAAATAATTAAACACGTCGGGGCTTGTTTGTTTACGTAGCCCGGCTGCTAGCGTAATTGCGTCATCGTTATACTTAGACGCTTGTTCTCATTCCATACAAACTGAAGTGACACCGATTTTCGGTAGCGAAATACCGCAGTAGCACCACATGGAGTGAGTCTGCTGAGTACTTATTTAAACCATATAAATAGTCAAATTTGGATATCATAGGCCTCACGCATCGCCCGGCATAAGCTAGGACGGATAGGATGCATCTTCTCCGGAGATTCTCTCCTTATGCCAGAGGAAAAACTGTCCGCAAAAACTGGCAAAGAAGTGGTCTAACTAAATAGTATTCATCAAAAAAATTGCACAGTTTTGGTGTTGCCTTAGTCAGATCTTCTCTCGTGCATTCCTCTTCTAAGTTAGCGCACGTGAGCAGCTGGGCTATTGTTTTTTCTTGACTACAATGACATAGAGTAAGTTGAACACGTTTACTGCACATTTTCCTGCTTGACTTCGTAGGCGATTTAAAGATATCCAAATGGGCCATTTCTAGTCATTACCTGGTGGTAGTTTCTCATTTGAAAGGATACTCATTGCTTTATCTCCTGGCTTAAATAACTCATCCCACATTAAGTGTCTTGTTGCAGTCTTATTGGTTTCTGTCATAGGATGCACTGAAGTGAGGAATTTGTCTTGATTTTAGTTGTGACCGAGCTGGTTCTTGACCGAACATTGGGTGTCGAGGATCATGTAACTTATGAAAATAAGATACTTCTAAATTAGGCAAGGGAACAAACAACCTAATATAATATAACGCCCGAGTTATGCGGGCGCAAGTTTTGTGCGTTAGGTTTGATTACGTTGTCTATTTAGAAAAATTGCATAAAAACCGAATATTTTGCCATTCTCTTTCATTTTTGTCGTTAACATAAATTCTTCCTATTGTTTTTTCTAATTTTCAAATTTGGATCCCTATATAAATTCATACAGCGTGGGGCCTAGAAACTCCTTTTTTGAAGGCGGATAAAACAAAATTATTGCTAATGGACAAAATTAATTTTTGGATAATGAAAAACCATAATTTAGAGTATTAAATCATGCAGTTTTAAATAAAACATCTTGAAGGTGGAGGCCAACGTTCTCTATTCACTGATGCAAGCGTTTTAAATTCCTCTATACAAGTTCCAACATTCGAGCTATTTCCTGCCAAATAAGATTTTTTAGCTAAAGCAGGGTTGTAGGGTGGTGTTAGTAACCCTTGAGATATCTTCATAAAAATAAAATCACATATACTGGGTGTTCATTTTAAATGGGCCACCATTGCTATCTCGAGAACTATATGAGATACTAAGATGGTTAAATAGGCATACAATTTCTATTTCACAAGACAAATTTAAATAAAAGAAAAATTATTTTTTTAAGCCAGTGGTTCTCAATATACTGGACTTAACTTTTAAATTTTGAATGAGACCGTATATTTTTTATTTGCTCATTCGTTAGAGAATATAATTCTGAATTCAGTGATATAATATTTTTATATACTTACATAACGATTTTTTTCAGAAAAAATCATGTAAAGTTTTACACTAATTTGATTAAAATATGGCTATAATAAGAGTGCCACGAATGAAAAAAATTACTACATGTTATTTTTATTACATACATAATTAGAATGCCCTGACCTAAAAACTGAATGTGAAGAAGTGTATTCGTTTACTTTCTTGTAAATAGTAAAGGAAGTATTGTAACCGGGAAAAATTTCAACGAAAATATCCATTTTGACCATCCCTGAATCCATTTTGACTAATTTCGTCGTGACGTCTGTACGTACGTACGTATCTCGCAAAAATCAAAAACGGTAAGCCGTAGAAAGTTGAAATTTTGTATTTAGGGCTGCCATAACATCTACTTGTGCACCTCCCTTATTATTACATAATTCCCAGAAATGGTACTTTATTTGAAGCCTATAATAGATTTTAATAAAAAACTATATTAAAATATAATCCAAAACGTTTCAAATTCGGTATATAAGACTTTTATATCAATTGAAATAACATAGCAGAATTTGGTTAAAACAGGCTAACCGAAAGTGATATGTTACCTGAAGTTGTTAACAGTTTTTCTTGAATAAAAATTTTGATTTTAGAAATAAATGCTTCGAATAAGAGTTTTAAAGAATTAAATTCTACGTCTAGCACATCAAGTATTATTAAATTAGCCCTTTGTATAACCGAGATATCTAAATTTAAAACTTATACACATTTTGGTTTTTATAATGAAGCGTGCTATGGATTAGGACAAAAAATAACAAAAAAAAATTAAAATAGATGTTAATGTCAAATTACTTCAAATACGTGCAATTTTATAATTGGGTCTATACTTCATATTGGTCTTGCGTACAAGGAAGTCGTGTGGTGTCCACATCGGATTTTTTTCATTCATGACCATAGCCATATTTAAATCAAATTAATATGAAACTTTACATTTTTCTCAAATAAATCAGTATGTAAGGGAATAAAAATATTATATCACAGTGGTGGTCCATTTGAAATGAACACCCTGTATAAATAATGTCACAATAAATTTAGTCTATCATCAATACTTTTTATTTTATTCGCATTCAAAAAGTTTCTAGGACACACGTGTAGTATGATTTCAGAAGAAACTGTAGGTACGCAATCAAAATTACAGCAGTGTATAAGTGGTGCTATACATTTTACTCGTATATACAGGCACGATTATAATTACAATAATTACTGTATTCAACGCTACAGGTTTGCAATAAAAGAGAATGACATATGCTATCAAAAAAAATGAAAATTGAAAATTCCGTAAAAAGATTTTTTCCTAACGGAAATTTTCAAGATTTATTATTATTACACGTATTATTACAGATAATATTGTCATATTTACCCTTACATTTAGAGTGATATATCATTCTTACTGAAAAATATATTACGGTAGATGATATATCTTAGCATTACAAGAAATCCAGCTGACATTTAAAAAATTGCCACATGAAAAAATAGGGGTAAACTAAATTTATCTCGTGTTCCTGTCACCGGACCACAATGTCTCTAAAATATATCAAAATATGTCATATTTTTCAACATTTCTTCAGCACATTTTTTAAGTATAATTTGATTTCGTAAGGGCTTAATGCGGATTCATGCAGCCATTTACAATTACGTTTAATTTACATTTAATTTAATTTAAAATTTAAATGTATATAAACCAATGTAGGCATTCATGCACCATTTTAATTTACATTCTCATTTATCTCTCATTTTCATTTAATTTATAAGATAACCAACTTTCAACTTTTGAATATAAATGAAAATGAAAATTCACTGCACATGCGATGTTTTAAAACGTCAATATTTTTGTTTGGAATTTTGTCAAATGTCAAAGACAAATCAACAAAAATGAATTTCCACGACGGTAAATTGATCGATTTAGTGCAACCAAAAGCACTCATTTACGACAAAACCTATCTTTTTAAAAGTAGGGATGAAAGAAGAAATATTTGGAATTTAATTGGAACAGAAATGCAAAGCACGGGTACGGTTAACAATCCAATATAATTTGTATTTATTTGTATATTTGTATATGCGGTTCAATTTATCGTAATAAAAAAAAAGCAAAAGAAGAAAAGATAAACCTGGAAACATGAAATGTTATAAATGGTGAAACAATTTTAAAACTTATAAATTTTAGTAAATTTAATTTATATTGGATCAGAGGTTCTACTTATATTAGATGTATGTAAATCTTTAAATTTTAGAAGATAGTTGTAAGTATTTAGCTGAATTCATTTACTTGTTTTATGTAAATTCATTCCAAATTTTAAATTTTAATGAACTTAATAATAAGTTTTCTTCAAACGTCAATACAGTTCTAATGACTTTGGTTTATAATTTAACCTCACAAAGTAGTAAGTACTTAGTGCGTACATATAACATTTTTCAAAATTGTAACATGTTTCTTATTCATAAATTTATAGCTGTCCTGAAGAAGGAATAAAGAAATTCCGAAAGCTTGACATGTAACTTTAAAGAGTATCATTTAACATCTTTCCCATCTTCCTGACTGGCGTACCCGTGGAAACATTTTTCATCTACTTAACTGATCAGTCGTGATCACACCGTACCTCTATTATATATATATATATATATATATATATATATATATATATATATATATATATATATATATGTATATATATATATATATATATATATATATATATATATATATATATATATATATATATATAAAATTATCATGGTCATATTCTTTCATGAATTTTAGCAAATTATTATAAAACCCTATTTTTAGGCGACACCTATTCATTTAACGTACCGCGAACCTGCGGTGTCGTTTCTTTCTGTGTTTTATTATGATAAATAAATTTAAAGCTAACGCCAATACTTCGTCCTCACTATCGCTTTTATTAAACATTTTATTTTTTATATCTTTACAAACCAAACTTGTCAATATGCACAAGCATTCATTTTTCATTTAATTTATGTTTGTATGTCTGCTTGAATGATACATTTAAAAAAAGATAAATGAGAATTAAATGAAAATGAAAATTAAATTAAATGTAAATGTAAATGGCTGCATGAATCCGCCTTTATAAAAATATCGTGAATTGTAGAAAACTGTGGAAATGGTATAATGATACGAATCATTTATGCAGGGTAATTGAAAAACAGAAACTAATAGCTATTTTCAATAGTTATACAACAACAGAGATTCGAAAATAAGCGAATATACATTTAAGAGGACGAGATGTGTTTACCTGAAAATTTTTTGGTTAAAAAATTACCCAATTGAATCCCTGTATTTTTGATCACGTGTGCGAAAGTAACCAATCAAATCAAACTTACACTGATAATTACCCTAGGACAATTATCACTTCTGTCACTAAGTTGCTATGTAACAAACACTTTTTGACATATAATTAAAGATTGTTTTAATTTGAAAATGTCATTTTCAAGGTATTTCAGTGAAAATAACGGTTCAATTAATAAAATTATTACAATTAAACGTTTGTATAATAAAACTGGACGTGTCTTGTCTTCTCGTGTCAATGTCAATCTTATTATCGTTACACAGTTGACGTTGAACTTATTCATAGCTACTACTGACATCTATTGGGTGATTTTATAATTATAAAAATTCTGCTAAATACAAACTATTCGAAAATTTAATAATCAAAATTGCAAAAAAATTTCTCACCGAATACCCCTCGATCATTGATAAATACTTATAATTTTATCACAACTTCCTCAAGCACGTTGCTTTTAGGTAACATCCCTCCGCCTTCGGCGTCGGGCGGTTACCAAGCAACGCGCTTTCGGTAACTGTGATAAAATTATTTCGTAATTATCAATGTCCTCGGGATATTATAGCTGAAAATTTTTTGATTAAAAAATTATCCAATTGAATTTCTGATCACGTGTGCGAAAGTAACCAATCAAAACAAACTTACATTGATAATTATCCTAAGACAGTTATCACTTATGTCACTAAGTTGCTAAGTAACAAACACTATTTGACAGATAATTAAAGATTGTTTTAATTTGAAAATGTCATTTTCCCAGTATGGCAGTGAAAATAACGATTCAATTAATAAAATTATTACTATTAAACGTTTGTATAATAAAACTGGACGTGTCAATGTCAATCTTATTATCGTTACACACTTGACGCTGAACATATTCATAGCTACTACTGACATCTATTGGGTGATTTTATAATTATAAAAATTTTGCTAAATACAAATTCTTCGTAAATTTAATTAAAATTGCAAAAAAAATTTGCACCGAATACCCCTCGATCATTGATAAATACTTATAATTTTATCACAACTTCCTCAAGCACCTTGCTTTTAGGTAACACCTCTCCGCCTTCGGCGTCGGGCGGTTATCAAGCAACGCGCTTTCGGTAACTGTCATAAAATTATTTCGTAATTATCAATGTCCTCGGGATATTATAGCTGAAAACACATCGTGTCCGCAAACTACATATTCAGATGATTTTCGAAAAACTTGTGTTTCTAGAAAAAATAGTGTATGATATACATGTTAACAGTGATTTTATTTTGTTCGAAGGTTTGAACCACTGCACTTTGCATCGTGTTCCAAACTTCCTTCTCATAAAATAATATGTCATATTATTAGAAATAACTATTGTTATATAATTCGAAATGCAGTTATGTTCTTCTGGTTGCGAATACATATGCTTGCTATTTTTTATCATAATTATTTATTTACCTTTTACTAAATTATGTAATTAAGTTAGGACGCAATCATCAATTAATGTTTCTTTTGATTCATGAGATAGAAATTTGAAAAATTATTTTATAATTTACATGATTGTAATGTAAATTTCTGTAAACTTCGTGATTATTTGAAATTATTCATAAAAAATCTGATGTGGCCAGCACATAACCTCCCGTCAATTCCATGTTTAAAATAGCAATGAGTTTTAAATACCAAATTTGATAAGTTTTGGATCATGTTTCAATATATTTTTTTAAGAAAATCTGTTTATAGCTTTCTGTAAAGTACTACTTCCGGTTTATCAATTTTAGAAAAAAAATCTAATATGTCGTTCTCATTAATATAAAAGTCTTAAATACCAAATTTGGCAAATTTTGGAATATATCATAATATACTTATATTTCACGAGAATCTGTTCAGAGCTTCAAGTAAAGTATCACATCCGGTTTATTTTAGAAAATATGTAATATGTCATTCTTATTAACATAAAACTTTTAAATACCAAATTTGAAAAATTTTGGTATATATCATAAAATATTTTTCACGAATATCTGTTCAGAGCTTCAAGTAAATTATCACTTCCGATTTATTAATTTTAGCCAAAATCTAATATGTTATTCTCCTTGATAGGAAAGTCTTAAATACTAAAATTGAAATGGTTTGGATTATATTTTCATAAAAATTTTCATTAAAAACTGTTACGGGCTTCAAATAAAGTATCACTTCCGGTTGTTCAATTTTACCCAAAATCTAATCAACTCTTTATATGAATGTAGAAAGCTTAAATAGAAATTTGGAAAAGTTATCGTGGAGGAAATTATCGTCACACGCAAACATTATCGTAAAATTAGTAAAAACGTGTTGTGGGTACCCTAATTCGTGCTTATTTACTGAAAACTCACGTTCGAATTTTTGGATCGATAACATTACCTCCCTTACCTACAGTATAACGGGAGGTACAAAGTATGTATTTATTATTTGACTTGTTTTTATGTGAAACAATTTTAAATAAGTCCTGTATACTGTTTTTTCTGTTTTGTTTATTTCAACGATTAGTGTCAAAATCAATCACATTTTAAAAGCACCTATCAGTTGATTTGCGCAAAAAATTATTCATAAAATTCTTCTTCTGTAATTTTTATTCTGTCGGATGTTTACGTAAAACTGTTGAAACAATGTATGTAGTATAAATTTCCCGTACAATTTATAAATGAAAATGCACATATTTTCGCGATTTTAAAAATCATTTCGTTTTTGTTCATATGGAAATTAATTAACGAATTTTGCCGAACAAATCATGTAAAACAATACTCATGATTTGTTTTTTGTTTTGAAATGGGAAAATTGAAATTAGAGGGTGCTTATTTGCAGATAATATTGCAATGCTCTATGACCTGTACTAAATTATGTAGATGCAAACAATATTTCATTACGCCCATATTTTTACATTCTTTGTTGTATCAGTAGGCCAGTCGTCAGTAAGATTAACATCGTTTTAAATCGAGAAAAATATTTAACAAGGTTTGTTCCTACACGACTTTTTGGATGCGTTCATGTACGCATTCGTGAACCCTTGTGTGCGCATGTCTTGTTCATGTATATGTAAGAAACTTCGTATGGTTGGAACGGACAACGGACTTGTCATCATTATAATTAATTACTGTTTCCTCTGAAGAAAAAATATCGGTGAATGAATTATCGAGAGACAAATATTAATTATTTATCATATTATATACCTAAATAATTACTATTTTTTTATTCGAAGTTGGCCAATATCTGACAGTCCGGGCTAGCTATAGGAACAAACCTAATTAGAATCGGTTTATTGCAGGCCTCTTTTAGACATAATCATTATTCCCCTCGCGCACCCTTCGTGTGTGTGTGTGTGTGTGTGTGTGTGTGTGTGTGTGTGTGTGTGTGTGTGTGTGTGTGTGTGTGTGTGTGTGTGTGTGTGTGTGTGTGTGTGTGTGTGTGTGTGTATGTAAGTGTGTGTGTGTGTGTGTGTGTGTGTGTGTGTGTGCGTGTGTGTGTGTGTGTCTGTGTGTCTGTGTCTGTGTGTGTCTGTGTGTCTGTGAGTGTGTATGTGTGTCTGTGTCTGTGTGTGCGTGTGCGTGTGCGTGCGAGTGTGCGTGTCTCTGCGCGCGTGTGTGTGTGTGTGTGACTTTTCTAAACAATCACTTATTGAGTTCACTTTTTTAAATAATTTGATATCACCTGCGTACATTAGAATGCTTGAATGTTGTACGAATTCAGTGATATTGTTAATAAATAGCAATAATAGTAAGAGTCCAAGATTGGAGCCTTGAGGTACACCAGAGCTTGCCAAAAACAAATCAGATTCAAATCCTTTAACTTCAACAAACTGATATCGATCTGTGAGATATGATGCAAGTAGTTGACAAAGTGGTAGAGAGAAATTAAAATCATTGCACAGTTAGTTTATTAATAAACTATGATTAACCTTGTCAAACGTTTTAGCAAAGTCTGTATATATAACATCAACTTGTGTATTATTGGACAAATAATTCGATACAGTATCTGTAAAGTTTAATAACTTTGTAGCAGTAGATTTTACATACTGATCAAGTGTAATATACTTATGCACTGCATTATAAATTTGTTTATGAATAGCAGTCTCAAAAATTTTGGTAATATTTGACAGTATGGCAATCGGTCTGTAATTAGAAATATTACATGGATCCCCAAATTTAAGGACAGGACAAATTCTTGCTACTTTCAAAGCTTTAGGAAAAGTACAGGTTTTGACAGATAGGTTAAATAATATATGTAGAGGTTCAACCAGTATATGCTTACAACCTTTTAAAATATAGGATATATTCCAAAACTTGTCAAATTTAGTATTTAAGACTTTTATATAAAGGGAAGCAACATATTAGATTTTGGCTAAAATTGATAAACAGGAAATGATACTTTATTTAAAGCTCTGAACAGATTTTCGTGAAAAATAAATTGTTACAATTCAAAACTTTTCAAATTTGGTATTTAAGACCCCTATATATTAATGAGAACGATATACTAGATGTTTTCTAAAATTGATAAACTGGAAGTACTACTTTACAGGAAGCTATAAAAAGATTTTCTTGAAAAAAATATATTAAAACATGATTCATAACTTCTCAAATTTGGAAATTAAAATATAAATAAATAAATATATCATCATGGCTTATTACCCATTTATGGGTGTGCCAATCTGCTTTGTACACAGATATCGGTAATGATGAAATATTTGCACCGTGCGGGCGTTTACCAGGCGTCACCTCACGGGCACTCATTGCTGGCGTGGAGAGTGCACCACACGGGTCAATTTTGTGCCATTTAAAATTGGAAATATTTGGCGTCGGTCGGGATCGAACCCGGTTCCCCAGATTCGCGACCTGACACTCAGGCAAACTTGTGTATAATTTGAAACAAGATTACATTTTGACTATACCTATATGATAAACCGGAAGAAAAAAAATTTGGTATTACAGACTTTTATATTTATTGGAACAACAAATTAGATTTTGTTTACAAACGATCAACCGGTAGTGATACTTTACATAAAGCTCATTGCTATTTCAAACATGGAATTGACGGGAGGTCATGTGTTGGCCACATCAGACTTTTTTTGCCAATATCTCCGTTTCGGGTGGTCCTGCGACAAATAAGGCGAATATCAAAATTAAAGAAAAATAAATTCTCTATCGTAAAGGTTTATACATATTTTTATGTAATATCAATATCCTACGAGGTACAGGCGGGTCGCATCTGCCTTCACCCTGCATTTTGTGATACAAGCAAGCCGTTTGGTTCATATGTTGCTGAGACCATACCCTACCGATGAACAGATGTAGTCACCCGGATAAGCCCCGCAGGCTAAGGTTATTGCGGTTGTATTGGCGAAAAAACTAAACTATAGGTGGCAGGCCGGACGGTAGCAGATGGCGGAGGAATAAGGAGAGTTCTCTCATTCCTTATTGCTGGAAATATACATTTCAAAGTGCAAAGTATTTAATATGGACAAAATTAACATAAAGTTATGTGATATTTTTGAATACATTGCTTCTGCATGTTCTCTAAAGAAAGGCGAAGCAGTTTTTAAGGCAGGATATGTATTGCTTTGTGGAATAAAAGATGATGGATCAGGTACAATACTGGGATCTTGTTTGAAAACCATTCATTTGAGTGGAGATTCTCATTTGATTGAAATTTTATTAAATGAGAACATAAATTACTGGAAAGCAAAATTTAGTTCTAGAGCAGAATTGGGAGGCAAATACAAACATGTTGTTGCAGTTTTGTTGCATATAAACAGGTTAGTAAAAATTAAAACTATATTTATTGTTTTACAACAAAAGTTATCATTTTTATTATGCTATTAATTTATTTGTTTATGGGATTGTGTATTACAGAGCAGAAGAAACTGAAAAATTAGGTTGTACCGATTTGGAACAAGTAAGGAGAAAACTTGTTAAAAAGGAAGATAAAAAATATAGTTTGGCTATAAAATTAGAAGAATTTTGCCATCCTGATTGGAAACGTCAAAACTATATGGGAATAAAATTTCAAGATTATATTTTGTCACTTGGGATATAGTGTAAACTTACACTTTTTGACTTGTAATTACTGCATTGTGGCACTGAGCAGTATCTATGGCATATACTGGTCATTATTTAAACCTGAAAATGTAATATACACTATATATCTCACTTTCTTTTACAACAAATACAAATTAAATATGTTTCAAATTACATACGTTTCAATGTAGGCTATCAATGTTTCCTTATTCCTCTAGTTCACAAATCTGCCGCCAGACGTCACCCACTTTGAATTTTTTCGCCAATTGGCGCGGTTTTCTCGAAGTCGCAGTAGTGCGCAAACCATTAAATCTACAGTGCTGATTTTTATTTAATATTAAATGTATTTGATGATGAAGTGCAAAAAAGGCGTTAGTTTATATATAACGTATCCTTTTTTATTTTTGTCGTTTTTTGGAGAAAAAATTTGGCTTCCTTGGCCGATTAATGAAAAAAATCAAAGTAGTTATGTATTATTGTTTTGTAAAAAATATATAGAACTGTCAATTTGCTGTCATTAAAATAAATCAATATATGGTGCGTTCGGCTTGCTAACGCTTTTCACTCTTTTGACTCCAAGTGTTCCTATAACCGTTCGGGTATGTTCGATGGAGTAAATAGATCTCACTCCTTGATCGTTCGGGTACACGGAGTGGAGTTAAAAGAGTTAACTCCATTTACTCTACCTCTTTGCATGGGATTCAAGGAGTGCACATGCGTATTAGGTTATTTTTGGCGGCTAATAGAAAGTTTGAGTTATAATTCATATGTTATCAAGATTATAAAATAAATTGGTAATTTTTAAATATTTTATTATTTATATGCAGTACCTACAATTCTCTTTTTGTAAATTTAAAATAACAGCTGACAGTTTATTTACCACACTCCTGTGCAAGCCGAACGCTTTCTATATGCTCCGAAAGATCTGAGGTCACGTGACAACGGTCCGTGCTCCACTCCACTCCATTAGAGTAAACAAGCCGAACGCACTAATAATATATCGGTCTAGTTTATCTACCTATTGTAATAATTACAACAGTTTCTTCTGAGTTAAGTATTTGTGAGTTGTGTCTTATGCTACAGAATAACTGCAGTGCAAAAATTACTGGATAGGCTGACTAGGCGCACAGATATTCGTGGCGCACAATTTTTTTTTATTTTATTATAGTTTTTGGAGCGCTTTGATTTGGTTAGAGATAAGACGACCTAAACCAGGCCCTGAGTATTATTGGTTTGTTTTAATAAGTATTACACGATAATTCATCTGCATGTATTGTATACAGTAAGTTATACAACACTCATTGCATTTTCTAGAACAAATTAGTTCCCCATGTAAACGTAGCAATAAGTGACGTCATTATCTAGTAATATTTATTGATGATGTGCGTCTTCTGCTTGGTCATTTTTAGTATAGATAGGTAGATAACATAAAAAACTCCCCTCGCAATTTAACCACTGCGTATCTCTTATAGTTATCGAGGTCGCAATGGTAGCTACTTAAAAATGAACACCTGTATATTGATAATTTTAATCTCTATGCTTAACTCATCGATAATTTCTGTGTGCAGTAGTAAATATACCTTCCCCTTGAGTATATTGATAAATGTAATATGAGCGGCTAATGCACTACACGATCGTTATGCTGGTGGCTATATAGTATAGCCCACATATACCTATTAACTAAGTTAGTAGGTATATGATAGCCCAGGACCAGGGAACGATGCAGAGACTACTATAACATCAGCGACCAGCCTATGTCCATTATTATCGCAAGTTTATAGTCAGTTATAATAATTAAGACTGCATCGTCATGAGGATAAATTTATTATGATAATGTAACAAGTTGTAATTTGCTGACATTGAAAACATTATAACAGTGGAATAACTTAAATTTATCAGAATTTTAGCAAAATTGTGATTTGTGAATTTTGGCCTATATCTATAATTAATTTCAAATAAAAACTAGCGTTGGTTTAGAAAGGGATATAAATTCTATCCCCTGATTGATCAGAGTCACAAATTACTCGTATTGATGCTATAAATAAATAAAAACCATCTTCTAACCCTGGTCCTCACAACCTTCCAGCTTACATCATCAAAGACTGTCGTGATGTTTTCGTGAAACCCGTCCATATCTTGTTTAATCTATCTCTTTCTACTAACACTTTTCCTTCTTCCTTAAAATCAACTAATGTTCCCCAATCCACAAATCAGGTGATATCCACATCTCTAATTTTCGTCCCATAGCTATTTTGTCCAACATCTCTAAAATCTTTGAAAAAATTATATTTAATCAAATTTACGTCTCCATTTACAATAAAATTACAGATTCCCAGTATGGTTTTATGAAAGGCAAGTAAACTACAACTAATTTATTGAATTTTACGGAATTCTCAATAAATGCTCTTTATGGAAATTTACAAGTTGATGTTGTTTACACAGACTTCGCTAAGGCATTCGATAGAGTTAATCATCAAATTTTTATAGAGAAATTAGTCAACAATTTTGATTAAGCGCCAAAAATTTACGTGGCTCCTAAAATGGTTTCTATTCACAGCCATTTATTGCCGCCTCTGGGGTACCTCAGGGTTCTAATCTTGGTCCTCTATTGTTCAATTTATTTATTAATGACATAGTTACTTGCATAAATTACTCTCAATGCCTGCTGTATGCTGATGACTTAAAACTCTATGCTGTAGTTAATACAGTTGACGATTGTTTAAAACTCCAAAATGATATTAATAATCTTTTAACTTGGTCATTCAAGGCAAAATTGTTATTTATTACATCCAAATGTGATATTATGACATTTTCGATGAAAAAGTCTCCTATCATCCACAATTATGTAATGGATAGTTTTGAGTTATCTAGAGTCGCCGTAAAAAGGGATTTTGGGGTTCTATTTGATCCAAAATTTGATTTTTCTCCTCACATTAATGACACTGCTTCATGCAGTTATAAAAACCTTGGATTTATTATACGCAATTCTCGTGATTTTCAGAACTTAGCAATCCTTAAATCCCTTTTTAATTGCTTTGTGCGAGCAAAATTAGAATACTGCTTTCTTATCTGGAATCCTTTAGCTGTGAATGTAGCTTTCGACCGATTGAAGCAATACAATGTAAATTTACCAGATATTGTTGGTATAAACTTAAACAAAGTGCTAAGGCCCACTTTTACAATTGACGGATAAACTATGGTATGGCTATCGGAGGTATAACTTTATCCTAGCAATTATACCTTTGATAAACAAGACTGTCTTATACAATGCATTTTTATCTGTCAGATAGTTATACCAGGAATTACGTTAAATCACTTTAGGTTGGTATTGGCACAATAAAATTATGTTCTTGTTAGACTATTTTTCTTCAATATTGTTATTATTTCTGCCTTTTAATTTGCATTTTTCACGATGTTAGATGATATAAATGTTATTTTTGTTTCTGACAGTGATTATGAAATACTTGATTGACATCTGTCAAACGTATGAATAACAAAACATCGTTTGTGTTTACGTGGTATCCATAAGAACCAGGGATAAAGTTAACAAAGGTTTATACGATCGATTTCCATGGGATAAGAAATACTGGTGTTTATTCTATATGAGGTTTATCCGATGTTTATAAAATACAATTTCCAATTTTATACTTGGTATAGCGTTATACGAGGTTTATCTAATGATTGTAAAAGTGGCACTTATTCTGATTTTCATTATAGTTCGGCTTTATCTACTTTTAAATTGATTTCACTTGAAAACAGACGTACCATACAAACTTTCTTGTTTATTTACAAATTGCTAAATAACATAATAGGTTTCTGTCTTTTATCTCAACTAAACATTTTTGTTCCACGGTCACATCATCCTCGTTGCAGGGTAATTTTTTCCTATAAAACTCCTAGGACAAATTATGAATTCAAAAGTCCTTTACGTCGTACATGTTTATTATTCAACCAATTTTATAATAATCCTGATTCGATGTCAACCTTTAGATATAAGATATTGGAATATTTTACAAATCATTGTTAATTAATTAAAATTTGATTCTACCCATTACTGTTTATGTACCATTGTATACCGTGTGTCTGTCTTAGGCCCACTTTTACAATTGATGGATAAACTATGGTATAGCTATCGGAGGTATAACTTTATCCTAGTAATTATACCTTCGATAAACAAGATTGTCTTTTACAATGCATTTTTATCTATCAGATAGTTATATCAAGAATTACGTTAAATCACTTTAGGTTGGTACTGACACAATAAAATTATCTTCTTATTAGACCATTTTTCTTCAATATTGTTATTATTTCTATCTTCTAATTTGTATTTTTCACGATGTTAGATGATATAAATGATATTTTTGATTCTGACAGTGATGATGAAATACTTGATTGACATCTGTCAAACGTATGAATAACAACACATCGTCTGTGTTTACGTGGTATCCATAAGAACAAGGGATACAGTTATCCGAGGTTTATACGACCGATTTCCATGGGATAAGAAATACTGGTGTTTATTCTATCTGTTGTTTATCCGAGGTTTGTAAAATACAATTTTCAATTTTATACCTGGTATAGCGTTATACGAGGTTTATCTAATGATTGTAAAAGTGGCTCTTAAAGGTGTAAATAGGACATTAACATGGGAAATCAGTTTTTCGCAATTACCAGCTCGCCTAATTATTTTAAGCAAAACCGCTTCAAATAAAAGTTTTAGGGCATAAAATTCTGCATTTAAATCAATAAACAGAATTACCGAATTACCTTTCCGTGTTTCATAACGCCAGAAATTAAATACGAAAATGTCGAAAATTACGTTGAAAATATCGACAGCTATGGAATTAATAAAAAATAAATAAATGCTTGACGTTTTATGTCACAACGTAAGTTAACTTATTTGACGTTTCTGACACTTTGTCTCTAGTTTTATTGTTAGAGATTATTAAAAAAAAAAAATATTTCTATTAATGAAAAGCGTGTTTTCACAAATGCTAAATTCGTGACAAAATTTTAAAAGACACCAATGGGTCTCCAAAAAATGCACGTGAAGCGCATAACCAGAATGTAGGACGAGCAAAATATGTATTACTGGAAGAAAAAGTGTTAGAAATGATAAATGCAGACCTCTTCTGTAATACTAGATGTATTGGAAATGAGTTGGGAGTACATCACAGCATCATACATACATTTGTTAAGCAATGTTGACTCTTTAATAAATTTATATTATTTAAACAAAACTGTATTTTTTGACTTTATTAATCTAATATTCCTATTACTCTCATAATTAACGATATTTGTTCAAATCAAATTGTCAGAAACGTCAAATAAGTTAACTTACGTTGTGACAGATTAAACGTCAAGCATTTATTTATTTTTTGTTCAATTCCACGGCTGTCGATATTTTTAACGTAATTTTCGACATTTTCATATTTAATTTCTGTCGTTATAAAGTATGTAAAGGTAATTCTGTTTATTGATTTAGATGCAGAATTTTATGCCCTAAATCTTTTATTTGACGCTTTTTTGCTTAAAATAATTAGGTAAGCAGGAAATTGCATAACACTGATTTCCCATGTTCATCTCCTATGTAGGTACACCTTTAGGGCCGGTCTTTCCATCTTCGGATAAAGTTCCGGATAAAGTTATCTGATGGATAAATAAAAAATGCGTCTTTTCACCTTCGGATAAGGTTATCCGTCAGATAAATATAGCCTATCCAACAGATAAGTTATCCGGAACTTTTCTACCGGATAAATATGATATGAATTGATGCAAAAATTTGAAAAAAATGTAGAATACATAATAGAAGTTTTACAATTTTATGATGATTAATTTTTGATAGAGTCTAAAAATATAGAATTAGACTTTCATGAATAGCATTTATTAAAAATTACACAAGTCTAATTATTATTTATTTACATTTTTATTTTGTTCTTTTCTCTGTTTATTCAAATAATTCCATACTTGTTAAGCATGCGCCGCCTCGTAGTTATTTTTTATTAACATATATAATATACGAATGTTTTAAATTAACACATAAAAAAATAAAACATTCCACATCTAAAGATACTTGTTCCATTCCATCGTCCTTTCACTGTAGTAAGTCTATCCCTGGTTACTTAATCTCACTGCTAGCGCAGTTAATATTGTTGTAATCAAATTTAATCATTATTGTAATCAAGAATTATCATTGTTGTCATCAAGTTTAATCTTCTTAAAGACAAAACATATGCATCATTTTTTGTCGACCCAAGGGTTGGGAAGTAACTGCCTCTTCTTTACATCCCCCTTTTGGCGGCACCCATTCGTATGTTTTTTTTTTTTATTTTCTATGATATTCTTACACCTTAGTATGTACAAATATATCATTGTTCGGTATTTCGTCGTTTATAAAATTAATGCATCTCTCACGTTTCTTTTAATTTCCATCATCACACATTTCAAAATAAGAACATAATACGATTATACTGCATATTTATCCAAATTACTTTTAAATTATAACTTTTTGTTCACAGTAAATATCAATGATTATGTCAAAATCAACATAACCACAAATGTCAAATCACAAATATTTAAGCAACTTGATCAAAACAAAACTTATATAGCATTTTCTTTCTCTGCCTCATTACATTTTCAATGCTGTTGTCTCTTTTCATTTTTACCAGAGATTTTGGAGCAGAATATATTGCACTTATCTGTCGGATAGTTATCCGTCAGATAAATTTGAAATGAAAGACAGAAAAAAGTTATCCGTCGGATAAAGTGTCAGATAAGTTTATCTGGCGGATAGTTATCCGGAACTTTATCCGTAAGTGGAAAGACCGGCCCTAAGAGAGACACACGGTATATAATCTAAATAGTACTCTGTAATTGGGAACATTTGCTCCTGTTGAGTACTCATAATAAATAAATAAATAAATAAATGCTGCTAGATGGTAAATACTGTACAAGGCATCCATTCATAAATATTAAAAATTACAAAGTCTAAGGCCCGGTATTTTCACTTCCGAATAAAGTTTCGAATAAGTATTCGTTAAATAAATTTATTCTATATATTTATCCAACGAATAATTCCATTGTGTCTTTTCACACATTTTACACAAACAAATAGCTATCTGTCGAATAACTTTTACGTTCGTGAATTGGTAGCCACGTTAAGCAGACAAGGATCAAATGTGTCAACTACTTTTGAATCCGTACTTGTCAAAATTTTGTTTGACATCTTTAATGTCAATGTGATCTATATTATGCATTTTTAACCCCGAGAGACTGTAATTTAACAAGTGTACCATCTAATTCAGCACTCATATGCGGTAAGCGGGATATGTATATTGTAAAATTGTTCTTGTACTTTTTGTATATTTGTTTCAGTTCAAAGTAAATGTTTGTCAATGTATTCAACAAAAGTATCCAAAATTCGAAAATATGTTGCCAGCGTCAAATGACAGGATTTTTATAATGCTTTACCTATTTACTGGTTGAGATCAAATGCGATCACCAATATGTGATCCTAAATTGTTTTTATAATCGGAACCTGTCAAAAATTATTTCATTTATGTGGTTATGTTGCTGTCTGATGGTGTGTGATCGATTTCTCACGTTATTTATTAATTCATAGTTGAAAATATCATCATAATATTTAATATATCCATTTTGTTAATAAATCTGCACTATGTGGAAATGTAATGAACTTACGAATAAACGGTTATTCGCTACCCAAGTACCGAATAATTTATCTCGCGAATAACACATGTTATTCTTTCGAATAAATTTATTTGCAAGTGAAAAGACGACAAAAATATTTATCCGAAGGATAAATTTATCTAAACCTTTATTCGCAAGTGAAAATACCGGCCCTAAATCCAAAACATGGTTAAATTTCAATTATTTCTTCTAAATAAATATATATATCATCACGGCTTATTACCCATTGCTGGGTGTGCCAATCTGCTTTGTACGCAGATATCGGTAAAGATGATATATTTGCACCGTGCGAGCGCTTACCAGGCGCCACCTCTCGCGCACTCATTGCTGGCGTGGGGAGTGTACCACAGGGGTCAATTTGTGCCATTTAAAATTGGAAATATTTGGCGTCGGTCGGGATCGAACCCGGTTCCCCAGATTCTCGACCTGACACTCAGGCACGCGGCCACGAGACCCCATAATTATTTCTGACAATTTTATTTAATAAATGACAGGTGATATTTTTTCTTACCGAGACAGTTATAATGGGCAACACAAGCTGCACGACGAGTGTAAAAATTGAGTAGTAGGCCCTCCCGTGTTCTACAGGCCACTCTTCCACACAGAAACTGATGCCATCGATACCCAGCATCTTCAAGTCGAGTTGGTGGTGATTGAGAGTGCGATACAGATACATCGGAGAAGCTAGTATTAAGGCTATCAGCCAGATCAAGCTCAAGATGATGCCGGCGCCCATTAGCTGCAGGCTTTCCTTCGTAGGGTATACTATAACCTATAACAAAGAGAAATGGGGTAATTAGGTGATGGATATACACTACAACAGTATTAGAGTCTATCATTACAGAGATTAAGAACAGAGGCTATTAAAGTGTAATTGTACGTACTGTTAGTCCGTTCGTATTACGAATATAATAATCTATCAAATGTTAACACAAATTTGTCGTCGTGTCAAACAGATATACTTAATAATTGAAATATAACGATATTGTAACGTTTTTATTTATCTGGGTGAAGTGTAAATATTAGACAATTATTATTAATTAAAATTAAGTGATTATTAAAATATAAAGAAAGTTACTATTATTAATATTAAACAATTATTAAAAACTAATTAAGACTAAAACTATAATTAACTAGATAACACTAACACTATTTATTTAACCAATTAACTCTACTATTTATTTCCACAATATTAATAACTATTTATTTCACTATGCGTTTCAATCTTAGGCTGCCGGTCTGTTGCAGACTCTTGTAGACTGTTTGTATCACTATATTTATATCACTATATACTTATATCATGTTCAACTGTCCGCCTACCGACCTCCACAGCATCTATATACTCAACTGACTCAACAGCGTCTGTATATTCAACTGCTCCGACAGAAGTCACCTCTTTCACAACACTATCTGTCTATTTATGTAACTCTCTGTCTAACTTCCACAGCCTCAGTATCACCGACTCTCCGTATGCCACAATTCTTCAACACCACTGCCGAGTATTCACTTCCACTTGTCGTTACTGTCCCCGTATACCTAGCTTCCCAATACTCTTCAATACTACCGAGTATTCTCTTTAACAGCTATTCCAGTACACCAGTAACTTCCCGACTCGCCGTTACTGTCCTTGCACACTATAGCTTCCCAATACTCGTCAATACTACTGAGTATTCACATCCACAGCTATCCCAATATACCAGTAACTTCTCGAGTACCTACTCGACACAACTGCATACGCTCACTACGATCCTGCTGTGCTTTTCACTAACACTTTACTCTCTAACACTCCATGTGTCTCTATGACTCTGTATGTCACTAATTGTGTCTCGAGCATAGCTACGTCCGTTATATACAGCTGCCATTATTTTCTAGAACAGCTCTAGAATACTCGAACACATAATAACAATGAACACAAAAGGTTCAGGCGACCGGAAGTAATTAAACACGTCGCGACCAGTTTGTTTATGTCGCCCGGCTGCTAGCGCTATTACGTCACTGCTATAAATAGACACTCGCTTACAGTGGCGGCGACGGCGGGCAATCCACGTTACAATATAAAGTTTTGGTTGGCTTACGAGATATGTAAAAACAGTGATGAGATAGGCAGCAGATCACAAAAACTGGCAACACTGTGCGTCTCCCCTTTACAGGAGGTATAGTCTGTCTCACCAAAAGGCAAAGGATCGCCAAAAAAACGCTTTCCACTTAAAGTAACAAAGAAACATAAATTTCGGCCCCTCATAAATAAGATAGTGAACAAGGTCACTGTTTTGTACAGAGTTGGACTGTTTCATAACAAAAATATTATAAGGTAAAACTTTTTTTTCATATTACACGGCTTTTACATTAATATTTATTGAAATGATTGTACAGTATATATTACACTTATTGTTGACATATTATGGTTTTATTACATGCAATAAAATAAAAAATATTAGCGAGACTACAACTTTAAATAGAAATTTATTGTAAAAGATATTCACACAGAAAATGCGCATTTTTTTTTTGACGTTTTAGAAACATATTGTGTACATACATGATATTAGTAATTATAGACCAATATCCATACTATCAAGTTTCGGTAAAATATTTGAAGCCTTGGTGGTAAAAGAATTAAAATTTGAACTTGAAAACATTTTGGTGCAACAACAAAACGGCTTTTGTTCCGGAAAGTCTGTACTAACAAATTGGATAAGAAATTACAAACCGACGTAATTTACACTGATTTTAGCAAGGCATTTGATCGGGTTCACCATCCCATGTTAATTTTTAAACTTGAATTTCTAGGAATACATGGATCTTTGTTAAGATGGATAGAATCTTATTTAACCAATCGATCTCAATTAGTTTCTTGCAGTGGTTTCACATCGTGCATATTTTCCGTTCCATCTGGGGTACCACAAGGGTCTCACTTGGGTCCAATACTGCCGTGCTTAGGAAAAACGCAGTAATTGCGAGAACAATGAAACCGAGAAAATCGCAGTTTAATAATATCATTTAGATCAAGTACCTGGGCAGCCTAAATATCTTCAATTTTTTTCTTATAAAACCAGTTAGTTCATCTATTTTAAAATAATAAAAAACCTTTTTTATTTAAAAATTATTTAAATACACATGCTGCCTTTCTCCTATCTAAATATTTAGAAGAAAACGCATCAATAAAGCAGTATATACCAGTTGCTGCTTTTTTGCCTTTTACAATGATGTACTGCTTTTTTTCTTTGGTATTAAGGTATTGACTATGCTACAATTAAAATACTACAAATAAAAGAATATTGATATGATTATATAGATTTATTGGTAAAAACTTAAAAAACAATTTTTAACAATCTACGTACTAAAATATAATACGGAAAGAACGAATGAGAAATGATCTTTCAGGGTAAAAAAAAACTTTTAAGAAAAAATTTATTCAGAATTTAGGGGAATTGTTTGCCAGAATTCTTTTCTATTATCAGGCATTAAACTTAGTAGATTTTTAATTATTCCTTGTTTTTTTTCTACAGAAATTCCACAAGGTACCTGATGTTGAATTGGTTCCTGTATTTTTCTTTTTTTTAAAACGTCGTTTTTTATAAAATTTAGTTTAGTCATATCGGCGGATTCTAAATCAGTTTTATATTCCAATTCAAAATTCCCTCTGGTTGCACGAAGATGAACTATTTTTGATAACAACACTTTTTCAATGTTATATTTATTTGAATTTCTTTTATATACAGAAGAAATGTCTTTAAAGTCATAGAAGTCGCTTATTGTCATTGCTTTAGCAACTACTTTTCCTTTATTAGCTGTCCGCACAGCATCACAAAAATCGTTAAAGTCATAGGTTTTCTTTTGCCCTTTTAATTGCAACTCAACGGAATGGTGAAAACTATCGGCAGACATAAATGTATGCCCCGGTTCAAAGTAATATACTTCCACAGTATTTACTTTAACTTTCGTACAATTAACGATATATATAAGAAAGGAGAGAAAAGCCCAGTTCTTATTTTGAGCTGAGCAATTGTCCAACCAAAATATAATATGCTCCACATCTCTGTTATGAAGGAAAAAGTGAAAGAATGTGCTTATTAGTTCTTCTTTTCCCCTTCCCCTAATGGCTTCGTGCCAGAGAGATGCAAAAGGTAAAATATCTCTTTGATTTTTACCAACGGGTACAAAGGATTCGTTATACACTACCAACCGATTAGTAAAAACGACAGATTTGAAACTGTCCATTCGAGGCAGCATTATAACTTTTTGCAAATCGGCAGAAACACATATTGTGCTGCCATTGTACGTTTTAGAAGCAAACTCTTTATACAAATTGCGAGCCTTCCTTGCTCGTGTAATATGCTCTGACCAATTCACGCAAGTACTGCAATTAGGATCAATGTTATCTTTATTATGACATTTGTTATGGAGGTCCATCCCTTCGCATACTTCACACTCTTCATGTCCCAGACGAGTAAAATGAATATTTTCTTCCGCAACTAACTTTCTGTACGTTTCATAGGAACACTTTGACTCTGGGTACTTGCTAACAAAATCATCATGCATAAATTGTATTGTCACATCACTTGGTAAATATTTGACTAACGGCGCATGTTCTCGTCGATAATGGCTAATATTTGGGTGAAAACTATTAATATGAGCCGAGACTGACATTCGGCATATTTTATTCTTCGGAGTTTGTTTTCCTCTCATGTCTATTTTTGGAGTTAAAGAACCCTTTTCTGTCTTATTAAGAACATTAAATATTACTTTGTCGTTTTTACCTCTCGCTAAGAGAGGTATTGTATTCATGCTAAAAATCGCATATCCAGATTTTAATGAATAAGCACGTTTTAAGGTCCCTAGAATCCGATTATAACATTTTTACGATGATGTCCGTATGTGTGTGTGTGTGTGTGGATGTGTGTGTGTGTGGATGTTGGATTCACTATATCTCAAATACTATAAGACTTAAGACATTTTTAACTACGGATTCCTCAATCTAACAATAATGGGAAGAGTCGAGTCAGTTTTGGTAACAATTGGACAACCGGAAGTAGTAGTTACAAGAAAAAAATCATCTAAATATTATTTATCGAAAATTTATATAAATATTTATATTAAAGAACGTTAAATTCTTTATTCGATAAATATAAATTCATTATTATATCTGCTATAGATTCAGAGATAAAGAAGTGCATATAAAATAATTTGATGTAAAAATTCTTAGATCAAACTACTTCAAGGCAAGAAATTCAAATGTTTGTAATTCACACATAAATGTCACTGTCAAAAATATTTGTATGCCATTGTCAAAAATATTCGTACATCATTATGAAGATTATGAAAATAAATAAAAAGTCAACAACGCAAAAGAATATAAAAGGAATTTGCGAAAGAATGACGAATAAAAGAAAAAGAAAAGGAAAGTAGAAAAAAAATTCAGGATATTGAATATAAAGAAAATGTATGTATTGTACATAATTTATATTAAAATAATTATTTTGTAGTGAGACATGAATATATGTATTTGTATTTAAAAATATTTTTCGTTTTATGCGTACAACCAGGTAAAATATCTGGCGAGAGGTTATGTGTTGGCCACATCAGATTTTTTTTATTGTATCCAAGAGTGGTGAGAAAAAACGTTTTGCATACATTGGTTTGCTCCCCATTTTCCATAGTTAGTCTATAAATGTAAGTCAACTGTCTCTGTGAATTCTCTGTCGTCTTGCGTTTAGTATCTACACGAGAGCAATTATTTAGAATAAACGATCTTTGATTTAACCATGACATAGACCAATATTCTTCATGGATACGTTTTCAAGTATTCTGGTTAAGTAACTTAGTACACTGTTTTCTACACTTTTCATTGCAAGGTTCTTGAAGATTATGGCGGCTGATAAATAACTTTTTAGCTTCTTGTTTTTTATTTTGACCAACTTTTCTTTTAACACCTTGCGATCTTACGTTTTCATTACCTAATAGATTATTTTGTGCTTCTTCTTGTTCTAACTCATGTTCTAAATTCTCTTCCTCCTCTAAATTGTCTTTCTTGTTTAAAATATCTTCTTCCACTAAATTGTCTTCCTCCACTAAAATATTGTTAATATTTTCGAATTCGATGGTTGTTGCGTGTTCTTCTTGTAGTAAATTATCTTCTGTTACTTGTTTGGGTTTATCCCACACATAATCTGATTCTATTTCATTAGGTTTCAGTATTTGTACTTCTTCATTTTGTAAATAATCGAGTTTTTCAACTATTTCTTCATTGAACTGCACAGTTTCAAGCTGAGTTAGATTGGCATTGAGAATATACAAAACATTTGCATCTATAGATTGTTCGTTAAGTGTTGGCTGGTAGGTTTTGTCTGCTTCGACAAAATTGGCCCTTAATGCATGATTTATTGGGTGTAAGTCTTCATTGCAAGGAAACGAATAATAGGTGTCACTTTCTCCTACTTCGATATTTGAGGACTGGATGCTTTGATGATCATCATGATGGTCCCGGTAAAGACTAGGGTCATTTCTGTGTAAACTGTTAGTTTGTTGATTGAAATCTAACAACTCCAAGATTTTCTTTCCCCTCGATATGCTGGAAAAACCATTATTATTGACATACATTATCATTGAAACTTTTTGGGCTATGATGCTTGTCGATTAGTTCGTTTGTACATACCTAAACTTGTTGTGCAAAGGAAATTTCTGCAAGTATTTTGGATAATCTACAATCAATGTTAACTACACGGTGATTAGATCACTTTTCACAATCATTGACAAACAATATAGGCAGTAACTGCAAGAACTGATAGGGTACTACAGCCGTCAGAAAGCAGTAACTGAGTTCAAGACTGTAGATACTGCTTTTATGTTCGCGGATGAGTATATGCTGCGTTTTTACCTTGTTATAGAGATCAAAACTGAAAAAGCAGTAACTGATTTTGCCTTATAAAATTGCGTAAAAACATTTTTACTGCTCTTTTCCATTGTAAAGATATAGAGCCCGCTTAGACGAATCCAACGATACCCATAACGCAAATTTCTAAATTTTTGTAGTTACTGCCTTCTTCCTAAGCACGGCAGAATACTTTTCAATGTATTTATAAATCATATTGCCAAATGCTTCCTTCATTCAAAATTTACTTTATATGCAGATGATTTAAAATTTTACAAGACCATAAAAAACATCGAAGACTGTCAAGCTTTACAAACAGACTTAAGTCGCTTGCAAGATACTGTGAACTTAATCATTTATCTCTCAATGTCTCTAAGTGTTATCTTGTTAACTTCACAAGAAATCGTACAAAATTAATATTCAAGTACACTATATGCAACACGACATTAACTACAAAAGAAAATTCTAGGGATTTAGGAATAATATATGACTATCATTAAAGAATCCTATAAAATTCTAGGATTTATTTTCAGATATTGTAAATACTTTAAAAATCCGTATACAAAGTTTTGAACAACTTAGTATTTTCTGAAAGTATATTACCTTATATTAACTTCCTCATACGCAGTAAACTTACCAGGTCTAGAGATTTATTTTACATTCCTTCTCATAATACAAATAATTATAACAGCTCCCCCGTCAATAGAATATTAACGTTATACAACAAAAATTTCAGCCAGTTAGACGTATTCCATCTTTCAATAAATAAAATTAAATTTTTTCTAAAGTAGTAAGAACGAGTATAGTAGAATAATTGTTTTTTCACTATGTTATATCCTTTTATTTATCAAATTTTCACTGCACATATATGTACCGTCAAGTACTCTTTGTATGTTATTTTCTAATATTCTGTTATAATTAGTGGATATCTGTTATTGGTTCTCTGTACTGTTGATTTCCTTAATTGAATAAATAAATAAATACCTGTCAAAGTGTGTATATTTTCAGTGTTATCAGTTTTTATTAAAAACGAGTAGATTCGGACAGGAATCTTTTTAAAACGTTGAAAAAGCCAACTTAAATATAATGCCTCAAAACAATAAAAATTAGAAGATTTTTGTCTAGAAAAAAAAATAAATGATTACCTGATTTTTATTCTGGAAATAGTCATCCGAATACCATTCGTGGTTAAATTTTATCCTGGAAAAATTTTCTGATTGCTTTACTCGAGCCTGTGCCATTTATCTCGTGACATTGATCAAAAATCATTCGTTTGACAACTCGTGATATTTTTATCAATGCCACTCAATAAATTGCTAGGCAACCAGCTCTCGTAACAAACTGACAATTTTTCCGGCAAAAATTTACCACTTATGATTTATTATATATGAAAAACTTTACATATAATATAAAACTAGTGTCCTTATTCTAGTTATAAATATCTTGAAGAAATCAGAAGTAGAATGAAGGGTTTAAACCCGAGTGATACGTGTGCTCAAATGATACATGATGATAAGTTGGTTGAGATCAGACAGTTCACTCCAAGTATATAAATCTAGATCGATTTCCCTTTAAAAGCTTTAAAATCTTCTCACTGAACTGGTTGAACTTTTAACATATGAGAACTATTAGACGTCGAGTGCTAGTGACAGCATCGAACAGATTTCTTACAAAAAGTATAGATTTTGCGATCGGCGATAGAAGCATGAGTTCGTACTCAAATAATAGAAGTAGAAAAGAAGTTTTAAATTTGTTTTATTTGATACTAGGAGTATATATTGAGTGTATATGTAACAAGAAATTGCACTTTTGATTATGCCAAATCTTTTACTCTTTGATAAAAGATAAATATTCGAAAAATAACAGAAACGATAGCAGCGGGCATTAAAGCATAGTGCTTGTCATTATATATTGACAAAAATTCAATTAAAATTTAAATAAATTTTATTTTTATAGTTATTATTCAGTAGGCAATGTACGAACTTAAATTAAAGTAAAACAAATATTTGTTAATTACCTTATAAATAGTGTTCTATCTGCAACAATAGGAATTATTATGCACTAAATAATTCAAATTGACAAATATCAGGTTTCGTTTTTCATACATGGCTTACTGAAAAATATCTATAAAAATAATATTTATTTAAAATTTAATTGAATTTGTCTCAATATTTTTATTATGTAAGGATATAAAATGATTACATGGTTGAATTTAGAAAAAAATACTGTAGGTATCGAATGGGCCTAAAAATATATGCCATCCCATTTAAGCAAATATAACTTTGTGTTGTAACCCACCTCGTTGCTGTGTTGGCCCACCCAAAATATTTAAAGATATTAAATTTATTTTATAAAAGAGATAATAATTTTAGAACGTATAATATAATTTGGGTAAGACGTACATATTGCAGAATAAACATTTTAGATTGTATGGGAGCCTACTGCCAAAAATAAGAGAAGTAGTGTGTCTGTCAGTTGCGAAAAAATTGAAGTAACTATTTTTCAGGCAATCGCCCCAACTCTGTAACAAAATTACTCTGTCTTAGCAACATTGCTATAGCATGTAATCAATAATAATAGAAAACATTGAATATAAGGACACGTTAGATTTGTTTCTATTGAAATTGATTAGAATTTTTAACATTGTTGCATGTATTTAACAACTTTCTTACAGAATGGACCTTTTCAATTTAAAGAGGTAGAAGATATGCGCAATGGGGATCTGCGCATAGTAAGAACAATTGAGATCTATGATATTTGTTTCTAAAAAAATTAGACGTTAAATACGAGAATATCTCAGATAATTTTAAAAAATCTTATCGAAATAAGTTCCAAAAGCTTTTATTGAAGTTAAAATGTCTAACGATGCAAATTTTCACTGAGAATACAGGTATTTTAATGACTGCAATATTTTTGACGTTTCGTTTGACAGCCCAACTGGCAGTTGTTCGCACAATTTTCTTACTATTTGCAGCGATAGAAAGAGATAGTCGTTAAATTGAAAAGGTCCATTGAGATGAATGTTGATTAATATGTAACTAATTAATTTGGAGGTTACCATACTGGACACGCCAGAGATATTTGTAATATGGAAGTGTATAAGACAAGGATCTGGACTAATAATAGATAGTTCTACTTCTGATGAACTCACAAAACTGAAATTATTTTACAAAATTAAAATATTTTGTTTTTCCGTTACTGTACTGCTATATAATAATGCATATATTATGGTGATATGTAATTTAGTTTTATTGTAATACTGTTCTTATGATATAAGTATGGCCCACTCAGATTTTTCATTGGCCCACTCAGAAAATAATCCTAGTTACGTCCTTGGCGAGTCGATATTTTTTTTAATTTCCAAGATATTCGCATTGAAAATTTTTATGAAAAATGTCCAATTTTGAAAAATGACCACTAAATAAGACCAGATCCGAAATTTTTAATATCACCATTTGATACTACGGACAAAATTACATAAGTATACCAACTTTCAAAATTTTTTAACTATGGATACAATTCCAATAAAGAAAACTGCAAAAATCCCGGAGAATTCCCAAAATCTGAAAAAGTCGATTATAGGTCATTTTCATACAATTGTTTTCCTCTAAAACTTGTAACAATAGTCAAAAATTATTCAAACTTATGTAATTTTGCTGGTAGAATCGTATGATCATATCACCAGAGTCATTACCTAAAACTGGGCAACTTTGGGAATTAAAAAAAATTAAATATCCACTCTCTCTATTTAAATCATTTAACATGTATTGTTTCTTCTTTGGTAATAATGAAACTAATGAAGTACCATAAAAAAATTATATTCTTTTTTCACTTACTGCACTTTTAGAGGGACATTGCAGAAGTATTGATTGATTTAAATCACTATTGATAACTTCATATACATGCAGACTGATTAGATATGCATAAGTGTCAGTAGTTGAATTGATTTACCAGTAGATAATTTACAAAGCTAATGGAATCTGTTTTGACTGTGGTTTTTACCATCTGCGTAAGAGGCAAGAAAAGTATTATCGTTTAACGAATAATTCAACAGTGCGTTTTCAATTGCACGTTTTAAAGAAATTATTTTATTTAACATTTAAATTTAAAATTTAAATTTACCGTATGTATAAGACTTATAAGAGAAACTAATTAGTTTAACAGTAAAAGATGCAGTAGTAAGTCATAATATACGTAAATCGAGTTGTGTCACTCAAATTTGTATTCTATGGGGTCTCGTGGCCGCGTGCCGGAGTGTCTGGTCGCGAATCTGGGGAACCGGGTTCGATCCCGACGACAAATATTTCGAATTTTAAATGGCACAAAATTAACCCCTGTAGTGCACTCTCCACGCCAGCAATGAGTGCCCGTGAGGTGACGCTTGGTAAACGCCCGCACGGTACGAATATGTCATCATCATTACTGATATCTGTGTACAAAGCATGTTGGCACACCCAGCAATGGGTAATATGCCGTGATGATATATTTGTAAAAATACGGTTTAACTAAAATTGTATAAATTTATAAACACAGGATAAGATTTAGACGTATTCTTTATTTTTCCATAACTCAACTAGAAAATCAATAGTTACAAAACAATATAATAACATTGGAATGTTAGCCTACTCTTTTACTTAAACGAGGTGGCTACATATTTATATTTATTTATTTTATTTAAATTTGTATTCTGGAAATCAAAGTGTATGGTCTCCTAAATATTCAGTTTAAATATGATGTAGAAAGTATTTAACTGAGTGTACATAAAGATGAAAAATATTGTATTAATCTTCCCCTATTGTTTGACACTCAAATTTGTATTATGGAAATGAAAGAATATGGTCTCCCAAATATTCAGTTTAAATATGGTGCAGAACGTATTTAACTCAGTGTATATAAAGATGAAAAATAATGTATTACTCTTCGCCTACTGTTTATCACTCAAATTTGTGTTCTGGAACTTAAAGTATATGGTCTCCTAAATATTCAGTTCAAATATGAAACAAAAAGTATTTAACTTAGTGTACATAAAGATGAAAAATAATGTATTACTCTTCTCTTACTGTTTGTCACTGAAATTTATATTCTGTAAATTAAAGTATATGGTCTCCTATATAGTCAGTTCAAATATGAAACAGAAAGTATTTAACTGAGTGTACATAAAGATGAAAAATAATGTATTACTCTTCCCCTACTGTTTGTCACTCAAATTTGTATTCTAGATATTAAAGTATATGGTCTCCTAAATATTCAGTTGAAATACGAAATTTGAAAAGTTTTGGAATATATCATAATATATTTTATCACGAAAATCTGTTGAGAGCTTCAAGTAAAGTATCACTTCCTGTTTATCAATTTTAGAAAAAATCTAACATGTCGTTCTCATTAATACAAAAATCTTAAATACCAAATTTGAGAAGTTTTGGAATATATCAATATATTTTTCACGAAAATCTTTTCAGAGCTTCAAGTAAAGTGTCACTTTTCGTTTATTAATTTTAGCCAAAATAGGTATAATATGTTGTTCCACTCGATATAGAAATTTTAAATACTAAAATTGAAAAGTTTTGGATTATATTTTAATATATTTTTTAATTAAAGACGTTTATGAGCTTCAAGTAAACAGTCACTTCCGGTTATCCAATTTTACCCAAAATCTAATCAACTCTTTATATGAATGCAAAAAGGTCAAATCCGGATAATAGAAATATTTTGAAGTTTACATCAATATTTTTTGCCAGGTACTTTCACAAATAAATATATTTTCACACGGAACAATGTAATTTTCCATACAAAAGACTTGTTTACAGAGAAAATAATCCAGGTTTGAAAGCATTGTCGGGTATTATTGAAAATGTAGTGGAAATCTGGAAATCCATAACTTTCATTGTAGGTACAATAGCACACAGTGTTTTAAAAATAAATATACTAGTATTTGCTTTATATGTACACAAAAATATATCTCTTATAAAATAATACATTTCTATTTTTATTTGAGATTGTTGGACTTCTCTTTTTGTTCTACAATCATTTTATTCAACACTAGGTGAGGAATATATTTTTATTTATTATTAATTATAAATAAAAATAATATGGATACATTTTAAATATAAATAGTTATTTAAGTATTAAGGCGAGGCCACACGAGAATACAGGCCTGAATGCTTATCTCTGCTCAATGCGTCACGTCAAACTATGAGGCTAGCGCGCTAGTCCAGCCCTCTAAAAGCAGTCGAACTATAGGAGTCAGCGTGAGTAGACGCACAGCACATCGCAGCACGGAATGTTAAATTTCGATTGTTTTTCGTTGAAGGATATTGTTTTAAAATGCTGCGTGCCAATGTGCAGAAGCAATTACGGTAACACGGCTTAAATTGATATACCTGACATTAGAGAAATTAGAAGCTAAACAAGTTTTCCTAATATATGGTGAATGTATATCATGCAGAATATCAAATTTAGTCATGAATTTTTTTTTAGGAATATTCAGCAACATATTACTAAATAATTATAGAAAAATCTGTAAAGATCAAATTTATAATAAAAAGCAGTTTAACAAAAAATAAAAAATATAGCGAGCACCTAAGTGTATTTTATTCCAAAGTAATGGTTATTTTTAATATATAATTTGCGTGCTTATGTATATCATTCATATTTAATTCCATTATTATTATTTTCATATTATGTTCTACGTTATATTATTTTTATTTGTTAGCTCAAGATATAAAGATTTATTAATGTTATTATATTATCATTTCTTGTGTTATTTAAACAACAATAAATAATTTAAAGTAAAACATAAGATTATTCTTATATTTAGAATAAATAAATACATCACTACGGCATATTACCCATTGCTGGGTGTGCCAATCTGCTTTGTACGCAGATATCATTCCCTTCTCATTTCTAAACTACATAAACATGGATTATCCGACTGTTTAGTTATGCTCTTAAGGTCATACTTAACTAATAGATACCAATTCGTCAGTTACTATGGGTACTCCTCTGAAAAACATCTGTAAAAATCTGGTGTTCCTCAGGGTTCGGTCTTAGGACCACTACTGTTTAATATTTTTATAAATGATGTATCAAATATAATAGATGTTGAACTTTTGATGTACGCTGACGATTTAAAAATTTATTCAAACATTTCAGAAATAGAAGACTGTGAGTATCTTCAATGTAACTTAGATAGAGTGCACGAGTGGTGCTTGGAGAATAATCTGCACTTAAATATTCAAAAATGTAATGTTATGTCTTTCTCAAAGAAACGTGAACCGTTTCATTTTAATTATGTTTTAAATAATTCTACATTAGACAGACCATCTTCTATTAAAGATCTGGGTGTTGTTTTTGATCCAAAACTAAGGTTAAATCGTGGTGATCGACGAAATTATTGCAGTTGCATACAAATGTCTTGGATTCTTAATTAGAAATGCGCACGTATTCAAAGATATTTCTATTCTTCGTCTCCTATATGTATCCCTAGTACGTCCTCACCTGGAATATGCTTCTGTCATCTGGAATCCGAACTTTACATACCAGTCTGACTCTATCAAAAATAACTGGTTAGGAATGATTCGACTGTAGAAAGTATTAATAAAGGGAAAATAACGGAGCTGCAGTCACTTCTAATACACATATTATACAAACAATAAAATTTCAACAAGAAGTGACTGCAGCTCCGTTATTTTCCCTTTATCTATCAACAATGTTCAATCCAAATTTTTAAAATGGGCTACATATATTGTTGAGGTATCTTATCCCGCCAGGGGAATACCACAAGAACAATTATTAAGTTCTTTTAATATTGACTTTTTGGATGCGAGAAGAAGTCTTCATGCAACAATCTTTCTTCAAAAAATAGTAAATTCTACTATTGATTGTCCATATTTCCTAAACAAATTATGATTTCACGTCCCTCGGCCATCAGCAAGAAGTAAACCCACATTCTATCTTAATGTAGCACGATCCATTTCCCTTCAAAAATCTCCGTTGCATCAACTTATAGCATGCTACAAGCATTTCGAAGACCATATAGATCTTTTCCATCATGATATTAATTATATAAAAAAAATTACTCAGACTACTATTGTTATTTAATGCATAATATATTTAATAATCTACTACCAAGTTCTGTTTTTCTTACCTTAGAACTGGGCGTGAGCCTGTTAGGTATTGTAATAAATAAATAAATAAATAAATATCGGTAATGATAATGACCGTGCGGGCGTTTACCAAGCGTCACCTCACGGACACTCATTGCTGGCGTGGAGAGTGCACCACAGGGGTAAATTTTGTGCCATTTAAAATAAATAAATATATCATCACGGCTTATTATCCATTGCTGGGTGTGTCAATTTGTTTAGTTCTGTAGGAATATAAAATATAAGTTATTGTATAATATTTGTATAGTTATTACGAGTTGTATATTGTGACGTACCTACCCCTATGTAGGGTTTTCTGTCCCTGCTCGGGCGCCATTTTGTGACGTATCTACCCCTGTGTAGGGTTTTCTGTTGCTGCTTCGGGCGCCATTCTGTGAACTGTCTGTTTAGGGGTAGATTATGGTTGCGGATAGCTAGCCGGAGGTCCAGGATTATAATTTATAAATTATTGTAAAATGTGGAGAACTTGAACTTTTATTGACACACACAATGTACAAAATAAATAAAGGTAAATGGTTTCTGTGATTTTACTGAAAACTGTAATCTGACTATAATATTACTGTAAACTGAACTTAGACCCCGTGAAGTGAAACTGTAATCTGACTGTAATTTTATTGCAAACTGAACTTAGACTCCGTGACGTTAAACTGTAAACTGACTCTGTATTTTTACTGTAAACTGGACATAGATTCCGCGAAGTGAAATCTTATTCGGACTCTGTGTTTTCACTGCAAGATAAACTTGGATTCAGTGACGGTTTCGCTGTTGAGTCAGTCTACCAGGATGCTGGTAGGCCGGTGGCTCATCTCGAGCTTCTAAGCTAGGCTGGATGCAGCTGTTGCTTAGAATCTTCTTCTGGGCTCTGCGGCGCGACTTTTATATCCGATTTTGGTTGAAACTCGCTCGGTTTTAAGAGGGAGACTGTTATCGGTAATCTTATTGGTTCGGAGGCGGAGTTATATCGCGATGTCTGATTGGCTGAAAACCTGGGTTGCAAAATGTTTATTTTGTGACTTTAAAATATTATAAATAATTAATTTTCCAGCTTTTCCTTGATAGTTACAACCAGGTAAAATTATATAATATGAACGCACAGGAATACAATAAATAATATTAAATATATTTAAGTTTCCCTTGAAGTCCGTGGCTAGCCCTAGCGCTAGTATCGCTCAGCTGTGGCAGTAGTCAAATGGATTTCCCGGTGATCTTCCCTAAGCCCTGTAGATGGGATCGTGTTCTTAGGGTCCTTTATTATTGCCCAGCCAGGTAGGCACGGCCCGTGGATTACGGGCATGTCGGCTGACAGCGGTTGTACATCTTCACTTAAATGGTCGAATGATAGTCCCCGCCCTGAATGCAAACCCCACGGACCGGCTGTGAAGAATGGAAATCGCTAGGAAGACTGTGAATATGGAATTTTGACGAACTCGTGTCTGTAGAGAACTATGGCTCTTTCGTCCTTGCCGGGAAATATGAATGAACTGGATGAAAATATGTGACTTCGTCACAATATCTTTATAAATCACATTTTACAATCCTATTTGTTTAAAATTCCGTAAAATTCCTATGCTTACACTGCTGTCGTTCGAGGCGTGGCGTGACAGCAAGAGGCTTTCTGTGACGTCACGAATTGAGCATTCAGGCTTGTACTTTCGTGTGGCCTCGATTAAGGTCATTAAGTGCTTTCCACCGGTTGAAGATGATACATCCGATACTGGTAGAAGAGCACTTACTGACCGCAATGATTATTACGTTTGTATGATTTGTTTGCATGATCGACGGACCTAATTTAAAAAATCTGGTGTGGCCAGCACAATACCTCCCGCCATTTACAGCCCGAGTCACAAAAAAGATTAAGTAAATCCTTATTTTGGATTAGCGAATATTACTCTAATTTTGACAGTTTATTTCTTAAAATATAGTCTAATCTAATCCAAGTAACTACCTTTTTTCAAACCCCTCAACAGGATTGAATCCCAATTACAGAGTGGGTTCACATTCACACACATCCATGCCTTAGTGGGATTCGAACCCAGATCCCCGACGGCAATCATGACATGGGGCTTTGCTCTAACCATTGAGTCACCGGAACTATAATAAATGATTAAATTTTAAATACCGGGATAGAACAGAATTCACTAATCCAAAAATGAGGATTAGTTAAACATTTTTGTAAATCGTTAATTTTTATTCATCTAAATACATACCTACATATGTACTTATGCTGGAAACTGTATTGAATTCCTTTTCTATCGTTCTGTTTGCTTTTTTCTTTTTAAAACGTTACTAATATTATTTTGAAATGATTAGTTCTTTGACAGTGACATTTATCTGTCAGTTACATGCATTTGAATAACTGCGTAAGGAGTTTTGTTTGTTTAAAGCGTAGCCTCTGGGATTTAAATTATAGATAATTTTATAAATTTATTTATAAAATATATAAAAAAGTATTACTGCAAATCTATAGAAAATTTAATAATCTTTAATTTTTATAATAACATTAATCTGGAACAAATAACATTTAAAGGTATTTTTCGAAGAAAAACTATTTTGAGCTTCTATTAAAGTGCCATTTCCGGTTATCCGATTTTCACCAAAATCTAATGGGCTCTTTCCAATACAGAAAAAGTTCGAAATACCAGATTTCAAAATTTTCTGTGTGATAGTAATTGAGTTAATGTGTAGGATCCACACACACATACACACATACACACAGACATCATCGTGAAAATGTTAAAATCGGATTCTAGGGACCTTAAAACGTGGTCATTTACCAAAATCTCGATATGCGATTTTTAACACGATCCCTATATCTCCCTTACCAAGGGTAGCGGGAGGTAAAAATATGATTTGAAAATTATTTAGACATATTTTTTTAACTGTCACCAACTATTTCTTTTTACATGGATTTTATTTTTGTATGTTATACCTATTATTAAATTCATTAAATATAATTTCACTCTTCTTCGGCTTACGCCAAAAATTAATGTGATATTTCACTTCGGAAACACGTAAACAAATATGACATCAGGAAAACATTGTGAGGCATCACTGAATGAAAAGAAGTTTCATAACACTCATTTAATTTTAAATACCGGAATATGAAATGACAAATTACTTTAGACTATTTCGCAGTATTTTCACTTAAACTTAAGTTCAAAATTTAATCTGCAATGGTGGAAACATCGTAAATCATATAAAAGAACATTTGAGATGATAAAACAAACGAAGTAATAAATCAAACGTCAAAATCAACAAAGCATAATTGCGTTAAACAAATGAACAATCCTTGTTTGAAGTTCATCGCCGAAATCTGACGGATACTAGTCAAACACGGTTTGTTCTTTGCGTTTACATTGTTCTGAGTTTAAACTAAATAGAATTCTTGCATAAGAACCGCAGACTCAGCGCTCTGGCGGTCAGTTTTCAAATTGGAGAACGTGATAGCTTCATTTATTTTAATAGAAACTTACACGAGGTCCGTAGGCGGGCTAATATTGGCGCGGCGTTTCTGCATCAACTGTCAGGCGAGACGAAACTTATGAAGTTGCTTCTCATGTTGAATAAAATGGAGTAGAAGGCGACATTGTAAATAATAAAATTGACTTCAAGCCGAAGGGCATCGCATCTTGATACAAAATATGAAAAAATGTGATATTTAATAAATTACATGAATTATTTTCATAGTAGGTATTGATATTTTGATAATAATGATATATCAGGGTTTTATGCAACTATTTAGAGATTTGCGAAACTAATCGCATCAGGCACAAACTATAATACGGCTGTTTTAAAATTAAACAACTAACAGTTAAAATTTAAATGAAAGACTTAAAAATAAGTGGACAAGTTCATGAAAGCAAATTATCAGAGCGCTTCGCATATTGATTAAGCTTTTTTTTACTCATTTTAATCAGTACTACCCTTAAAATTTGTAACGCAGATTTAGAAGCATTCTATATAATGAACAGTAGACTAAAGAAAATTTTCATATACAGGCTGTCTCACAACTTAGGGTTCATATTTAAATGTCATATGGTACTTAACGTAACGGTTACGGAACAAAAAGATTATTTTCATAATTCCTATAATTAAGGGTAGTTCACTGAGGAAGAATATTTTTGTACCTCTGGATACTATAAAGTATGGATTAAAGAAATTATTTATAACTATTACGTAATAGTTACTGGTATATCAAGGCCGCGAAATCACTATTTAGCCCTTTAGTGTACCGAGTGAAAAATTGTCACCGAGGCCGTTTGCAGCCGAGGTAAACAATCTCGAGGGCGCGAAAGGTTTTCGCGGACAAGGTGTACAGAATATTTTTTGTGCGACCGTAAAAAATATCTAATTACAAATTTTATTAATTTTCAACAGTTTCATTATAAATAGAAAGTTAGCTTTATATATATATATATATATATATATATATATATATATATATATATATATATATATATATATATATATATATATATATATATATACAGCGTGGTGACTTACATGACGCAGCATAGGGGTTTCAATGGTAAAATCTTAATGTACAGTTATTTGCTCCCCTAATTATTTTAGAGCAAAATTGTATGAAGATTTTTGCTACAGAAAAAAATACTGCATCTGAATATGCTATTTTTTATAATTATTCTATTTCCGGAACCATAAAAATAATCGAAAACAATAAAATTTTTGCAATATCATTGGTGCCATGGAACAAAAATTTTAACAAAAGCGCAAACATCTGTCACAGATTCTGACGTTTAAACTTATTTTCAAAACGAGGGAAATGAAAACACCTTTGTTGCAGTTGATGACAACAATATAATTGTTGATTACAACAATGTAATTTGACGAGAACGAAATTTAAGATTTCTTTAAGAAGTGACTATGAATACGACGCTTAACGTATTTAAATTAAAAGACAAAATATATTGGGAAAAAGGATTTTTATTTTACTATCACAAACATATGAATTTATAATATAAAATAACATATCACAAACCACTATTTACCATTAAACAATGCCCCAATGTGTTGTAAAAATCTTGTCTGAAATTTGCTAATTGTTTATGTGATATTTGTTTAAATTTTTATTCCATAGCATTATTAATGATTTTTGCAAAATTTTTATTGTTTTCGACTATTTTTACGGTTCCGCAAATTGAAAAGTTATAAACAATATCATATTCGGATGTAGTATTTTTTTCAGTATCAAAAACTTAAATACAATTTTGCTCTAAAATAATTAGGGGAGCAAATAACTGCACATTAAGATTTTACCATTGAAACCCCTATGTTGCTTCTTCCAATTCACCACCATACATACATACATATATATATATATATATATATATATATATATATATATATATATATATATATATATATATATATATATATATATATATATCAAGCTATTTCCATAGAGACGATTACTACACTGAAGAAGATTACGCAAGAGTACAACTAAATGTTTCGAATCCGGCCAAAACAAGTGTTATAAATTATTTCTCGCATAAAGAAACTTCTACGGAACATTTTTCTAAATAGCTTTGAGTGTCTAAACCTAAACGCCCACTACCTACAAATAAATCGCCATTATCGACATCTGCTTTAGCACATTCAGCATTGAGGAAAAACCTATGGTCAATCGTCATATATTTTATTTCTTTTGACTACTTACTACATTGCCGCTGGTAACCCGGGTGATATAGCAAATAGAAGATTGATAATATGAAGTGAAAAAACAATTAAAATACCTAATATTTTCTCTCCATTCCTGTATGAAAATTTGGTTTTATTTCAGATATTCAATTTCAAAATTGAACTTAATTTCTTATTTCTCTGGGTAATAATGCATTTAAAATGTGGTGCATCGAAAGACGCGCACACACCATACCGATTTCGATGATCTTTTTGAAATGTTCAAATATTGTCTCTACTATTTAAATTTTAACAAAACAGGTACCTCTAATGATATCATAATTTTCTATTATCCAGATCAGTACAGAGACGAACAAAAGAGTGATTTTTTCAACAGTTTTTAAACTATACACATACACACATACACACATACACACATACACACATACAATCATACACACATACACACATACACACATACACACATACACACATACACACATACACACATACACACATACACACATACACACATACACACATACACACATACACACATACACACATACACACATACACACATACACACATACACACATACACACATACACACATACACACATACACACATACACACGTACACACATACACACATACACACATACACACATACACACATACACACATACACACATACACACATACACACATACACGCATACACACATACACACATACACACATACACACATACACACATACACACATACACACATACACACATACACACATACACACATACACACATACACACATACACACATACACACATACACACATATACACATACACACATACACACATACACACATACACACATACACACATACACACATACACACATACACACATACACACATACATTATCGTGAAAATGTTAAAATTGGATTCTAGGGACCGTAAAATGTGCTCATTTACAAAAATCTCGATATGCGATTTTTAATACGATCCCTATACCTCCCTTACCAAGGGTAGCGAGAGGTAAAAACGTTCGGAATCTTTGAAACTATTAATTCTACAACAAAATGAATAAGACCATTTTTGTAGGAAATTTTATCATCTTCACTGTTGTATATAAAGTGTTTTTCGCTAGGATCGCTAATTTCGGAGATGTTACTGTGCCAAATTTCAAAGTTTTCTCTTGAAAAATCTAATTTTATTGGGCTATAGTATTTAAAAAAATATATATCATCACGGCATATTACCCATTGCTGGGTGTGCCAATCTCCTTTGTACACATAATGTATATTTTCAAAGTGATATTGTTGATATTAATAAAACAATTTTTAATTAAAATTGCTCGAGCAAGTCCGGAATCGCTTGTTGGAATAAACGTATAAAGTTCATTACTATTCATAATTTAACCTCAATTAGGTATTTAAATTTTTATAGACAAATTTAAAAAGAATAAATTTGAGTTAAAGTTTAAAAAGTTTATAAAACAGAAAGAAAAAGAAAATTTAAAAGTCTCAGCTTTGGTGTATTCATTAGTTTCCAAATTTCCAGTTATTTTCATCTTTTTCCATAATATGCTGCATTAATTATTGAAAAATTTTACACATAATTATTCGGTGTTTACGAAACACTGCATTTTTAATGAACTGAATAATAACTTATGTAACAAAAGGTTTGAGGAAAATTTTACGCTCAAAATTTTATAATTTAATAAGGACTAATGCAGTTATCACTGGATATGATAAATACATAATAGTTATTTTATAATATACCATTTTAATATTGCCAGAAAAAGTTCCGGATGATGTTACAGAAACTTTTTCTTTGAAATATAATGAATAAATCTTCAAAGTATTCACGCATTGGAATTATTATCTTTTTACCTTCCGTCACCTTTAGGTAAGGAAGATATTGTCTTTGGTCAAAAAATTTGGTGCTGAGTTTTTGAAGAATAAGCACGTTTTAGGGTCCCTAGAAAACGATTTTACTATTTTTACGATGATGTCTGTATGTGTTTGTGTGTGTGTGTGTGTGTGTGTGTGTGTGTGTGTGTGTGTGTGTGTGTGTGTGTGTGTGTGTGTGTGTGTGTGTGTGTGTGTGTGTGTGTATGTATGTATGTATGTATGTATGTATGTATGTATGTATGTATGTATGTATGTGTGTCCGTGTGTGTGTGTTTGTGTGTGTAACAAAATTTTCGTCTACGATAACTTCCATACTACAATTCTAAAAATTATAATTCTTTCGTATTTCTCTTCGTTACATCCATGCGAAGAGCTGATTAGATTTGGGTTAGAATTGGACAACCGGAAGTGCCCTCACAAGAGGATTTTAACAGTTTTTCTTGAAAAAACTATGTTAAATATAATTTTTTCACATTTAATGTTATTATAAATGTTAAAGAATATTTTATTTTCTATACGATTTGATTGCATTTTATACCTAATATTAAATGGATATAGAGTTAAAAAATTATAAAGAAATTAAATTTCATAAAGTAGCCATAGCTGTGGAAACAGCTACTATATTAAGAAAATTTTGATTAAAAGATGTCAGTGTCAAGTGAAATTGACATAGTGTGTTTGTCTTATAATTTTACTGGAAATAGGTATAGGATCTTTTGCTTTCTGTATGGAATTTGTATAAAATACATACAACTGCTTTAAGGTAATGTACAAGAAATAATAATAATAATAAATATTTTATTTCTGCAGATACATTACACTGTATATAGAAAACGTCACAAAATAATAAATTTCTGTATGAAATTTGCATAAAATACATGCAACTGCCGGAAGGTAATGTACAAGAAATAGAATATTTAATTTAGCAAGGAACTTTCCGTATGAAATTTGTACAAAATACATAGAACTGACGGAAGGTAATGTGCTGGCCACATAAGATTTTTTCATCTTGTCAAGCATATATTTAATGTTAACAATCACTTTTCGTTTACTCGGGAATTAGTGACAACATGATTTATTGTCTTCCTCACATGACAATGTGCACCCAAATAAGTAGCAATAATTGTTACTCATATTACAAATTGTATGTCGATTTAAATACACAAATGCGTGCAGTATTTAACAAATTTTTAGTATTACACACTTTAATAACAAGTAGACCTGTAGTTCATTATTTTGCCACCAGATGTGATATCGTTTAGCAATACATGCCAATTGACATGACAGTTATACAGGTGATACCACTCCACGTCAATTTTCTATACCCTATCGTATTAAAAATTTATTGGACAAACTTTTATATGAATGTATAATAATATTATTTTATTGAAAACTTTCTGAGTTTAGTTCTTCAGTTTTTTTCAATTTTACTAAAATTTGTCCTACAAAAGACTCGTTCAACCTCAAATTCAAATTATCACAGATTACACGAATTTTTCAAATATTTCTCTGAAGGCGACTGCACAATAGCCCGGAAACGAGACGGAAAACGGAAATTTTTTCAACGCGTCAAAACTTTTATTTGGTGGTGACACTGGTCGAAATTTACAGGAAACGTGCAAAATTAACTGACAATATTTATTTATACTCAAAATTTGTCTAACACATTAATTTATATGAATTTGTCTGAAAGCTGAAAAGTAAGGTAGGAAGTGTTTTCCTTTAATTTTTTACTTTGTTAATAATGGGGTCATTTATCATATTTGTTTATTTTTTTACCTTCCGTCACCTTTAGGTATGTGTGTGTGTGAGTGTGTGTGTGTGTGTGTGTGTGTGTGTGTGTGTGTGTGAGTGAGTGAGTGTGTGTGTGTGTGAGTGTGCGTGTGTGTGTGTATCAAAAGTTTCGTCTACGATAACTCTAATACTACAATTCCAAAAATTATAATTCTTTCGTATTCCTCTTCGTTGCATCCATATGAAGAGCTGATTAGATTTTGGTTATAATTGGTCAACTGGAAGTACCCACATTTGAACATTTTAACAGTTTTTCTTGAAAAAACGATGTTAAATATCATTTTTTCACATTTAATGTTATGATAAATAGAATATTGTATTCTCTATACGATTTGACTGCATTTTATACTTCATATTAAATGGATATAAAGTTATAAAATTATAAAGAAATTAAATTTCATAAATTAGTCAGCTATGCTAGAAACAGCTACTATATTAAGAAAATTCTGATTGAAAGATGTCAGTGTCAACTGCAATTGACATATTCGTTGTATATTTGTGTTATAATTTTACTCGTAATATAGGATTTTTTGCTCGAAACTTTCTGTATGGAATTTGTATAAAATATATACAACTGTCGAAAGGTTATGTACATACAAGAAATTTAGAATCTTTTGGAAGAAACTTTCTGTATGGATTTTATAGAAAAACATACGCATTTACGAAAATTCTACCTGTAGATACCGCATCTACCTACTGTGTTCGAAAACATGAATGGTAAAAATTTACCGTATTCGAAAATTGTTCAATATCTGCCAAATCCATCTACCGGATTCATGAAGAATCTAATCTGAAAAAAAGGTAGTGATGCAAAGCGAAGCGCGCGCGTTAAAAGTGGAAATGTGTTCAAAGTAAGACTCTGCTCAGTTTGTTAACTACGTCAAATTTCTAATCCATTTAAAATTTTCAAATTTTTTCATAGGTTATGGATCTACTCTGTTTACCACTTGCGTTCGTAAAATATCGATTCCGGTAGCTATAACCTGATAAAAAGCTGTTTACCGGTAACAGTTCACCGGTAGAATTTACGTAAATATCTCATATAACTGACGGAAGGTAAAGTGCTGGCCACATCAGTTTTTTTTTTTCTGAAAGTTCAACTTCATATACAGGTGTAAATGAAATAAGTGCATTAAATTTAACCAGTAATATAACTCGGCGAGAGCAACAATATTTCTTAATAATTACTAAAGTCTTTACTTTACTGACAATTGTCATGTTATTCTTTCCCAATTTCTTAATAACTTTTTCTCGATATCGCATATTTTTTTTAGCATTTTTACCACCCCGTAAATTGATGAGTCGTTCCAAATATTTTTGTGATAATTGAATGCAGTAGCAATAGCTATGAAAAATTTTGTTTTAGCAATTGACAGTCCTGTCAATTGTTGCAATTAAATTTTGACATTAGTAATAAACTTGTTTATAAGGTAAAATTCTGTCAAAATGCGACTACACAGACATTGTAATTACTTACCTATGGTTTATTTATTTATTTTTTTACTCGTATCTGTACTACATTTTACTTGACATCACGGTTGACATAAAGACAGTGTCATGGTGTTGGCAACGCATTTACACGGAGAGTTATTAAGAAATATTGTTGCTCCCGTCGAGTTACATTACTGGTTAAATTTAATGCACTTATTTCATTTACACCCTATATAGTAATTGGTCTTTGTCCGATTTAAAAATTATTTATAATAACTGAGAAATTAATTTTTAAAAATTTTGTGTATTACTTAAATTATTTTCTGATGACGTGGAATTCACGGAATGACATTAATGACGGAATTCTCCAACCAAACCCGAACTGTATACTCTTAACAAGATGTTTCAGATAATAACAGCTGATGTCAATGTCAACCACACGGTATGGTATCATTGTTTGTGATTGCTTAAGTTGAAAGTGTGTCGAAATGGACCCTGGTTTTACCAATAACGAAAGCTGAGACTCATCCACCGCCAATCAATTTAAAATATGTCCAATTTTCAGCACCGAATTCCAACTGGAGAATGTACAGAAAGTTTGCTGTAAATGTTTATAATTTTTATTTTATAAATATACCTACATCAAAATGATCTTTGCAACAATACAATGTTCTGGTTTTGGTAATTTCATTGTTATCGCTTGAACCGTATACTGCCTCAAACCACATTTTTCTAATTGTATGTTTACTTGGAACGTGAAAAAATATATTCGTAGGCGTATCCTCAGATTTATTAAAACACAAAACAATTACGTATTGCAGATATATAACACACTAGCGAGAAGAGCACAAATCTCTTTCGTCACAATAAATAACTAACCTCTCTGCCACAGCTGAGTTGCTAAACATATGTCTTTCAAAAGTCAAAACTAATTATGTCTCTTTTCCGTCTCTTTCTGATGTCTGTGATTGTGACGTCACAGCTTTCAAGGACATTCTATAGAGGGCAAAAATAACAGTTTTAGAAAACTAATAAAATATATAGACGAAGTCGAATTATTTTGGTGTTATCTCACTAACAAGACTTTGGTTCATCCTAGCACGAAAGGTGCACTCGGATAAAGTTTTCAAAGAAAAAATCACCATTATCTTTGCAGCAATACGAACGGTAATCATAAGCTGAAAATGATCGGTATTAGCATTTCCCGCAATCCTAGAGCACAATTACTTTTTTTTTTCACTAAGGGCAGGCCGGTCAGGTACTTATTTCCCGGGCCGGTCTAAAGAGCCAATCTGTCCCTACTAGCATTCGCTTTGTTTGTGCTTTAAAATAGTGCTCATGTAAGAAATATGTCTTCCTGCACTTAATTTGTAATTTGTAAATAACTATTCTGTTTCGAAAAAGGAATAACATATATATATATATATATATATATATATATATATATATATATATATATATATATATATATATATATATATATATATATATATATATATATATATATATATATATATGTCACAGATATTATTTTGCGTAAGATTATTTTTATTAAATTTATTATGTTTTGTCTCTAATTAGCTATTTAGGTACGTAACCGATGCTGTTGGATAAGAGCTACATTTAATGATACTGGTATTCACGTATTTTATTTCAGTTTATTTCTAGATTTCAGTGTGAGAACATCGATATTATAGTGATTCAGGTGAGAGAGTTAATCTAGCATGTGTATGATTGTGAGTGTGCGTGTGAGCAGTACTGGGTACTGTAGTGGCCGCATCGTGTGAACCCGAGGGTCGCCAGCGTAGCAGCAGGGAAGGCTGTAGTGACCCACATCTGGTGTCGCCAACGGCAGCAGCAGTTAGGGCTGTAGTGATCTGATCCAGTTGGTTAAGAGGAATGTCTCCGGATCACCACCGAAGCGGCAGTGGTTCCGTAGTGGCCGCTCGTGTGAACCCGAGGGTCGCCAGCGTAGCAGCAGGGAAGGCTGTAGTGACCCACATCTGGTGTCGCCAACGGCAGCAGCAGTTAGGGCTGTAGTGATCTGATCCAGTTGGTTAAGAGGAATGTCTCCGGATCACCACCGAAGCGGCAGTGGTTCCGTAGTGGCCGCTCGTGTGAACCCGAGGGTCGCCAGCGTAGCAGCAGGGACGGCTGTAGTGACCCATATTCTGTGGTCGCCAGCGTAGCAGCAGTTAGGGCTGTAGTGATCTGATCCAGTTGGTTAAGAGGATTGTCTCCGGATCACCACCGAAGCGGCAGAGGTTCCGTAGTAACTAGCGGTACTGCCCGTAGTTGCCAACATGTGTGTACGGTGTGTGAATGCCTGAACCTTTTGTAAATGATTGCCTCCTCACTGAGTATTTCTCATGTGTTAATTCTTTTACAGAAATAATCACGGCGTGAAGGAGGATTCCGCGTGACCGGGTTCGGCCAGGCGACGGTCATCTAGATTTGTTATTATTTTTGCATTAATACTGTATATACCGGTTTGGGTGATAAATGTGTATTAATATTCTAATTTTCAGCGCTAACATTTAATCATCATTTATAACATATATATATATATATATATATATATATATATATATATATATATATATATATATATATATATATATAATATAATATAATAATAATAATAATAATAATAATAATAATAATAATAATATAACTTTATTGACCACAGTCAACGGCGGGGTTCAGCCAAAGGCTGCTCTTCCACCCAACCAGTACATTAAATTACAAAAAAAAATAGGAAAAAGTCAACATGAGTACATAGCATGAAAGTATAGCACAATATGCCAAAAAGCAGATAAATAGGGTTAATTTGTTTACATTATAATAATATATTGAAAATAATTACTAATTTAAACAGAACAATTTTTTTACCTGAGTTTTGAAAGAGTGTAAAGAAAGAGATTTTAATTCACTTGGAAGATTGTTATACAATTTGGGTGCAAGGTAAGAAAACGCATTTTTCGATTTATTTTTTTTATATGAAGGTACGATATACGAATTCTTATCACGTAATTGATAATGCTGTTCTTTTAATTTAAGTTTTTCATGTAGATAAGAAGGGCAACCTGTTAGTATGATCTTGTGAATTTGACAAAGATAGAATATCTTCACACGTTCATCAATATAATGAAGATTGGATGAAATACGAAATGACGAAATATGGTCATATTTACGCACATTATAAACAAACCGAAGGCATGAGTTTTGAAATAGCGTAATTTTATTTTTGTCGTTTTGTGTCAAGTGTGGAACATATACACATGCACAGTAGTCGAGTATAGGTAGTATCAAGGTGTTAATTAGTCTTAATTTTATTTCTGCTGATAATAACTTGCGATACTGGTATAAATGTCGTAGTCTAAGTCTGGCCGCTATTAGTTTTTTTGTCAAATGGTCACGGAAGTTAAGGTCTTTGTCATATATATATATATATATATATATATATATATATATATATATATATATATATATATATATATATATATATATATATATATATATATTAGCACAGTTACAAATGTTTGACCCAGCGATATTTTAAAATGATTTTTGGTGACATTTTGTTGTTTGGGATTGGTATTAAGGCCTTAAATATACAAAATATTTAAACAACAGACAAAATATATACAAATCACTGTCACCAACCTGGCTAAAATATTATTATGGCAAGAGTGTAAAGAAAATTGTTAACTATTTATAAATACAGGGTGTCTCACAACTCGCGCCCCAGACGAAACTGACACTTGCCGACAATAGATTGACAAAAAATAGATGAAAATAATTTGCGGGTGCTTGCATAACGGAGTTACAAGACTTTTTAATCCACCAATCCCGGAAGGATAGCTTGAGGTGTGATGATATTATTACAAAATAAAACTGGTTTCTAGGTTTTAAAAATACTACTAGTGAGTTATAAAATTTGTTTGACTTACTGTAATTTTGACACTTTAGAGTTGACTTTTCACTGTCAACAAATTTAGGTTAGCGAAGGTGTCATCCGAGATCATCATTTATATCGTATACAGTGCTGCCTCTCTGGCGTTACGTCCACATTCTCCGAAAATTATAATCATTTCTGAGTAATCAGCGGCTGAATACATAGTAAGAATTTGCCTTTTTTATTCTCCTTGTCAAATTTAATTTGATACTGACATTTTTCGGAAACTACAGTCGCCCACACATTTTAAAGAAGATTTGATATGTATAAAACCCTAGTAACGTAAAATTACGGCAAACATACGTTAAAGGTGTAGGTCTCTGATTGGTCAATTTTAAGACGTCTTTTCTCGAATATCTTTTAAGCTAAATTTTTTTTCTTTGAAATTACACATCCGAGTGCAGTCTCGTGTTTCCTCATTCGCTCTGGGGCGCGAGTTGTGAGACAGCCGTATAAAGAAATAATATGACAGAACGCCGAAACAGAAAAAATAGTATAAAAAACTCATTTTTTGAAAACTGTCTTCAGAAGTTGATATTTACATGACAACTATTAACACGCGAAATGATAGTTTTTTATTTACAGTACGTAAAAAACTTTTACATCTGGAATATTTTTTATAGAAAAAAGGGTCTCAATTTTATAAAATCTGCCCCTTTATTTGCATAGAAAAAAATTCTATTTAAATTTAATATCCTAATTGAATAATTATTCGTAATAAACCAAGTGATATACATGACATTAGATACATGCCTGTCCGGGTGACATTAGAAGTCACGATCATCCTTGGGTGTCACATTAATTAAACCTAACCCTCATCTTTTTTACTTTTTTATTAATTTTGGGACATAGTTTTCGAAAAAACGTTGTTTGAAACTCGATTACGAAATACTTTTACAATCTCGAATGCAAAAGTGGCATTTCGCAATCTAGAATCAAAAATAAATATAAAGAAGACTAGCACTCGTTCGTTCGCCTACACCTATTTGCCGCTATGCGGCTTGAGTCCCAATTTCAAACTCGTTCTAGAATACGTTGCATTCTGTAACTTATGTTTTAATATGAGCTTGGCGTAATTTTTGATAGTAAGCTTTATTTCAATTTGCATTATGACCACATAAAAAAGTCGTCATTAAAAATATTAGGTTTCATCATTCGTTCTTGTAAATCATTTCATAATTTGTCTACTTTACATCGACATATTATTCGTTAGTAAGATCAAAACTGGAATACTGTCTCCATATATGGAACCACATTTACAACAAATATATAAGTCAACTGGAATCTGTTCAGAAACGATTCGTTAAATATTGTTTTTATAAAAAATATAAGCACTATCCCAGTTTTGAAATTACATATAACGAACTTTTATCTGATGCCAATATTATTTCTCTGTACAGTCGCCGAAAAATACAGTCTTGCTTATTTCTGTACAAAATCATTAACAATGTTATTAATGACAGTTGTATCCTTGACCATCTTGCGCTAAACATTCCTCGTATAGCAGCGAGAAACAAATCAACTTTCAATTGCAATAAAGTTTGGACAAATTATGAAATGAAATCTCCAATCTGGCAAATGTGCAATATTTTTAATGAAATCCCTTATAAGATAGATGTATTCGCTAATTAATTCAATGTATTAAGACGAGAGTTGATAAATTACTTTAGTTCTATAGATCTCTAACTTTTAATTATTATTTTTTATTGTTACTATTATAACTGTTAAAATTTTAATTTTCTTAGCCATTTTTATTATTTACAATGTGTGCACCTTTTGCAGAGCTTTTATGTACTTAATTTTTTGTATATTCATCCTGTAATTGGAACTTTTAAGTTCTGTTGGATTGTTTAAATAAATAAATAAATAAAATATACAGAGTGACCCAGAATGAATTTCAGTCACGTAACTCGAAAACTATCAAATCTTGATTCCAGCATAACAAACATTTTGGATCACCCAGAACTATTTCAACAGACGCTGAAACGCCTTTTAATATAATTTGTAAATAATACAAAGTCCGAATTATTTTAAATTTTAATATATTCATTATAACTATATTTGCTTTCAACTTTTCAAAAATACATTTTAAATATTAAAATTAATTTTATTATATTCTGCGAAACACGCAACATACTATCATTATCAATAGTGAATAATATTCGTATTTACTTTATTTGTAATGAATAGATCACAATGAATAATAAGCATTATAATATAGTTGTGAATTATGTTAATGCACAACATGTAAATACATTAACTTTTAATGTAAACACATATAATGATAATAACTTTGCTAATTATTTAGATAATGCTATGTACTATGTGCGATACTATTTATTAAACCTAATTAGACTTTAATTAAAATAAAGGAGGTATTTATTTGCCTCGTGTTTATTAAAGATAATAAGTGTTGAAAAATAAAATTATCAGAAAAAGATAATGGAAGAGATAAAAGAAAAAGAATCTATATTTGAAAGATAATTAATTGCAGACAATGTTTTTTGTTACGACGGAAAGAACTTCCAAAAAATAAACTAAAGCAAAACTTGGCAAGGAGTACAGGAATTGATTTATTTGAGTGTTTTTCGAACAGAAAATATTTGAAAGCTATACATTCTATATAAGAATATGTAAATAGGGCATCAGTTTCGACATATTTCAATATAACAGGTATAAAACTACAAGAGTTTTTTGAATAAAAACTAAATCAAGATGGTTAATCTTAACCCTTTCCCTAGGTACGCAATTTGTTTTCCAATAAAAATATATAATATTTTTCATATTAATACTATGGTCACGTTTTAATTACCACGAAGAAGCTACCTATAAATATACACAGAATCACCGAAACGTCGGGTTTGTAAGAATAAATGCTCATTTTTACCTTTCGTCACCTTAAGGTAAGGAAAGTATTGTTTTTGGTCAAAAATTCGGTGGTGAGTTTTTAATGAATAAGCACGTTTTAAGGTCCCTAGAATACGATTTTATTATTGTTTGTGTGTGACAAAAATTTCTAATGCAATAACTCTAATACTACGATTCCAAAAATTCTTCCGTTTTCTTCTTCGTTGCATCCATATGAAGAGCCGATTAAATTTTGGTTATAATTGGTCAACCGAAAGTACCCTCATTTGAAGATTTTAACAGTTTTTCTTGAAAAAACGATGTTAAATATCATTTTTCACATTTAATGTTATTATAAATATTAAAGAACATTGTATTCTCTACACGATTTGACTGCATTTTATACTTCATATGAAATGAATATAGAGTTAAAAAATTATAAAAAAAATAAATATCATATATTAGCCAGCTATGCTATAACTCTGGAAACAGCTGCTATATTAAGAAAATTCTGATTGAAAGGTGTCAGTGTCAAGTGCAGTTGACAGTATGTTTAAGTTATAATTTTACTGGAAATATAGGATCTTTTGCTCGAAACTTTCTGTATGGAATTTGTATAAAATACATACAACTACCTTAAGGTAGTGTATAAAAAATAGAATCTTTTGCAAGGAACTCTCTGTGTAACATTTATACAAAATATATAGAACTGACGGAAGGTACTGTGCTGGCCACATCAGATTTTTTGAAAATTATTTATTTCGAACAGAAAAGAAACAATGAATAAACTGTTTAAATTTACATTTTTCTCACTTTTCTTCGTATTTTACTTTCTCAAAATTGTTGGAATGAACATTGTTATAATTATTTGATAAAAAAAATATTTCTGTCACATAAATAATGGAATAATGGTTACGATTTAATAATATAAAAAATCTGATGTGGCCAGCACATTACCTTCCGTCAGTTCTATGTATTTTGTACAAATTTCATACAGAAAGGTTGTTGCTAAAGATTATTTTTCTTGTACATTACCTTCCGACAATTGCATGTATTTTATGCAAATTCCATACAGAAATTCATAGAAAAAGATCCTATATTTCCAGTAAAAATATAAGACAAACACACTATGTCAATTTCATTTGGCACTGACATCTTTCAATCAAAATTTTCTTAATATA
>OY720448.1:81612511-81707511 GCA_963082715.1 Harpalus rubripes
ATAAATACCGCGTAAACAGTCTACAAGAGTCTGCAACAGACCGGCAGTCTAAGATTGGAACGCGTAGTGAAGTAAATAATTTGTAATATCGTGGAAATAAATAGTAGTGTTAATTGATTAAATAAATAGAGTTAGTGTTAGTGTAATCTAGTTAATTATAGTTTTAGTCTTAATTAGTTTTTAATAATTGTTTAATATTAGTAATAGTGACTTACAATATAGTTTAATAAACACTTAATTTTAATTAATAATAATTCTCTTATATTTACAGTTCACCCAAATAAATAAATCAAAACGTCACATTATGTACTTTCCGTATTTATAACCTCTATTTTTATTTCGAAATTATTATTTGTATATTTTTGTTTTCTTTTCTCACCTGATATCTGTCCAACGCAATAGCAGTGATGGATATCGTAGAGACGTATATACTGGTAGCTTGTAGCGTTCCTATCATTTTGCATACGACATTCTGCTGGCCCAAAGGCCAATATTTTGTTAGGATCTCTACTAATGTTAGAGGCATGGTAACGACGCAAAGCAAAAGATCAGAGACAGCTAAATTGACGATGAAGATGTTGCGAGCGGTACGCATTGCTGGTTTCCTTGCAACAGAGACAACCTGGAACAAAAATGGAAAACGAATTAGAATTATTACTCGTGCGATAATCATAATGTTATTTGTAAAAAAAATATTCAAAGACCCCGCGACATAATCTTGCACATGCTTCTACATTAGTAGGTATATTACATTACAAGCTAGTTAAAACTGTTTTTACTGCTGAAAGGAGGAAATGAATGGTGAGCCAAGTAGTCGAGCCTGTCACCTCCTTGAGGCAGTTAGTCATGTGTCGTTCATTAACGAGTCTTTCGTTTAAACGACTCACGTTAATGAGCCATGAACGTACGGCTCTTTAGTTCGCACTGTACGACATATTAGTCCTCATATTTGAAGCATTTTTTAGCCTATTTTAACCAAAATCTATTATTTTATTCCTATAGGGTGCGAGCAGACACGTAACTCGAGGGACCTTGACGTGCTTAGAATCAGCTGATTTGTGTCCACATGTCATTTTGACAAGAACAATGCCATGTTGACAAGACCAATGTTTTGACTCATTTTTATTTTTAACTGCTAAAATATTATTTTTAATTACATATGTTTTACTGCCTAAAAATTGTAAAATATTAACATTTTAACAATTCAAAATCAAAATAAGTCAAAATATTAGACTTGCTTTAGGGAGCGGAGCTAAGTGAACCGACTCACTAAAATTAAACGAACGACACATCACTAGAAGCAGTGAAACTTTTACCTGGCGCGTATTGTACAATATTTTATTTGGTACTCACTTGTAAAACAAATTTAAAATAATAATTAAAATCTGTCAGTTGCAACTGACATTTTTTTGTAACAACTATAATTGCCATGAAATAAATATTGACTGGAGATTTCTACAATTCTACAAGTTATGAAGAAAAGACAAGGTACAGGGTGCAGAGAGGAGAAAACGTTGAATATCAGCCCACTTATTTGACGGCGACAATAGTAAAAATATATTTTCAAAAGTAGTAGGCGGCATCTATAAATGAATTCTCTATCGCAAAAAAATTCATTTACTGCCAAGATATGAATTTCTGAAAGGGGTTGTATTTGTAATAAATACTAATGTTATAACTTTGTAATTTGTGTTCCATAAAGTAGTAAAATATGTCATTATAAATTAATGGTTGTCTTGAACATATCATCATTATTTCCTAATTTTATGTTCCCTATAAAATGAGATTAATTTTGGAATATTATCTATAATTTGAGTACTAAACATAAAATATAATTAATAATATAAAATTATATAGTTTATGGCAGTATTCGATGTATTTATTTCGTTACAATATATAAAAATTAATATACTTTGTTCTTTACTACTACAGAACATAATTCCAACATTATTTAATAAATGCTAGTTAACATTTGAAATTAATCCAAAACGTATTTAAGCAATTGTGTAATAACTTAAAAGTATATACATCTCCAAAACTGTTCAGATTTTTTGAAAATGTTTTAAAACTATTGTATAAAAATATATAAAAGAATTTTCAATTCCAAAACTGTTCAATTTGTTTGAAATTCTCAATTACATTTTCAAGACGACTCACAAAAACAATATAATATTACTTTTGATCAACAAACTGAAGAAGCTTTGTAAAGCACTGAAAGAAGTATTTAAACAAATAGTATATCCAAACTGAAAAAAGGCTTACAATTAAAAATAATATTTATGTAACAAGTGTGTAAAGTATTACTTTTTGGCCGGAAATTGTAGCACGAGACAAAAAATACTATTTTACACACGTGTTGCATACAATATTTTTCCTACAACCGGAATGGTATTGATGTTTCTCATAATACTGAGTGTACAGTCATCCAGCAGCTTCAAATACTGTTAGTACTCTTTCTCATAACACTGTACAAAATGTAGCTTAAACACTTGGAAGACAGACGATGATTAGTCTTATATAATGTACAAATTGTACATTTAATATTAATATTAAAAATTAGGTTAGGTTAGAATACATCTCAAAAAAATGTTAATGTTCTTAAAAATTAGATTAGTAGTCAATCTGCTAAAAATATTAAATTTGTTTCATTTACATATTTCTTAATAAATTTTATTACTTTCATTATTATTTACTACCTAATTATATATTTGACAGGTAAATTAATCAAAATTTAATGTTGCCTAGCAACGCTTATTTACTTTTCAATTACAAGTGCGTGAAAAGTACTTTTCACGCACAGTTGTAGAAAAAAGAATGATTAGAAAAATCATATATTTGTTTAATACCCACTATACTTTTATTGTCCACTCTGTATTTGAATTGGAATTTTTTTTGATAAATTTGCTCAGAACTAGTTTTGAACACCTGAAAATGCGCAAATCCGAATTTTTATACTTCAACGGGTATTGTTTAATCAGAATAGGCTATTCCACAGTAATTAAAATTAATAAATTAATTGAAATTATTAATGATAGAGTTCCCGAGTCCTCTGCATACGCTCACCACGATACTGCTGTGCTTCACTAATACTCTATGTGAATGTCTCTCCATGTAACTAACTCCCGAGCATAGCTGCATTCCTTTTATAAAGCTGCCATTACCTTCCAGAGAGCTCTAGAATGTTCGACCGCATAATAACAATGAACACAAAAGGTTCAGGAGACCGGAAGTGATTAAACACGTCGCGTTTGTTTACGTAGCCCGGCTGCTAGCGCGATTGCGTCATCGCTATACTTAGAAGCTTGTTCAGCGTAGCAGCGGGGCTCACATGTTACAATATAAATAGAAACTATATTAATATTTCTATTTTTAATAGTAAGTTGCTATTAGATCCAAAATGTAGCTATATTCTGTAAATGCTTTTCCACATAAACGATTAGAATTTCCTAAACGTTTCTCCATTCAAATAAAATATTTCGTTAAAAAAACAAATCGAAAGGAACTTCTCCGTAAAACTTTTAAACATATAATCAAAATAAACTAACTTCTAGGCGTTTGATCTCAAAATCGCTATTCACATCTACTACATCAGCAGGGCTTTCAACAGTGTGAAACTAAAAAGTACAAATCAAATCTCTCTTAGGAAGTTATTTCTAGATATTCTGCGACTGTTCCACAAAAACTTTTGTTCCTCGTGTGTGCAGATCGCGTATCACCATAATAGTTTCCGAGAAAAGAAAAAATGTGAGTTTAATGTCAAAATTATCAGAAGAAACTTTTGCAAAAGAATAACATTTTAAAAAGTACTAAAAGTTTTACTACTTTTTTAAGTTGTTGAAAATATCGGATTCATTTATAAAAGTAGGATAAAAGTTTGTTCAAGTTTATTGTAATGTGCTTGTCGAATACAAAGTGGGTGAACCATTATGAAAATTGAACCTAGTTTTTAAATAATAAAGTTCGTATTTTTCAATTCTTGGATACGCATACATATATTTCAACCTGAAAATTAAGGCCCGTGTTTTCACTTCTTAAAGTAAAGTTTCTTCCGAAAAATCGCTACTTCAGCTGGCATATGTAAACTTTAATCTTAAAAATTAAAATTAATAAATAAATAATATGACTACACACTCTATCTCCTAATTGATTCCCACGTCATCAATTTCTGATGCAAAAATTACTAAACTTTTATCTAGCATCTTTGTCGTACACATATAACATATATGAAACTTTTATTTGTTATCTCATTATGGTAGGTTTACCAGAGGGGTATACGCTATCTCCGTCTAACCAACGGCAAAAAATGAAATAGAAACGGTATTGTAACCGCGGTAACAAGTGTCATTTTCAAATATTTGAATTATTAGAATATTCATATCATTGTGTCATTCATGTGATTGTCGATAATAAATTGTGCTTCATTGTGTGTTGGTAATTTTATTTACTGGTTTCAGGATATTATTCCATTGTTTACATGTACAAAAGTAAGCTGGTAACTAAGTAATACCTGTATCTATACGGTAATATTATTACCATACTTACTTATCAACAAAGGTCTACAAAATGAAAATATAATGCTCTTCATATACATACACATAACGTTAGCGTATCGTTCTAAATACGGTCTACTTTATTCTAAAGTAATAAACAAGAGTAATAAAGAACATAATTTGAATATTTGTCATATTGACATGTCAAAATAATTGTTCTGTTAACCATAGCATTCTGAAAGTAGCATTAATGAAAGAATTTCAAAAAATAATATTTATCAATAATGTCTTCATTTTCTGAAATCGATAAACTATTAAACAAACCACGGATCTAATGAATTATAACAAGCCTTAGATGTCTTAAAATCTTCGCTCTACGAGCTAAGATTCCTAGTTATGTTAATAGCTATAATTCTTGGAATTATACATAGGCAATGTGCATTTTGCTATTGCAAAGACGGTGTTTCTAAGATTTCCGACAATTATTACAATATATTGCTTTTGGACAATAAAAAGAGGTATATTTCATCCATTATACTTACATCGTATTTATACAATTGGCGTATTATTGCTAAATAACTATTTATACTCTGAATTTTGATGAATAACGAAATTGACACAATACGGTCATACTGTTAGTTTTGACCAGTTTTGATATTATTAGTATATTCCATGGTGACCAAGGTTCTGGTTAAGCATTCCGGAATGTAACCAAAACATAATTACAGGATCAAGGTTCCATTTCAGAATGTGATTCCTGAATGATATGGTTACTTTTTCGTGACCACAACGACCACAATTTTTTTTGTGCTTGTTGTGGTCATTTTCTTATATCTTATAATATAATAAATAAAATTGTATAAACATATAATTATTATTAATATATACTGATATGTATAATATTTACGTTAAATAGACAAATAGAGTTACGTTTTCACTTATTTCTAATGATACGGTGGTTCCCTGCTTTACCAACTAAAATTAACTAAGATGTTCCGAATCACAACCACTTTTCAATAACCATAACCTGACCACGTGAACCACAAGAAAACCATAACCACGGTCATGGTTACGGAATATACTATTAATCATAGTTTTTCAATTGCGAAATAAATGTCACTTCGAATTTTGATGAATAATAATATTCATACAGTATATGTTATACTAGCAAACCAAAAAATAATATATTGAAAATGTCAAACATGACAAAGTTCCGTCATACTCCACTTTATATCAAACTAGAAAATTAAATACCTATAAAAAAACCTTGGTAATAATATGACGTCATCAATTCCTTCCCTCCTTGGCGATATGAACCACATGCGTACTATTGATGACGTGCGGATCAAGTCGCGGAAACGAACTTTATTTATCTTTTTGAAAGCTTTTGTATCCGATGTTATTATAGGGTGGAATATTCGAGAACTCGCCAGAAGGTAATGGCAGCTATGTAAAAGGGACGCATCTATCGTAAGAAAAATTGATTCTATCGCATCCGCCAATAAAACTATAAATATCGTAATCATGACAAAGCGGCAAATTGCCATTTACTGCTTATATTTTAACATTGGATACCACTGCTCTGTTAAAATGAGAAGATGCGTTGCTTGAAATCTTAAGGGCTCGCCATCTGCTCTGCGTGCTCTGCATAATAAAATAATCTTACTGTTCCTTGAACATAAATGCTATTATTGTATGCCGCTTTGTCAATTATAGTTTTAATGCTGGACACGACAGACAAGTTTCTTGACTATATGCCTGAAATCAGTTACATAGACAGTCAGTCAGGCAGTTAGTTAGTTAGTTCAGTAGCACAGCAGTATTGTCGTGAGCGTATGCAGAATAGTGTCGAGTGGAGTACTCGGGAAGATACTGGTACTCTGGGATATCTGTGGAAGTGAATACTCGGTGTTGAGGAGTATTGGGGTGCTACAGTATACGGGGACAGTAACGGCAAATGCAATTGTATACTTGGCTGGTGTTGAAGAGTTGTGGAACACGGACAGTTGCTGATACTGGATCGGAAGTCAGTAAGTCAGCTAGTGGAAAGAAGAGAGTTCAGAAAGAGAGTTGAAAGGAGTAAGGAGCAGTTGAGTATACAGACGCTGTTGAAGGCAGTTAAGTATACAGACGCTGTGGAGGTCGATGGTCGGACAGTTGAATGTAATATAAATCAATAGTGATATAATAGCGATATAAATAAATAGTGACATATAAAGCGTGAAAATATTCATGTTATTTGTTTAAATAAATAATTTTAGTGTTTAAGTAATTAATTATATACTTATTCTTAAATTAGTATTTAATATTTATAGTTTAATACACGTTTATTTTAATTAATAATAATTGTAATAACATAAATAACACCTTGTGTTTCGAGCTTTTCCTGTAATGGAAAGAGTCCGTTAGATTTTGGTGAAAATAGGATAACCGGAAATGGCACTTTACTAGAAGCTCTAAATAGTTTTTCTTCGAAAAATACCTTTAAATGTTATTATAAAAATTAAAGATTATTAAATTTTCTATAGATTTGCTTAATATTTTTCCTAAATATTTTATGGGTAAAATTATAAAATTATCCTCATTTTTGGATTAGTGAATTCTATTCTATCCCAGTACTAAAAATTTAATCTTCATTTTATTAAAGCTCCGGTGGCTCAATGGTTAGAGCAACGCCTCATGTCATGAGTGCCCTCGATGCTCTGGGTTCGAATCCCACTAAGGCATGGATGTGTGTGAATATGAACCCACTCTATAATTGGGATTTACTTTTGTTGAGGGGTTTAAAAAAAGGTAGTTACTTGGATTAGATTAGACTATATTTAAATAAATAAACTGTCAAAATTAAAGTAAAATTCGCTAATCCAAAAATAAGGATTAGCTTAATCTTTTTTCTGACTCGGGCTGTAATTTCGGGAGGTATTGTGTTGGCCACACCAGATTTTTATTTTATAGTTTTAATAACTTTTCCATAATACTCACCTTTAAGAATTTCATCCAGTTCCTGAAATAAAAATGTTATAGTAAATTGAACTACATTTTAGACAATTGTATTATGTACCTACTGTTTTACATTTATTTGTTTTTTGTATGAATTTCATTGCGAAATATTCAATACACTTCTGACATTGAAGTTTTAATTAAACAGGTTTCATTCTGGTTTCCCACAAATTCAACTAATTTAAAATTAATACGTAAATTGTGATAAGTCCAGAAAATTTACGTTTTAACATCAAAAAAACTGCAACAAAAGCTTTTATTATGGGAAAGATCACTGGTTAACAAATCAAAAGTTTCAGGAAATCGGAATAAGAACCTCCTGCCAATTTAGAAAGAAGCGGTAAGTTTTATATTTTATTCATTTTCTTGATAACTGTGACTCGTATCGTGTAAAATTGAAGCTTAACATTATTTATATACAAAGATGATTCTTATATTTTTTGACTAGGATGAAGCTGCATTAGACTTTCCAAACTGCAAACTCAGAAGTGATTTATACATATACTGGGATTGTCAATAAAATAACGTGGGCATAATACTTTGGACAGACTTCTTAAGTCTAGACCCTACTCTAAGAAAATATGATAAATAACCCCTGTTTATTGTTTGCACATATACCAACATGCAGATTTTTAAAATCGCAAAATATTTCATAAACATCCATCATTCCTTTGTTGTATCTCTTCGCGTATATTTATATATTGAACCAGGCACTATCCTAAAAATTGTATTCTCGTCATATGTCAAATAAATTCTGTCAATCCATTTGTGAAATAAGTTTAAAATAATAATACGTGATGGATTCTGCAAATATTATTTGTAACAACGGCAGAAATTCGTTTTTACTGTTATTAAAGTAATTATGATCGAAATAGACATTCGGTTACTAGGATAACAAAATAATCAGTGGCGGACTTAGCACTAGTGAGGCCCCAAGCACAATTCATTTTTGTGGTCAAATACAGCTTAAAACTGTAATAATCATTTTATCGAATAAAAACAGTTCTTTTTAGAACTACTAGTATTTCATTAACGCTGTGTATTTTTATATTATCATTTATCACGCTTTCTTTTTCTTTGTGACTTTCATTTTACAAGTTCAGTATTTTTGATTCCGCGTGCTTTTACATTTGAGATGAGTTGTCCAAGCTCAAGTGCAATGCTTTATGTTTCACCACCGAAGAAACGCCGGCGTCTAGATTTGGCACACTTTTCTGTAGCTGAGAAGCAGTGCGTTTTAAATATGTATAAGAAGTTAGTGACAAATTCGCCTGACATGAAAATCACAGCTATTGTACGTGAAATTTGTAATACAGCGGGTAATGATCAACTTTTAATTAATATGGTATCATGTTAAAATCCTATTTTTTCAAGTATTTCAGAGTCTTCAGTTTACCGTAATATAAGCGAATACAGAAAAACTGGGAATGTTACCAGCGGCGGGGCAAGACCTAAATTTGATGCGGGCAAGATAAATTTTGTGAGGCCATCTGGTCGCGCAAGAGGACGGATTTTATATAGAGAAAAAAAAATGAAACTGTCGTATTTTTATTTATTAAGTAATAACTAACAGTAAAGAATTGAATAAACAGAAATTTTCTGCTTTTAGCCTAAATAACTGTAATAAATAAAACTGCCAAAGCTGAAAGTCTTTACTGACACATTGTACTTCTTTTTTTTTATAAGTCTTAATTTTTAAACAAATTTTTTTAATAGTGCATAGATGCTACCTGAAAGTAGCATCTATACACCCCTAAAAAAATTATAATCGTGAATAGATGCTACTTTCAGGCAGCATCTATGCCCCTTTAAAAAAAATTTAATCGTGCATAGATGTTACTTTCAGGTAGCTAAAAAAAATTTAATCGTTTAATAATTTTTTTGGGGTGCGTTGATGCTACATGAAAGTAGCACCTATGCACCCCAAAAAAAATTTTTTATCGTGCATAGATGCTACTTTCAGGTAGCATCTATGCACCCCAAAAAAAATTTTTAATCGTGCATAGATGCTACATTCAGGTATCATATATTCACCACAAAAAAAAAATTTAATCGCGCATAGATGATACTTTCAGGTAGCATCTATGCACCCCAAAGAAATTTTTTAATGGTTCATAGATGGTACTTTCAGGTAGCATGTGCACCCCAAGAAAATTTTTAATCGTGCATAGATGCTATTTTCAGGTAGCATCTATGAACCTCAAAGAAATTTTTATTATCGTGCATAGATGCTACTGTCAGGTAACATCTATGCACCCCAAAGAAAATTTTTAATCGTGCATAGATGCTACTTTCAGGTAGCATCTATGCACCCCAAAGAATTTTTTTAATCGTGGATAAAATCTAATGGTGATATCGCTAGGGGTGTATAAGTGACCGTTTTTGAGATATGGCCCAAAAATGGTAAACTGAAAAAATCGCAAGGGCGCTGGCAGTATATACACCATTAGGTTTGGTTGGTTTCTACATAACAAGAAATTGAATTTGTTCACCCAATTTCATCAAAAACTGAAAAACAATAATTTTTAGGTTGTTGCTTTCTGCATACACTGTCCATTTGAGAGCTTTTAAGAAATGGATGGAAAGCATGGTGAAGAGTTTTATTGTTGAAATAAACTACTATGAATATACCTTTTAAATAAAAATTCTAAATTATATTTCTTATTCTCAATAATTATTCTCTAGTGACCATCGTATTATATCTCAACCTGAATTCATCCTAACTACCCGGAGAATATAATCAAGTATCTTATTCATCTTTGAAATACTTAGTTTAATAGAAATTAGTGACAAGTACTTACTGCACAAAGACAACAAACTAAAACAGAGAACTAAGTTAGTCTATGTATACTATTCAACTAAACTATTGTTGCACCACTGCAATTACATCTTCTATAGATCGCATTGCACTAGAATAAACAAGAATCCACCATTCTACCTCTACCTTTCCTTAGCGCTATTCCAACTATATTGTCTGCAAGTGGACCGTAACTCGTGTCTCGTGTGCTTGTACATTTGACAAGATCAAACACAGAAGCTGACGCTAGAGCTGGTATCAACGCTAGTATTACTATGACAGCAACACCGGCTCATGTGTTGTGGTTGTTGCGACGCTGTATTAGCATAAAGTGTCGCGACGTCGAGTTGATAGGACCCCAGGATGATGCCAACTTGCCGGACGATTGAACCGAAAGATGAGATGGAGATTCTCGAGATGAGTTAGTATACATGAAAGAAGATGAGGAGTGAATATAAATTTATGGTTATACGAGTAGGGTAACTCTGTTGAGACTATAAGAATATATACCTTTTTTCCTTTTTAAAAAGCACTCATTTATATCAGATCGCAGATCACTTTGCAATTGAGAATAACTCCTAGTGATAAAATGAAATTTTTTTCGCTGCATAACGCTTCGGTGAAAATTTTAGAAATTGTTGTATTTTCGGTGTTTGAACCAAATGAAACTAGACAAATTACACATGGTTCGAAAGTTATAAAAAATCTCTTTTCAACGGTGCAATATGGCGGCCATATAAAAATTAAAACTTTGACATCGTAACTCGAAAACAAATAAAGATAAAAAAATGAGCATCACTTTTCAAAAAAACAAATAGTGTCTTAAAGACGTGCAAATTAAAATCCAGTATTATTTCACATTTGGAAGATAATTTGCAAAAATAAAAATCTGACGTGGCCAGCACATAACCTCTCGCCAGATATTTTACCTGGTTGTACGCATAAAACGAAAAATATTTTTAAATACAAATACATATATTCATGTCTCACTACAAAATAATTCTCACATATATTTGCAAAATCTATGGGATATTTTAATATAAATTATGTACAATACCTACATTTTCTTTATATTCAATATCCTGAAATTTTCTTTTTCTACTTTCCTTTTCTTTTTCTTTATAGACGTCATTTTTTCGCAAATTCCTTTTATATTCTTTTTTACGTATATTCTTTTGCGTAGTTTTTTTTAATTTCATAATGATGTACAAATAATTTTGATAGTGGCGTACAAATATTTTTGACAGTGACATTTATGTGTCAATTACAAACATTTGAATTTCTTGCCTTGAAGTAGTTTGATCTGAGATTTTTTACATCAAATTATTTTATATGCATTTCTTTATCTCTAAATCTATAGAAGATATAATAATGAATTTATATCTATCGAATTAAGAATTTAACGTTCTTTAATATAAGTATTTACATAAATTTTCGATAAATAATATTTAGATGATTTTTTTCTTGTAACTACTACTTCCAATTGTCCAATTGTTATCAAAACTTAATCAACTCTTCCCATTATTGTTAGATTGAGGAATCCGTAGTTAAAAATGTCTTAAGTCTTATAGTATTTGAGAAATCGTGGATCCAACATCCACACATGCACACACACGCACACACACGCACGCACGCCCCCACGCACGTACGCACGCACGCACGCGCACGCACACGCCACGCATACGCACACGAACACACACACACACACACACACACACACACACACACACACACACACACACACACACACACACACACACACACACACACACACACACACACACACACACACATACGGACATCATCGTAAAAATGTTATAATCGGATTCTAGAGACCTTAACCTTAAAACGTACTTATTCACTAAAATCTGGATCAGCGATTTTTAGCATGAATTCAGTACCTCTCTTAGCGAGAGATAAAAACTGCAAAATTTACATTTTCGCCAATATCTAGTGACCTACCATGTATTTTCCTCAAATAACAATATACCATTAAAATGGTATCCTAAAGAAGCAACTCTAGTTTAACCGACTTCGAATCTCTTATAGTTCTCGAGATCCCCATGTTGGAAAAGTTTTCCTGGACACCCTGTATATATATATATATATATATATATATATATATATATATATATATATATATATATATATATATACAGTATATTCAGAAAAATTCCTAACTCGAAGTAGGCTATATACACCAAAACTCAAGCACATATTACGTCATATATTTTGTCTACTAACACTATTTTTACTTTCCGTCACCTTTAGGTAAGGAAGGTATTGTCTTTGATCAAAAAAATCGGTGGTGAGATTTTGACGAATAAGCACGTTTTAAGGTTCCTAGAATACTATTTTACTATTTATTTTTACAATAATGTGTGTGTGTGTGTGTGTGTGTGTGTGCGCGTGCGTGGGTGTGTGTGTGTGTGTGAGAGAGAAAGAGTGAGAGAGAGAGAGAAAAAAAAATTTCGTCTGCGATAACTCTAATACTACAATTATAATTGGTCAACCGGAAGTACCCTCATTTGAAGATTTTAAGTTTTTCTTGAAAAAACGATGTTAAATCATTTTTTCACATTTAATGTTATTAGAAATATTAAAGAATATTTTATTCTCTATACGATTTGAATACATTTTATAGTTCATATTAAATGGATATAGAGTTAAAAATTTATAAAGATATTATGGGGTGTATTCTGTAAAAAATATGTTAATTTTAACATGCCTTTAAAAAATTATATTTTAACATGACTGTTAACAATAAATTCATAATTTGGTATTCTCTACGTGAAAATTTGACACTGCTGTTAAAATCATAAATTTTAACATGCCTGTTAAACACCAGAATGAAGTGATCAACAAGACAGAAAAAAGGCACGTCTTTGCTAAAGTAATATACTTAGTAACCATAACACAAATAAATAAACATGATAAAAAGAATGAACAACTGTGAGTTTATGTGTCACTTTGAAATTTTAGAAAACTAATCTGTCATTTTGAAATTTTAGAAAAACGAATGGGTATAAAGCTTCGGAAAATAAATAAAAATCTGCTGTATAATCATCTCATTTTTAGGTTCCATATTAAAAATGAATTACATTGAAATTGTAAATTATTAAGTTATCATTAGCTATGTAAAATTTCTTCTTCTTGATCCTCAGAATTGACAATCCGAAATATTAAGTTACGTCGGTTTGACGAACAAGACAGGAATAAGCAATTTTAACTGCATTTAATACCTACATTATAATAAAGAACTATGTTTTACGATACATCTAAATCGTGCTCTCAGTATACCATTCAAAGGTTCAGTCTTTCTCGAATTACGTTAATTAAATATTCCTACTGGCATCACGCTGTGATACACAAAGACGTACGATGGAACGGGTGACCGTTATTAAATAAAATACTTCGTAAAACAGTTGTATATTTTATTAAATATCGCCAAGATATTTTTTTATATTCATACATGGTAATTTTCCTTCGTTTTCTATTTCATTTTCATTAATTAGAAGTGCAAAATAGTCAAATGCTGTAATAATTTTATTGTATAAACAGATGTTAAAATTTTAAAGGCATCGATTTGAATGACGTTAAAATATACAGTTTTAACACCTAATTTTAACACGGGTGTTAAAATTTTAACAGAATTAATAGTTACAGAATACAAAATATATTTTAACAGCAAGTTTATTTTTAACATACTGTTTAAAATTAACAGTTTCCTTACAGAATACACCCCTATATATCTTATATTAGCCTGCTATGCTATAACTCTAGAAATAGCTGCTATATTAAGAAAATTCTGATTGAAAGGTGTTAGTCAACTGCCTTAAGGTAATGTACTAGAAATAGAATCTTTTGCAAGGAACTTTCTATATGACATTTATACAAAGTACATAGAACTGACGGAAGGTAATGTGCTGGTCACATCACATTTTTTCATTTAAACTTTTAAGTATAAAAACAAACTTTAAAAAGCCTACTTTAATAGTGTTTGTAGTTAAAATCCTTTTTGTATTAGATTTGAAGAAATACTGAAAGATAGTCATCGAACATAATTTCGTCTGTGCCAGTAGACTATAAAAATACAATAAAATTTTATATATGAAACAATTTCCTTAATTTCTAGTTAAGAAATTATTTGAAAATTGAATATCAAGGACGCCACATTTTACGTAGTACAATTGATTTCTAAAAATTCTATTCTATCTTCTAAGATCACTTCTCAAAGGTAATCAAAAAGTTTCCTTTAATCGAAGTCGTAACTCTTATAGTTTTCGAGATAACAGAGGTAAATCCCGTAAAATCTCATTTTTTCACTGCCTTGTGTCTCGGAAACTATTAAAGATCGGTTTTTTCACTCATTTTGGTCCTTAAATTTTGTCCTCGAAATTGTGAAATATCTTGTACATTTTTACTATAAAAATTTACTGGCATTCATATGTTTAGTTTGACAATCTGCGAAAGAAGCGATACATATTTTAAAATTATTGTCAATGATTACAAAGACGATATTTGAAAATAATTCGGTTGCTAATTTGGGACGTTCTTGACGTAACTTTATTAATTTATTGGGTACAACAATAATTAAAGAAACAATGACAAATGTGTTTTAGGCGTTATAAATTGTACAAGCTACAAGTCCTAATTAATGTCACAATTAAATGGATTTAACGTCAGTAATCCTGGAACCCAAAACCTCCCTGAATTGCCTATTTAATGTAGGTCAACAACCATTTTGCTCCACAATACCTGTATTATTTATTACCTTGTATTTAATTTCAGTTTACAACAGCAAATTGCGGTGTGTTAAATACACAATACTACTGAAATTACTTGTAAAACAGTTTAGATTAAATAAATATTTATAAAAATAATAATTCCATAAATATTTGAGTATTTTAACAAAAACCGAACGTAGGAAACAATAGTAGGGTAGTAAAAGACAAGTTTTGCATATATCTAGATACTATTTCTCCCGTTTTGCTTTAATATAATACTTTTATTTCGAAATTATTATTAATTAATTACGGTGTTAGTATTTGAAAGGAGTAAATTGGTGGTGTGCAATCTGTTGGTGGAAGGAGTGAAACTGGAGCAAGTGAATGAGTTTGTATATTTGGGTAGCATGATGTCAAGGGATGGTCGAATTAATAGAGAAATTGAAAGGAGAGTGAGTGCGGGGTGTAAGGTAATGGGTGCTCTGGCTACGTTTGCTCGAAACGTAAACGTACCTAGAGAAGCTCGTTTAAGTGTATATAATGGAGTGCTAGTGCCTGTTTTGATGTATGGAAGCGAATGATTGGGCATGGACGGGAAAGCATAAAAAGAGAGTGACTGCTGTGGAAATGAGGTATTTACGTGGTGTATGTGGATGTAAGACGGGATCGCGCGAGGAATAATTTGGTGTATAAAGAATGTATGGTTAGGAAGAATGTTGTTAAGAGAGTAGGAATGAGCCAGTTGAGATGGTTTGGTCATATGGACAGAATGGAGAGTGAACGGCTTGTAAAGCGTATATATCTTGGTGAAATTGAGGGTGTTCGATTGCGTGGCCGCCCAGCGTGTAAGTGGATAGATGTGATTGATAAAGGTGCTAAGAGAGAGACAGTTTCCGAGTGGGAAGAGAAGAAAAGCGTGTATGAATTCGATTATGAATGTGGCCGAGGCGAAAGAAGTGTGCTTAGACAGGAATGTGTGGTGAAGGATGATTGTTTCGTAACTATTATTGTGGTCCGGTTGCAGTATTTCGCTACCGAAAAGCGGTCACTTTAATATGTTAAGAGCATGGTTTAAGAAGCTAAGGTAACGCCACTCGCTGTTTCCTGTGCTACAAACGCGGATGCTTAAAAAGTATGGTAAAGATAGAAAAAATAACATATTTTATGTAATATTTCTAAAACTATGTATAAATATAATACGTAATAAAATTTATTTATATAAAGCTATTTAATAAAAATAAATTAATTCATATTATAGCAAGAAAACATTAAATAATAATATTTTCATAAATTTAACGTAAAAAATCTGATGTGGCCAGCACATTACCTTCCGTCAGTTCTATGTATTTTGTACAAATTTCATACAGAAAGTTCCTTGCTAAAGATTATATTTTTTGTACTTTACCTTCCGGCAGTTGCATGTATTTTATGCAAATTCCATACAGAAAATATATAGCAAAAGATCCTATATTTCCAGTAAAATTATAAGACAAACACACTGTGTCAATTTCACTTGACACTGACATCTTTCAATCAAAATTTTCTTAGTAGCTGTTTCCATAGCTAAGGCTACTTTATGAAATTTAATTTCTTTTTAATTTTTTAACTCTATTTACATTTAATATTAAGTATGAAATGCAGTCAAATCGTATAGAGAATAAAATATTCTTTAATATTTATAATAACATTAAATGTGAAAAAATGATATTTAACAGTTTTTTCAAGAAAAACTGTTAAAATCTTCAAATGAGGTACTTCCGGTTGTCCAATTCTAACCAAAATCTAATCAGCTCTTCACATGGATGTAACGAAGAGAAATACGAAAGAATTATAATTTTTAGAATTGTAGTATGGGAGTTATCGTAGACGAAAATTTTGTTACACACACACACACACACACACACACACACACACACACACACACACACACACACACACACACACACACACACACACACACACACACACACACACACACACACACACACACACACACACACACACACACACATACACACACATACATACATACATACATACATACATACATACATGCATACATACATTCATACATACATACATACACACATACATACATACAAATACACACACACACATACACACACAGACACACACACACACACGCACATATATATATATATATATATATATATATATATATATATATATATATATATATATACATACAAACATACAAATACACACACACACACACATACACACACATACATACACATACACATACACATACACATACACATACACATACACATACACATACACATACACATACACATACACATACACATACACATACACATACACATACACATACACATACACATACACATACACATACACATACACATACACATACACATACACATACACATACACATACACATACACATACACATACACATACACATACACATACACATACACATACACATACACATATACATATACATATACATACACATACACATACACACACACACACCCACACACACATACACACACACCTACATACATACACACACACATACAAACATCATCGTAAAAATAGTAAAATCGTATTCTAGGGACCCTAAAATGTGCTTATTCATCAAAAACTCACCATCTAATTTTTTGACCAAAGACAATACCTTCCTTACCTAAAGGTGATGGAAGGTAAAAAGGAAGGTGATTCAAATAAATATGATTGGAAAAGATCACGGTAAAAGAACAATGTTCTTACACCATGGGTGAAACAAAATAAATACAGTAAGGAATATTAAGACAGGTAATAAATTTAATTTTCAAACAATGAAATACAATATTAACTTATATGTACATTTTACATTTTTAGTAGAAACTGGATTTCGTAGATAATTTGAGATTATAGTATTTAAAAACAAAACGAAAAATAAACGCCATATTTTAGTCAAATTAATCTTTATATGCATTTTTCTAAAAAAAAAAAAAACATAAAGGAATAAAAATATTATATCATTGACTTCAGAATTAAATTCTCTTACGAATGATCAAATAAAAAATATAATTTATCATTTAGAATTAAAAAGTTAGGTCCCGTATTTTGAGAATCACTGGTCGACAAAAATAATTTTTCTTTTCTTTAAATTTGTTTAAATTGTTTGTCCATTGAACCGTCTTTTTAGTTCTTATATTTCTCGAGATAGCAATGGTGGCCCATTTAAAATGAACACCCCGTATGTTTTAAAGATATTTTTGGAAAAAATCAATAATCAAAAATCGTTAAACAATATTTTAAAAAAATCAGCAGTAAAACTTAATATTTCATTAAAAATATACTCGTATATTTTATTTATTCAAATCCGTGCCTAACGCGGCATAACGTCCCCAAATTAAAATTAATTAAATTATTAGTTCTTTCTTGTTTAGTATGGCGTGTTGTATGCATTGAAGTCCTATACCTGAGCATGTTTTATTTATGTGTATCGTGGTTTTAGTGAAAGTGTTTGTGTATTGTTTCGTGTCTTCTTTTATTTATTTCATCATCAAACAAGGCAAAGGTAATATTTGTTTTATTTTTATACAATTTATAAATACAAATATTTATGCAGTAACGTTAGGTTAACCTGTAACAAGGTAAATGTCATATTGATACAATATCTTTTGTTGATCGTATAAGCGTTATAATAAATTATTGATGTAGATAATCTCTATTATGTATGAAGTGATGAGTTTATTCAAAACAGAATATTATTAACATCGACATTGAAGGTACGCGAATATTGCAATTTCACATGATTTGAACGGACAGCTTATATTGGACATTATTCGAAATTGGTGTGACATATCTGTAGTAAAAAACACTATTAACATATATTATGTATATATAAATGCACATATAAAAATAAAATATTTTATTCATATTTATAAATGAAAGAAAATTTTATACGCTACACCTGGTTGAACATTTTGAATTTTTAAATTCACAAATGAAACACCTATTTTGAGTTTTTCCACATATATTTGAAGAAACGGTAATTTAGATATTAGCAAGCTGTAAATTAAGTAGTTAAGCTTTCATACGAATAATACTGTTTCAATTAATGTATATTTGCAAAATTATGACTTATTTTCCTTTTTATCCTACGTTTTATAACATTTTTTATTTATCGTTATCATAATATTATTACCATACTGACTTGTCAACAACGGCGATTTAATCCAATATTAAATGGCGGAATACAAATTCAATTTTTATGTTTAAAAATCTATATATTAAACTAATCGAAAGAAATTTATAGAAATTTCTCACGATTTGCGTAAGTTTTATCGAGGGTTTTATAATTTGTTTGTGGAAAATGTTGACCAGCCCAACTAATATGAATTTGTGCATACGTTTATTTGACGTACATATAAACCATTAGCTACTTGTTTAGTTTCTAACATCTTTTTTAAATCCCTCAACTGGATTAAATCATAAACAAAACATCTATGCCTTAGTGGGATTCGAATCCAGAACCTCGAGCGCACTCATGACTAAGAAGCGTTGCTCTAACCATTGAGCTACTGGAGCCGACATATTTATCTAATAAATTATTTATCTGCTAAATATCAATCAGGTCGTTTGTTAGAAGATGGAAATCAGGGACCTTAATGTCTCTCTTGTGTCGTTACTGCCCAGTTCTACTAACAAGGTTTAAATTTTAAACTTATTTTAAACAAAACAGAATCAAATCGAAATTTTGACAGCAATTCAAGAAGTGTTAAAAATTTAAATTTAATTTCACCAGTAATCGTTTATAAATTACTTAAGGTTCAATTCAAACAATCAAATTAATGAAGAATGTGCATGATTTAAAACAATCATTGTTTACTTTCAATATTAATGTTTTAATATCAGACACCATACATCAAAGTTATTATCATGTTTTTATCACTCTTCATCAAACAACTACTACATATAAAATCTGTTTCTATTTATATCTCTTTTAAATATACCACCACGATTGCTACCAATAGATTACCTTAACACTTCATCTAAATTATATCCGTTTATAATAAACATATTTGTTATCTTATCATACACTCATAAGGCACATGACAAACTATTTTCAGAATATCTCTAATGGAGCGCTTGCTTTACAAATAATTATGGTTTTTGCGTATTTCAGTACTGCTAATAATCTAAATATTTAGGTCGCAAGTCACCCCAATTTATATACTGAAAATAAAAGTTTATGGCCTCCTAAATATTCTGTTAAAATATGAATCAGAAAGTATTTAAATTAATGTACTTGAAGATGAAAAATAATGTACAACATTTGCCCTACTGCAGATCACCCCAATTTAATTACTGAAAATAAAACTCTATGGCCTCCTAAATATTCTTTTGAAATATGAAACAAAAAATATTTAAATTAATGTACTAAGGCCCGGTTTCATAAAGCTCAAAAATCTTCACTTAAATTTTAGTTGCCAAGTAAATTTATTTAAGTGGAGATTTGGGTTTTATAAAGCATTTTAAAATTTAGTGAACAAATAAATCTACCAAGTAAACTAAATGGAGAATTTCATGCTATTAAATTTAAGTAGCGATTTTTATTGATGTACTTTCAAATATTTATAAAATTTGAAAGATTATTATTGGATCAATTTTTAATAACTTTTCACTTCTTTACATCAGCGTCATTTAAAATTATAATAGGAGATAATTTTAATTTATCTAAATCGACGGTATTCAAAATAATACACAGAGTAACGCATTATACAGCTTTATTAAAAATATGTACATTAAAATGCCGAAAACTGTTGAACAACGGTACAAAACATGTAGAGTCTTTTAATATTAGTTGATTTCCCAACTGTATAGTTTAACTTAGTTTGTCTTCAGCTTTACCTTTCTTGGCTTTAAATTTTATATTTTCATGGAACAATTTTATCTGTTTTCCCGTTCGAATACCAGTTTGTTGTATAGCATTATATTCTTTGCTTTACCCACGTTTCGTTTTTTAATTTAGCATTTACATCATCTGTTTTCTTATTTTCTACTGTACTTAAATATTTTTTGACTATATCCAAAACATCACATTTTTCCCTAGAAATATTTTTTTTGTCTTGTTCCCGTCTTCTGTCCATATTTCACCCGATTTCACCTTATTTTACTTTCTGTCAAATGCATGTCAATACGTCTACGATCAAAAACACAAACCAAAACCATAAATACTGTCATAAGAATAATCAAGCAACTCATAAATTTAAAAAAAGTCATTTTCACACAACGAAAATTATATCTCCACTTACATATCTAATGGGTAGATTTTGTTTAATCCAACATGTATTTACTGAACAAGTAAATTTATTCATCACTTAGTTACGATTCCATTATATTTTTGTTTATAAAACCGGCCCTTAAAGATGAAAAATAATGTACAACTTTTGCCCTACTGCAGGTCACCCCAATTTAATTACTGAAAATAAAAGTAAACTATGATTCACGAAAGATGACTACTCAAGGTCATTTGTGAGCCGTCTGATATATTACTTGCAGATAACTTCATTGCATTTCGTATGCATAGGCGTGCAACAAGAAATATTTATGTACACATTAACTGAAAAAATTAGAGTAATTCATTTGAAAATTAAGTTTCTTTCTAAATAATGCCTTTTTGAAAGATTTATGTTCTTCATTTATGTTTTGCAAAATACAAAAACATAGACTTAACTTATAAACCAAGGAATAATAATTTAATTTAAACGTCAACGCCACGGGGTAAATATTAGCACAGAGGGCAGTGCAGTAGATAATTAGGTATCTGTAATTCTACGACATATGTCATTATTATTTATAGTGTGTTAGAAAGTAATGCCACTATTTACGTATATCTGTCACACCCTATAAATTAAATAGACATGGGTCAAATAATTCTTCTCTTTCTAATACAAAATGTTGCTAAGCTACTGCTATAAAGTGATGTGTATTCTTTCTTTGAACAACTGACCTTGAATAGTCATCTTTCGTGAATAATAGTTTATATGGCCTCTTAAATATTTCGTTAAAATATGTTCTCATTTACCTAAACTATTATTCATGAAAGATGACTATACAAGGTCATTTGTGAGCCGCCTGATATATTTCTTGCAGATAACTTCATTGCCTTTCGAATGCATAGGCGTGCAACATGAAATATTTATGGACACATTTTAACTGAAAAAATACGAGTAATTTATTTGAAAATTATGTTTCTTTCTAAATCATGCCTTTCTGAAAGATTTATGTTCTTCACTTATGTTTTTGCAAAATTCAAAAACATAGACTTAACTATAAACTAAGAAATAATAATTTGATTTAAACAGCAACGCCACTGGGTAAATATTAGTACAGAGGGGAGTCCAGTAGATAATTAGATATTTGTAATGCTACGACATACGTCAATATTATTTATAGTGTGTTAGAAAGTAATGCCACTATATCTATACGTCACATCACATAAATTAAATAGACATAGGTCAAATCTTTCTCTTTCTAATACAAAATGTTGCTAAGGTACTGTTGTACAGTGATGTGTATTCCTTCTTCGAACAAATGACCTTGAATAGTCATCTTACGTGAATAATAGTATACATTCACATCGACACTTTTGATGCTATAGTATGTTAATCTTGCAATTGTATTTGTGTATAAATTAGCGATAGTCACATTGAATCCCAACTAGTCTAGCCTTCCTGGATATATGACCCGCCCAGTCGATGTCGTCCAGGTTCGAATGATGTCCATTCTGCCGCCCAGCCCCGGTTTAACACGTACCCGGTAATATATCTGCGAACGAAAAACCAAATCAAAATCCGGGAATAAACTTAATGCTCTAGGAGAAAACGTCTACTTAGTAATCGACTCCTCTTACACGATGAAAGAAAAAGAAAAAGAGTAAGGATCATGTAAATTGATTGGAGGATGTGACTGAAACCGAAGTTTAACCATGGGATGGAGACAATAAATTTAAACTTGCAAACTACCAAAGTTTTATTTTATTATTTTTATCTTCTCTGAGTAGGCATGTCGTCATACTTGCCCTATTTAAAATATCTAAAAATATTTTTTTGTGCAACCGGACGTGAAGTTTGATTTCGCGACCGTTGTTATGGTAGCGGCCGCGAAATTAGGTAAACAATCGCTTTAACACTTGAGAATTGTAAGGTTTTGTTTACTAAATGTTAATCCCATAGCCATCTTGAAAACTAACTTTCTATCTTTAATGAAACTGTTAAAAATTAATAAAATTTCTAATTACATATTTTTCACAGTTGCACAATAGTTATTTGTATCACTAGGCCAGAAACTGTATATTTGCGAGACCGAGTTTATTTTGACAAATACGAGATCTCGCAAAACAGTTTCTGGGCGTGTGATACACAAGATTTTTTGTACCGACTTCTCCATAAATTCTTCGTATATTTCTCTACACTTTATTCTATGTTACATAACCTAAAAAATGAACATATTTTTATCGATTTTGCATTGCATGTTTAATTATAATTACTTACATTTGAGTTTAAAATGCGTAATTATTTTATATTTATTGAAAATATAACACACAAACATTAGTTATATATATTTTATATAATTTCGCATATTTTTAATGACAGATGGCGAAAACTCAATTGTATCACGTGAAGTTAGTTGTAGTTACAAAACAAACTAGTCCTAAAGTTGGAACTTATAATTAATCTATACGAGATGTCAGTAATGACTGCATATTATAATTTTTATGACAAAATTTAGTTATTTAAGTTACAACAATTAAAGATTTAGCCCTAAAATTTGTAAACATTTTGCTAATTCTTGTGTTGAAAATAATCTTAAATTGACATATCACCAGAACAGTAATGCCAACTCCTTTAGCCGGCCTAGGTCAGCAACAGCGCATTTCTGGACGATTTTGAGTTCTGTAATACTAGTCAAAATAGACGGAGGTACGAAAAAAATATTGTGTACACCTTGTCCGTGAAAACATTTAGCGCCCTCGATATTGTCTTGCTTCGGCCGCAAGCGGCCTCGGCGACAATTTTTCTCTCGGTACGCTAAAGTGTGATTTCGCGGCCTTGATATACAAATAACTATTTTCTACTCCCACTTGAAAAACTTATCTTTTGTTCACAATCTGCAGAATAAATATACAGGTGTTATGATAAAAATATATATACAGAGTGATCCATAATGATTGAAGGTTGCGCCTCGTTTTGATTTTTTGTTTGCCGCATCGTTGTGATAGCGAAATACGATTAACAGATTGCATTGGCGTACATATTTCCACTCATTTTCATCATTCCTCGCAGAAAGAAAATATACTTCCAAAATAAACTTGTCATGTTCTTCCATAAACAACCATTCTTACGTAACGATTTGAATTATAAAGGTAAAAACGAACTGTATGTTAAAAAATTCAAATACATAACGCCGCTGACTTTTCCAATTGTCAGTAATGATGAAGTCAAATAAATATTAAGATAACCTTTAAAAACAAGTAGGTACATAAATTGACATTAAAATTAATAATTAACTAAAACTATTATAATTACCCCTTAACCTTAAAATTAATTAAAATAAAAATACGTATAAGTTCTCATCCTCACTAATACAACAAGGGAAAGTTAAACAGAGTAGTCAAGATTACTCAACATGTCAACCATGTCAGAGGTCCTAACAACTCTGAAAAACAAGGGAGAGAACTGGGATTATATAGGGACGGGAGTCACAGGTGAATGATTATAAACTATACTTTATAAATATATAAATATACTTTATAAACTAAGATAAATTTCAACCGTTAGTTGCTAATGAACCGATAAATAGTTTCTTGCAACCCAGCATGAGTCTTTAAATTTTAAATCGTCCAATAAAATTTAACTTTGTATTAAATCGAAAAGTTTTGAGTTTGATATGGGACCGAGATCTGTGTTCATCAAATTATTTTTATATTTATTTATTTATTATTAAACTCTCGTAAGCATCTAAATTAAATTAATATGTTTTAAAAGTTTAATTGTTAACTTTGTGATTATTATGGTAGGTTATAATTAAACTTTTTTTGGCCTTTTGGCAAGATTTTAGTGTGTGATGTTTATTTACATTTCTGGATGTTTCGAAGGCCCAATGATCTTCATCTTCAAGCATCTAAATTATTTTTTTTCACAGGTTGTGGATTTTACATTTTTATTTTTCATTTTTGTGATTATTAATGAACATATATTGAGCTACGCTAGATTTTTCTGGATTACCGCTTTTTAGATGATGAAAATGTTCTTTAAACGACTGTTAATTTGCCTTTCAGTTTCACCGATCTAAACTTTATTACAATCATCAAAACTAATTTTATAAATCCGGATTTTTTGTTAGTATCTATTTTATCTTTAAGGTTACATAATAACAATTTAATGGTATTATTTGATTTGTAAAGTGACGGGTAATATTAATTTTTTAAAAAACTTTTCGAAGCTTTATCGTACGGTAGTGTTATATTTAGTATTATTATTATTATTATTATTATTATTATTATTTTTATTATTATTAGATGGTGTTAAAGTTGTAAAATTAAAAGATTAATGATGTTCAATAAAATTTCAACTTTCTACCTTTCGTATTTTCCTTCTTTTCGTTAGTCGTAAAAAATGTATGCTGTATCGAGTGGAATGTCCATATCTTCTTCATCCTCATGCGATATGAGCATCATATCCACTCTTGTTGTACAAACTACTATATTTGATAACTAAATATTTAGCGATACTATTTAATTTTAAAAAGATTTAAATGCCATTTTAATGCTTTAAAGGTATGTTCAAACAATAGCTTATTAAAAACAAAATTAATATATTATATATCTTCTTTTATTAATATTTTGTCCACTCAGAATGCTGAATAATGCATGGAAATAAATGAATATCTTTTTCAAAATAATGTGTAAAGACCGGGCGAGTGTTCATTTACTGTAAATGACATAATATGCGTAAAATAAGTCATTGTTTTTATTTAACGTTTTCATGGTGCGTAGGCTTTGTGTAAAGCTCCGTAATTAGCTTTCCAGATGGGCTTTGTACAACAGACATAGCGAAATTCACAAAACTGTGTATCTATGTCGAAAATAGTTCATCATTAAATCTTTTAACTATATATAGATCATCTAATTAAAAGAATAAATAGAGATATTTCGAATGAAAATATTTCTCTGTGTTCATAATGATGGATGGAAACACATTAAAAATGCAAACAAAGGTTATAAATAATTGAATTTATGTTCCTTGTTACGCATTAGTAGTAGTAGCTCTTAGTAAGAAAGGTATATGTATGGACTATCGATATTTTAGATGTACATTTTAAGGACTCTAACATGCTAAATAGGTTAGGTTAATTTAGGTTATAAAAAATAAAAGTTTATTGATTTATCTACAGGTTTGCATTAATACTTTCTCTATATATTTATAAATCATGCAGCCTGAAAAAATTAGCAGATTCACTTCAACTTAAGCCTAACCGTTAATCATTAGCAAAGGTGAATATATTAAAGCGTTCATAACAGTTTTTCTTGAAAAAACGATGCTAATGTTATTATAAATATTAAAGAATATTTTATTCTCTATACGATTTGAATGCATTTTATACTTCATATTAAATGGATATAGAGTTAAAAAATAATTAAGAAATTAAATATCTTATATTAGCCAGCTATGCTATAACTCTGGAAACAACTGCTATGTTAAGAAAATTCTGATTGAAATGTGTCAGTGTCACGTGAAATTGACAGTATGTTTGTGTTATAATTTTACTGTAAATTTATAATCTTTTGCATAAAACTTTCTATAAGACATTTATACAAAATACATAGAACTGACGGAAGGTAATATCCTGGCCACAATTTTTTTTATATACTAGCTGTTTCCAGTGTTATTGCATAGCTGGCTGCTTTATGAAAATTAATTTTTTAACTCTATATCCATTGAATATGAAGTATAAAATGTAATCAAATCGTATAGAGACTAGAATATTCTTTAATATTTGCAATAACATTAAATGTGAAAAAATGATATTTAACAGCGTTTTTTCAAGAAAAACTGTTAAAATCTTCAAATGAGGGTACTTCCGGTCGACCAACCACAGCCAAATCTAATCAGCTCTTCACATGAATGTCACGAAGAGGAATACGAAAGAATTATAATTTTTAGAATTGTAGTGTTGGCGTTATCGTCGGAGAAAAAATTGTCACATACACACACACACACACACACACACACACACACACACACACACACACACACACACACACACACACACACACACACACATATACATATATATATATATATATATATATATATATATATATATATATATATATATATATATATGTATATATACATACAGACATCATCGTAAAAATAGTATAATCGTATTCTAGGGACCCTAAAACGCTTATTCATCAAAAACTCACCACCGAATTATTTGACCAAAGACAATAGCTTCCTTACCTAAATGTGACGAAAGATAAAAATGGCATGCAAGTCGCCCATTGTATTGGACCTTATTTACTAAAAAAATTTGAGTGTAAAATTTTTCTTACAACATTTGATCCATGCAATATAGTTGCTTTAATGTTTCGGCTGTTAGTAGATGCGTCTAATATGTTACGTAACTGGCACTTTTAGATACAAAAATAAAATAAAATAAAATAGCGGACTCACCAAAGGTAACTAGTCTCCAATAGCGAAGTATACAGTCACTCTGTTCGATAATTCGGAAAACTCACAGAGGAAGATGTTCGTAGTCGGGATAGCCTCTAGTTCAGGGTAGACTTGCTCTGAGATTGCAGGGGGGGTATTCAAGTTCAATTACTTAGTAATCATCTGAGCTGTCAAAATAAGCGCCACCGAATTTATATCCCAAGCTACAAAACCTGAAATATTCACTAGGAGGGAACAAGATTTCCAAAGTAAAACAACGATCTCCAATTCGAGACATAAAATATGTTTAATATTAAAATTTAAATTGATGAGAACAGATACGCCGTTAATAAAATATAAATAGTAAGGTATAAAGTCATTTAAATAATATATTTTAATATACTGCCAGCGAATCACAGATAAGCGAGATGTTATAAAGCATAGGGCTTTGCAATCCGTAAAATGTCCAAAAATATTGGCGGTGAAAAATAATAAAATAAGTACCGTGTGTGCACAGACGACGCTTTTAGTCACGGCAAAAATAATGCCTGAAAAATTAACCTCACAAACGAGATTGCGCTGCTTAACAATGTAGATACGAAATCGCTCGAAATAATATTCAAAGTTAACAAACATAAGTTGAAAAGCTAGCATAAATTATATTTGAAATGCTATAACCATAAAATATTATTAATCTAAAATAATTCAAAGTATTCAAATAAACTAGGGTTAACAATTAACTTCGTTGAAATAACTAAGCGCCTTAAATACGGAATAATAAAATAAAAATTGTCTAATATACTGAATATTGAATATTCAAAATTAACAATAACGTAACTCGAATTGAAAATAGATTCGTGAAAGAATAAACCATGCTATAAAAGGTACAATAACAATATACAAGTTTGACACAAAACAAGATATGAAAACGACGATTGCGAATGTTCTAGAATAACCGACGATTAATATGTATAGACGTACACAGCTGACTAACTTCAGTGGGTACGCAAACAATAAAATATAAATTGGAGAAGGCTCACCGGATTGTGTCACAGGTCACAGGTGCGGACGTAGTGTGATGACGTCAGACTGACGTATGAACATGAGCCAAAAAATCTTCAAAATTGGCCCAAGGTGTATAAAATACCTCTTCTCGAATGTTCAATGATTATTCTCCGAGATCCTAAGTTCTCCAAGATAGTAATTCCTCCAAGTAAAGGACGATGTGAACATACAGGAACAGAAATGTTCACTGCCCACGTGTTCGAAGTTCAAAAGTTTGGATAACAGAAAATCCTCTTCCAAATATAATTGTGGTTAAAATAACCCACGCCAAACAGGCTAAAAGTGAAGTTTAACAATCAGCTATTGTTACAATAAATGAAAAATCGTACTGTAATACTCACGGAAAGAATTCCTAACCCCTCAAATGATCCGATGGAAAACGCACGTTCAGAGATAAAAACTCTTTTAAGATTATACTAATCTTTTAGTGCCGACAGCTGAAGCCACTCCGCAACAATGCGAATCACTTTGGTGGACAAAATCAAGCTAACAATGCTTTAAGCACAACCAAAAACCAAAGAGAAGTTGACTGTACAGCTATCACCCAACGAATAAATCGTAGGCCGCTAAGAATTGTTTCGCGCGAACCAGTCAAAACCTTAATTCATTACCGTCAGAAGCAAACAATTCACAATAAACTAAAAGACAATTACAACTACAAGTACAGATGGCTCACGTAGTCCATCGAGACAATCAAAAATAAAGATGAAACCAAATTCGAATATAGCATGTAACAAATATTTAACAATAGTTTGTTAACAACAGTAACTTTGGAACATTGCTGTATTCATAGCAATATAATCTCATTAAATTAGTTTTAATGTTACACTTTAGTTTCAAGAAGCTGTGATCGTTTACCTTAGACGAAAATTTAGCTTTTACATCTTAATTAAATTTGCACGATATTAATTACACTAATAGCAGCCAACTTACCAAATTAATCTTTACAATTATGAATAACGAAACGTTATGTTACTTAAATTATTTCCCCTCAGAACCAAGTTTCATTTTCAACATACACGGACGTTTAATTTGTTTTGCTTCGCAACTTTGTTACATTGCGGTAAATATTTTGGGCGAGTTCACCGCCAGTGGAATATTAATAAAATATTTTGCAGTTTACTTAACTTCCATCATATAATTAACACAGTATATTATAATAATGATAATGAAGAAGAAAATTAATTTTGTATAAAGTCAGACATCTGGTGCGCCTTTAGGAGGCCATTTTAAATGAGCTTTTGTTTTACGAGAAATTGTCATAGGCTGCTATATAAAAACGGAAAACAGATTGCAGGAAATTTTATTTTCGTATAACTCTTAAATTATTGATAATCGAGATATATTTTTTATTTAGAATCATTATAGTAATATGCCGATTTCTAAACTTTTAGAGGTTGGTTAATGCGTCATTCCTAACTGCAATGCAGTCTCTTTTGTGTTGGAAGTCTCTCTTGGGTTGGAAATGACTGAAAACTGTTCCACCCTACAGGTTGGAAATGTTTATATAGGATTCCTATAATAAAGTAGACTAAACAAATTTTAATAGAGCTGTCAAAGTTATTTTTGTTTATTCATGGATTATTTTGAAAAAATACTTCAAATAAACGATGCGTAAAATTAATTTTTCAAATATCTGTCCTTTAAAATAATCCAAAAATGATTAAGCAGTGCTTGTCATCTGCTCGTTAATTACTTGTTCATGCTACCAGCAACTTTTTCTATCACATATAAATTAAATATCGTTCTTCCATAATTTATTTTTCCTACAATCGTGCGTGAAATAGTTATTTACATACCAAGTTCGTGAACGCTTGGTTCCCGGATGAGTGTTTGGCGGCGCAAGCTTGCGAGCGTTGCCATAGAACGATTCCGGGAACCAAGTTCACGCATATAGTTTGTACAATATTTTTCGTACGAATAGTATAAAATTAATATTTAGTAGTTTACAAATAATTTTATTTATCTACACCTGTTTAGTAATATATTGATTATGTACGTAACCATGGATACATAATACCGTTCATTAACCACGCCCCGTGGATTATGACATAAGACACGGAACTGTCAAATTTATTGGTGAGGGTTCACAATCACCTGCATTTAGCGGTTATGCGCAAAGTATTTTGTAAGAAATAATCATTTTATTTATCATTAATATAGTTTTATGACCTTATTAACCTGGTAAGTCATGATATTTACGCTGAGTAATATTTCAGTAAATTGTTTAAATAGTAAGTTATTTTTATAAGATTCTAAAATTTGTTACAAAAAAATGATTTCATGGTACCAGATTGATTATTCGTAATTTTCTCTTCCGTTTCTGTAATTTTTTTCATTCAAGCATATGGTTGAATTCATAATTTTACGTAGATTCTAAATATATATAAAAATATATGAGATATCTCATTTGAAATATGAAACTTAATGTCACTTCCGGTTAAACCGGAAGCGCTACCATCATGCCAAATGCAATGATTTGTGAGCCCTTCAGTCTATATATAAAAAATTGAAAATAATTATAAATAAGAAAGTTATTTAGAGTGGATAATTTTTCAGTGCCACCCGGTATAATATGATTTCAATTGTAGGTGTAGATAAAGTATCGTATCCTACTCGCGTATAATAGCTATCATAATACGCTCGTTGAATAATATACTATTATTAAAACTTTATAACATAACACTGCTTTGTAGCTAATTTCAGAGTGATGTGTCAAACTTAAATTCCAATTATTTTAATGTTTTATTTATGTAATGTATTATTTATCATGGTATCTAAATAACTATTTATTACTTACATAGTACTTCACTTGTAGTATATAGCAAATTTATTCTGCATAAACTTGCTAAATATCTTATTATTTTGTAACAATTTACATTACATTTGTTGGTTATGTTTTACCAACTTCCCGAGTGTTCTGTCTTGCTTACTCCCGCCAAGCAGAAATTGTTGCCAATATTGTAAAGCAAATGCACTAAGTTCATTATTTTAAAATTAAAATTCATTCAATATTCCACCATTTTCTTTTATTATTATTAAGCGAAAGAGTGTTTGACAAACTATTTTTTTATTGCAAATATATTTCTTTAAGAAATGCTTTAGAAATAGGAGAGTGTTTTTTCCAAAATTTCCCGATCGCTTATCTGGTGGAGACCTGGGAAATTGACGGTACGGACGTTGCTTAGGCGATGCGAAACAACACATTTCAATGCATTAGTACGAAAAGTAAATAGACGTTGCTAGGTAACATGAAATTCTATTATTCTATTTACGTGTTAAGTAGATAATTAGGTAGTAAATACATAGAAATGAAAGTAATAAAATTTATTTAGAAATAATAATATACACTGTAAATGAAACAAATGTAATATATTTTTAATAGATTGAGTACTAATCTAATTTTTAAGAACACTAACATTTTTTGATATGTATTCTAACCTAACCTAATTTTTAATATTAATATAAAATGTACAATTATAGAAGACTAATCCACTTCTGTCTGAGATTCCTCCAAGTGTTTAAGTTACATTTTGTACCTACAGCTTTATGAGAAAGAGCACTGAAAGTATTTGAAGATGCTGGATGCCTGTACACTCAGTATTATGAGAAACATCACTAACATTTCTGTTGTATGCAACACGTGTGTAAAATAGTGTTTACTACTTTACACACTTGTTGCATAAATAACTATTATATTAAAATATTATTACACTGGAATAATATAGGATAAAGAATTTTTTTGTTGCAGGACATTATTGAGAACGAGAGAGCGAGAACTGTCACATTTCAAATAGTTGTAAGTAATGTGAATATATATTTATTTATTTTATATATAAGAAATCACAATAATATGTATATTCTTTAGTAAATTCACTCTCATGTTTCTTAAACTAAAAAAAATCCATAAAACATCATTACCTTTGAGAAAAATTTTCACAATGTAGCAATATGTACTTTTTCTTGACATTTAAAGTGCAATATCAGTGGAAAAATCACATTACCAGTCATAAATTTTCCATTATTGTACATAAACGCGGATGCATACTAACTTTACTATCAATTTTTAACGAAATGTTTGCCTACTTGAGCTCTGTAAATGGAAATGACACATAATGTTTGTAAACAATTCCTATCTCAAAATGCTTTTAAGCATAAGAGCAGAGAGTAAAGGGATGAGATTTATTTACACAATAGTTCCTGTTACTGGATGATAACATTAAACACTAAAAGCTTTTTTTATTATTAATGATTTGACATGATAATTTGCTACCTGATATATTTCAATTTACATTGTATTATCTTTGTGAATTAATAGAAACAATAATAATTATTCTCTCTGCTCATTCATAGTCTTCTCCCATCAACAAATGCAACATTTTTTCTTAAATTGTCCGTGAGGGGGGGGGGGGTAAAGAACACACAGCAAGTGATCAATACAGGATTATCATAGATTACAAAGGTAGAAAAACAGAAAATTTAAAAATAAATTTTGCTGTCGACTGGTTTCGAACCCGTCTCTCCGACTTTTGTTTATTACCAAGTGCGTTCGCTACCACCATACTATCACAATCGTTGCTTGGAAGCTATTTTTTCGAGATATGAAGAACAATCCTGGAAATTATACAATTTTTTACCTCTCGCTAAGAGAGGTATTGAATTCATGCTAAAAATCGCATATCCAGATTTTAGTGAATAAGCACGTTTTAAGGTCCCTAGAATCCGATTATGTGTGTGTGTGTGTGTGTGTGTGTGTGTGTGTGTGTGTGTGTGTGTGTGTGTGTGTGTGTGTGTGTGTGTGTGTGTGTGTGTGTGGATGTGTGTATGTTGGTTCCATGATTTCTTAAATACTATAAGACTTAAGACATTTTTAACTACGGATTCCTCAATCTAGCAATAATGGGAAGAGTTGATTAAGTTTTGGTAACAATTGGACAACTGGAAGTAGTAGTTACAACAAAAAAATCATCTAAATATTATTTATCGAAAATTTATGTAAATACTTATATAAAAGAACGGTAATTTCGTTATTCGATAAATATAAATTCATTATTATATCTTCTATAGATTTAGAGATAAAGAAATGCATATAAAATAATTTGATGTAAAAAATCTCAGATCAAACTACTTCAAGGAAAGAAATTCAAATGTTTGTAATTGGCACATAAATATCACTGTCAAAAATATTTGTATGCCACTGTCAAAAATATTTGTACATCATTATGAAGATTATGAAAATAAAAAAGTCAACAACGCAAAAGAATATACGTAAAAGAGAATATAAAAGAAATTTGCGAAAAAATGACAAATATAAAGAAAATAAAGTAGAAAAAGAAAATTTCAGGATATTAAATATAAAGAAAAGGTATGTATTGTACATAATTTATATTAAAATATCCCATAGATTTTTCAAGTATATGTGAGATTCATTTTGTAGTGAGACATGATTATATGTATATGTATTTAAAAATATTTTTCGTTTTATGCGTACAACCAGGTAAAATATCTGGCGAGAGGTTATGTGCTGGCAACATCCGATTTTTTAACTTATTCTAATATTACACATGTAAATTGACTGATTTAAAATATAATTCTTAGAATTAGTATCCCCGGATAAACATACAAAATTTCAATTTAATATCTTGCACTGGGGAGATACTATTCACAAATAACTGATTTTCCATGTTAATCCCCCATGTGTCGGTTGGCCTATGACACCCGGTATGTAATTTTTATTTCATCTAGTGAAATCACATGGGTATATCATTGTCGTATAAAGTAGAGAATAGTACAAATATTTGAAGCATAAAGAATGTGGCGTATAAATTTCCACTCGTAAAAATTTATTATCATATAAATAATGACCTAAAAGTTTCCATCTTACAAATGTTGCCATACAAAATTCCTAGAATCCATAAAGCATAAATCAATCTGAAAATCAAATTCTTGGAATACTCCATTCTAATATGTCTCTATTTATGGCTACAATCGCAGCAATACTCCGGGTATTTATAGCAACAATATATGGTCCTCCTAGCAGTGAAATCAATTCTGCAATATTCAACTTTTGCATCCGTGTTATTGATTTTCTATTCAATACCAGCAAACAGAAAACGACTTTTATTTTGTTGCACTTGCTTCCTTCTTCCTTATGTTTCGTTTGTAAGGTTTGCATTATTGCTGAGGTTATTGCGTTTCATAGCTTTTCTAGACATATTTAACAAAACTTAAAATGTCTGTATTCCTTCGGCGGTAAACATGTTTAGTAACGAGAAAAAATCTATTTTAAGACCGTTATTCATTCAAGTGCATAAAGTTGTCTTGTTTACTATACATTAAAAAATTAATTAGTTAAAAAAATATGTACGAGGTCTGTTAGAAAAGTATCCGACCTTTGGCCGGGGAAAAAACTGGCATACCTGGAGCGTTGGAAACCTAATCACCTTCAAAGTAGTCTCCTTGGGGCTCCACACACTTCTCCCAGCGGTGCCGCCATTGTTGGAAGCATTCCGAGAAAACCTCTTTCGGAATGGAGTTTAGCTCGACTGTCGTGGCAACCATAATGTCCTCTCTTGTCTGAAATCGCGTTCTTTTCAATGGCCTCTTGAGTTTGGGGAACAGCCAGAAGTTGCAGGGGGGCATATCAGGAGAGTAAGGTGCCTGTTGAACCACAAAAGTCTTGTTCTTCGCCAAAAGTCTGAATCAAGTACGAGGAATGTGCTAGAGCATTGTCGTGTCGGAGGCGCCAATTTCTTGTCGACCACAACTCCGGCCTCTTGCGCCGCACAGAATTACGTAGGCGACGGAGAGCATCCCTGTAGTACTCTTTGGTGATTTTTTGACCCTGTGGTGCGTACTCGTGGTGTGCCACACCGCGGGAGTCAAAGAAAGCAGTCAGCAGTTATACGACTTTAAAAGTGAAAGATTGTTCAGCCATCGAGAGGAAAGCAGCCAATAGCTTAGTTGGTAGAGCACTATCCCGGCAAGGTAGGTGTCTCGGATTCGAATCCCGATGGCTGACAATGTTTCACAATTTATTTCAAATCTACAAACTGTTAACTCATTGTTAATATTCGAATATACCCTTGACGACGTGGTATAACCGCTTTTGTATATTCGCTGGGTCCCAAATGTAATATCGTCACAGTAACCACCAGTATACACGTTTGTTTCGTTTATAAACAAACGTCAAAATTTTTATTTTATTTTTGTTATCAAATTTATCATTGTATCAACGAATACCACTTGTATGTTCCGTATTATCAAAATATATTGTGTTGATACACGCAACGTATTATTGTAGAATACCACTCCTCCTTCGGAGTCGTGATATTTCAAAATAATACGTTTCGTGGCAACACAATATATTCTATAATACATGAACACACGTGTGGTATACATGAATATACAATTCTAACTTCCGATCTAATTCTTATTTTAAAACAATACTAGCTGTACCCGTTGCAAATATTTGCAACAAACAATATTATGAGGCAATGATATTAAATTATAAATTTTCTGTTATTCAATATTTGGTAATCATCTACACTGTTTTTTTAACCACCGCTGTTTTGTTAGACATAGGGAAAACTCTGGTTGATTATTTGACAAAAAATTTTGTTATAGTTGCCGTCAAATAAATATAAATATGAACTGGAGATTTCCATACTGTGTTAAAAATGCTAAGTTATGAAGAAGCGGAAACACCGGAGGGAAATGGACAGGGTCCGGAGAAGAGGAATTGAGCATCAGTCCATATTTATTTGACTACGACGATAATAATAAATAATTCATTTAACTATCAAACAATGTTGCAATCATTGTGACTATGTATTTCATTTTATGAACTATATAATTCATTGTCAACAACAAATATTATTATTGTTGTAATCAATGCATTGAATTTGTGTTTTCAAGTTCAATTATACCAAAGTAATGAAAGTTTTTTGTACACAACAATTTTATTCATTATGTAATCTATGAGGGAACAATATGGTTTTAATTTTAAATTTAACATTCGTTTCATCAATACGTTACATCAATACGTTTCATCCAACAGATCGTTACATACTTATCTAAATAATGTTTAAAAGCGGTAAAATAGCAAAAATCCAAGTGGTTGATTATAATATTCTCTCTAGTATTCAATGCTTTTCTTATTTTGCAGTAAATTTACACCTGTTTCTTGTCCAATTTTAAACCTGTAAACAAGGCTTGTAAACAAGGAATATAAAATAAACTTTAGGTTAAAAAATTAATGTAATGTAAATAATTAATACAAAATATATCTAATTCATTTTGCTCAATATTATTAAATTACTTACCAAATGTGAATTAATGAATTAACTATTATTTTTATAATTGTTGAGGGGATAAATACCTTGTTAGTATTTAACTGAAAGTTGGCATATTTATCTGTCATTTTAATCTTAACTTTAGCCTTAAACACAACATATTATTCTTGCAGCATATTTTTTTTTTCATTAATTTACTCTACTCCATGCTCATTCACAACTTGTCAATAAGTGCTCCATCTCCTGCTTAATTCACGCCACTTCAGGCCTTATATAAAATAGACGGAATCAAAAATCGTAATATTTTATAATTTTGTGCACATCTACATGGTCACAGCTTTCATTTAAAAAAAGAATCATCAAAATCGGTTCGTTGGTAGTCCGCCAACTAAGGCGCAAAAGAAAATCCTTATATATATATATATATATATATATATATATATATATATAGATATATACATACAGGGTGTAAATGAAATAAGTGCATTAAATTTAACCAATAATGTAACTCGACGAGAGCAACAATATTTCTTAATAACTTTTTCTTCTAAGTCTTTTAGATTTTGAGTTAAAATTCTTTAAAGATTTGCTGCATATTTCGTTACCCGCCCATGGAGAACAAATGGCTGCTGCCGTTTTCAAGTGGGATACATACAGCTCAAAAATTGTCGGTTATCGGTTACACTTGCAGTCACAGTAATTAATAAACGAATCAACAGAAATAACATTTATTATTAATTAATTCGTAATAGTACAATTTTTAAAATAAAGAAATTTAATTTTTGGATAACAAAATTATAAAGTTGTGTATTAAACAGACTTTTAATCACCTGTGAATAGAGGAAGACAAGGAGGAACGAGGAAGTGCAAAAGCATAGTTGTTAGGTTATGAGATGATTATTTATCGTACACAAATCATAATAGTTTAAATACGTTATTCAAAATATGTAAGTACAAACTTTTGTCCATTTAAACGAGGTACATGAGTACCAATAATTAGTCGTCCATTTATTGTACCCGCCCAAACATTTTTTAATGATAATTTTTACAGCATTTTCGTCTGTCGAGATTTGTATTGTGAATAATAAATACACCTTCCCAAGTAAATTCAGTCTCATTAATTAACATTATGAGCCATTCCTAAAATTGAAGTCTGTTATGTGCTGAAAACATAAAACTTTTTGCACATGGTATGGATACAATTGTTCCTTTTTTAAAAAATTGTCATATGTGACAATCCGTATTGTGACAAAAGATGTACAAGATTAATTTGGAAACGCTCCGTCTAAATGCGTTGGCAACTCTATAACACTGTCTTTATATCAACCACAAATTAAAATGTAGTAACGATACGAATAAATAAATAAACCATAGGTAAGTAATTACAATGTCTGTGTACTCTCTATTTGTAAACGTAAGAATTTTGACAGAATTTTACCTTATAAACAAGTTTATTACTAATGTCAAAATTTAATTGCAACAACTAACAGGACTGTCAATTGCTAAAACAAAATTTTCCAGAGCTATTGCTACTGTATTTATTATTAGAAAAACACTTGGAACGACTCGTCAATTTACGGGATTGTAAAAAAAATATGCGATTTCGAGAAAAATTAAGAAATATTGTTGCTCTCGACGAGTTATACTACTGGTTAAATTTAATGTACTTATTTCTTACACCCTGTATATAGATTACTTGTATAAAATAATTGTATATTATAAAATATTTATATATAAAAACAAAAAATGATGTGACACATGTCAAAAAAAATTATGAATCTGTGGAAAGCAAATATATTATATAGCGTTGGCAATCTGCCTACATAATGTAGTATGTACATATCTTATTTAATCAAAGGTAATACTTACATTGAATTCAATTGAAATATATGGCTGTGTGTAAATAAAGTATTTATTTACCTGCAATGTTAAATGACAAACATTTAACAACTCTTTCGCCGCAATGCAATCAGAATCGCAATTTACAAAGAGACATCCTGAAATCTTTAGCAACCTGAATTGCACTGAAGTTAAACTAGTAGTAAACTTCCAGCACAACTTGCAAACAAATTAAATGTAAATTATTCGGTTCAAAAACTATCCCTCTTAAATTTATGACTGACCTAGTAAAACGTGAATGTACTTGTAAATAAGAAATACGTTTTACAGTTTTCCATTTCTTTTGTGGGACAACATTGTATTGAGTTGTAAAATTTAAAATACTCTGTGACTTTATTAGAAAAGTCGACTTTTCCAGAATTTATATTTTCACAAACCAAAACGATTAGCTCCATTTATACCTTCCGTCATACCGTAGGTAAGGGAGGTAATGTTATCGGTCCAAAAATTCGATGGTGAGTTTTCAGTAAATAAGCACGAATTAGGGTCCTCACAACACGTTTTTACTATTTTTACGATGATGTGTGTGTGTGTGTGTGTGTGTGTGTGTGTGTGTGTGTGTGTGTGTGTGAGAGAGAGAGAGAGAGAGTGTACGTGTGTGGGTATGTGTATGTGTATGTGTGTGTGTAGAGTGTGACGATTTTTTCGTCCACGAAAACTCTTATAAAAAACTTCCAAATATTTTTTTCCGTATTTACACAGTTCAAAATTATAGAGTAAAAGTAAAAATTTAAGTAGGAGTAATGAGATATTTAATATTTTAAGTGTAAATTTTTATTTTTCTCTCTAGTACATATTAATTTTTATATAAGAGTAAAGAAAGAGCAATAGTATTTTTTACATTTATTTATAATAAAACCATGATATACTCGTTTAGTTTCAATTTTTACTCCCTGTAATAATAATTTGATGTACTATTTTACTTAAATAAAAGTAATAATTATTTGACTTTTATAAAAGGAAATTTTAACAGGACGTAAGAGTAAACTCTACTTAAGCAAAATTACAATTTATTCTAAAAAAGAGCATATTTTACTCCTTATAATAATTTGATCATTTTACTATAATGAAAATAATAATTATTTGACTTTTATGAATGGAAATTATAACAGGACTTAATATAATTATTTTAAGAGTAAACTTTACTCAAGTAAAATTACAATTTATTCTAAAAAGAACATATTTTACTCCTTATAATAATTTGATCATTTTACTATAATGAAAATAATAATTATTTGACTTCTATGGAAGGAAATTATAACGGGACTGAAGAGCAAAATATAATTCTAGGAGTAAACTCTATTCAAGTAAAGAGCATATTTAACTCTTTAAAAGAGCAATTTTTCATATTAGTTAAAGCACGTAGTTCTCTGTTTACCAGCGTGCTCCTCGGCCGTATTTCTTGCGTTATTGATGAATTAAGGTTAAAATTATTTAAAAAGAATTGTTAAAAATGTTATTACCTTGCATTTATAACGATAGAAAACATTATGTACCTATTATACAATCGAGAGAAATATTGACTTAGGACATCTTTGTTCAGTCTGGTATTAATATGCGTGGTTCTTATTTAAATATAAAAACGTTACACATAAATGAGAAAAAGAGGTTGTTTATTCAGTGAAAATAATATTGGTGTAATTACTAAAATCCATTTATAATTTATTTTCTTGTTAGTGAATATGGTATATGGTATGAATAATAAACTTTTATTTACCTATATATTTTTTTTGTACTTACCTATCCCTAAATGATTCTTTTATTTCAGTAATTTTTTACCGTTTTCTTAGTATAAAGAATACTAATTAATAGGTAAAGACTATTATTTTATAAAGTAATTATTACTTCTTTAAAGGTATCTTTCACTCAAATGTAAGTAAAAAATATTTCATAATAATTGCTATTTAAAAAGTAAATTTTACTTTTGATAAGCAATAAGATGTATATTTTCAAATGAGTACTTTATACTTACAAGAATTGTAAAACACAATCATAAAGAAAAGTAAATTTTTTACTAGAGAAAAACAGTACAATTTACTACTTTAAAGTATATAAATAAAGTACTCTTCTGTTTTTACTCTTTGATTCTGATTAAAATGGGACGTGGACTTATATAGATTCTTTTAAAGAGTAAATATTTTGAACTGTGTAAGCATTCTGCATTCATATAAAGAGTTGATTAGATTTTGGGTAAAATCGGATAACCGGAATAAAAAATATATTAAAATATAATCCAAAACATTTCAATTTTAGTATTTAAGACTTTTATGTCAAGGGGAACAACTTATTAGATTTTAAATTAATTAACCAGAAGTGATACTTTACTTGTAGCTCTGAAAATATTTTCGTGAAAAATATATTATCATATACCTACTCCAAAACTTGTCAAATTTAGTAGTTAAGACTTCTATATACAGAGACACAACTTATTAAATTTAGGCTAAAATTGATAATTCTGAAGTGATTACCTTACTTCACTCGAGACTATCGTCGATGATAATCATATCACTTGTTATATTACGTATGAGAATAAAACCACAATTTCCATAGTATACTACATTTAATTTAAATAAATTTAGACAAAAATGTTGAATAACTCCGAAATTATTGGTTTTAGGCATAGGATACCCTTAATAACATAGAAAGATAACATAAAAAGAAACCCGACAAAATAATAAAATATAGGGTGTTCGATTTGAAAATGACGAGTTATAGTCATTTGAAATTGAGTAAATTGGACTGGTTTATTTAACAGCCTGTATAATTATATTATATTATATATATATATATATATATATATATATATATATATATATATATATATATATATATATATATTCAGGTACATATTAGAAGGGCAAATAGTTCTTAATGTCCTGATTGCGGAACAAAAAGATTTTTTTTCAAATTCAAAAATTAGTTTTTGAGGTTTTTGAAGGAAACAGTTTTGGGACACTGGTTGAATAGGTGGTTTTAATATTAAATATTACGTTGTATTATATCTAATTAATAAGAAATGTTTGCATAATACAATCATTTCATTAGGTTTCTAGTAGCCGGCCACATAAATTGTGTTTCTTATAACAGTTTTGATATTGCTCTTCTGATTATTGTTACAAATATGAATGGTTACAGTAACAGTGAGTTAGTGGATATGTTGCTAATGTATGGCGAAGCAGGGCAAAACTGTAGATTAGCTCAGCGTTACGCTGTACGTTTCCCAGGACGACGGCATCCGAATTCTCGAATATTTGTAAGCCTTACTCAACGCCTTCGCGACACTGGTTCTTTGCAACCTAATCGGGGAAGAGACGGCGGGGCTCATTGGAGACCAGTAAATGTTGAAAATGCTGTCTTAGATTTGGTACGCAATGACCCAACAATCAGCATAAGGAGAATATCTCGTCAAATACCAGGTGTACCACGAATGACAATTTGGAGAATTTTAAGGAATAATAATTTGCATCCTTATCATTTTCAACGGGTCCATGCGTTAATTGAACCCGATCATTACTCTCGAGTAAGGTTTTGTGAATGGCTTCTAAACCAACATGCTCAGGATGGCAATTTTACGTTAAAAGTAATATTTTCCGACGAAGCGATATTTACTCGTGATGGTATACATAATATTAATAACTGTCACTACTGGGCCGAAGAAAATCCACATGCTGCTGTCAGGAGTCATTTTCAGCACAGATTTTCACTAAATGTTTGGGCTGGTATGGTAAACGGATCTTTACTGGGACCATACATACTTCCTAACAGAATGTCTGGGAATGATTATTTACAATTTTTGCAGAATAATTTGCCTGAATTATTAGAAGATATTCCTCTTAATGTACGTCAAAATGCATGGTTTATGCATGACGGTGCGCCGCCACATTTTGCTAGAAATGTCAGACATTATCTTGACAGAGTATTTGAGGACAGGTGGATTGGTCGAGGAGGTCCCGCGTCTTGGCCCCCTAGATCCCCGGATTTCAATCCGTTAGATTTTTATTTGTGGGGTAATTTTAAATCCCTCGTCTATGATAATCAAGAGGCACCTGAAACCCTTGAAGAATTACGGCAACGAGTTGAAAATTGTGCTGAAAGAATTAGACAAGAGAATGCAATTCATCGGACTTGTTCAATTTCTTTAATTCAACGTGCTGCATTATGTTTAGCTGTTAATGGAAATAATTTTGAACAGTTTTTGTAAAAATAAAGTAAATAATTAGATTTTTTTTTCATTACATACAGATCTCCCAAACTTAATTGATGTGACAAAACTTTACGTAATTGCATAAATTAATTTCATTGTTAAATTATTTTATGTAATAGTTATAACTAACTTCACTATTCCAAATATTATAGTATCCAGGGGTACAAAAAATGTTCTTCTTAAGTGAACTACCCTTAATTATAGGAATTTTGAAAAAATTAAGAACTATATGCCTTTCTAATATGTACCTGAAGTTATGGGACATTCTGTATATATATATATATATATATATATATATATATATATATATATATATATATATATATATATATATATATATATATGAGAACATAGAGTATAGTTATAGTTGTACAGAAAAAAATTTCTTTATTTTTATTATTAAAATCATTTTAGTACCTGAAGTTATGGGACATCTGTATATATATATATATATATATATATATATATATATATATATATATATATATATATATATATATATATATATATATATGAGAACATAGAGTATAGTTATAGTTGTACAGAAAAAAATTTCTTTATTTTTATTATTAAAATCATTTTAGTACAAAGCAATGCGTGTATTAGGTCATTTTTAGAGAAAAAACGGAATAACTTGACAACGCCGAGGAAAATTAAAAAAATTATATGTGCGTATAAGTGAATAAAATACAATTCAAAATATATAAAAATATATAGGGTGTTCCATTTAAAAAAGAGAAACAATTCTCGCCGAGCCTGTGTATGTGAAAATAATTTTAGGTTACTCCTTGAGTAGGCGAATAAATTCTTTTAATAAATTTATGCTCTATTTTTAACGACAAGGGAGATAACGAAGACGGTCATTTTAAAGATTCAACCTGTATATATGTAAACTGTCCGATACAGTATCACCAACTGTTCATATGTCACAACCTTTCAACGCCAATCGAGTATCTAAATCCACTCGCCGTAACTGTCCCCATATACTCTAGCTTCCTAATACTCTTCAACACTACCGAGTATTTACTTCCACAGCAGTGGCGGCTTGTCAGGGTAGACAGGTGAGGCAGTGTCGCAGCAGAAAAGAAATAAGGCTGTAAATAATGTAAAGTAGTATGTATATTAAATTTCAACTTGTTCCATTAATGCTAGTCTTTATAATTATCAAAAGAATAATTTAAGCCACAACCATAACTAATCAGTAATGCAGTTCACCTAATTTACACCCTTTGAAGCACATTTTGAAGTGCTTCTCGAAATGAGTAGTTTAATGCTTAATATTGCCTAATGTTTTTGATACGGCTTTCATTCATACGTGTGTGAGACAGTGCTTCAAATACAAAATGCAATGAGTAGTTTAATGCTGAATATTGCCTATTGTTTTTGATACGGCTTTCATTCATACGTGCGCTAGACAGCGTTGTTCGAGGCAGTGCTTCAAATACAAAATGCAATGAGAGGATAAAAGATAGTTATTTTCAGGGGCGTAAACTACGTGGGTGCACGGACGCACGCGCACCCACAGTAAGTAAAAGTTGTTAAAATATAATTTTGTATCATTTCTTAGCTTGGTACGGCTATAATCTATACTTTAAATTTATTTTTGACTTGACTATTTCACTTCTTCCTGTCGTTCTCTGGTCTATGGTCTGTGGCAATTTATCATGTTTGTGTTGTATTATCTGAATTATTAGCAAATTAAACCATTTTAATTTACAACGTTGCCTTTTTATAACATCTAAGTATAACTGAAATTCAATTTTGTAAGCAATCTATTTATTGCAGATCGATATTTTGCATTTAAATCTGATGGTAGATCGATATTAAAAGTTTCGAATCCAATCGATTCGCTAGATTGATAGTCTCTTGATTTTTACCCATCCCTAACCCCCAGTAATTTCGCCATAACAGTTTAATTATATTTTATATGCAGTAATAATGTCGGTCGATTAAAAAAAAAAGTTATGAACTAATCATGGTCGTGACACCTAAATTACATAGAATAGTGGATCACTAATAATAACAAAAAATATCATCTGAAAAGATGTCATGTCCATATGGATTATCATACCAAAATTTCATTCAAATCGGACAAAACGTTCTATTATAAACAAAATTATTTTTTTAGAAGCACTTTGAAGCAGAATTTGCTAAATGGAACACTTTCGGATATAGATAAATTTAGTTAAATCATGTTGTTTTTGGACCGGGAGTCTGTGGTTAAGCCATATATACGTATAATTTAATATGTGCATAATAAATTAACTATGCCATTTTTACTTTGCATTTGTAAAAATATATACACTTATCTAAAATAAAAATAGTGCACCCACAGCCAAAATTAAAAGTTTACGCCTCTGGTTATTTTACTTTCCCCACGGCCCTATAGAGGCCGAGACCGTACGCGAATACAATCAAACGCAGCATGCTGACAAATTTTGTAAATAAGTTCACGACGTCTACTGTACATGTACAAGATTAAATAATATTAATGACATAAACATAACATAATCTGTCTAGAATTTTTATTATAATAGGCCCTGGTTTGCGACTTTGATAAGTATGGCAGTAAGTATTAAATTCTTTTATTTTAAATTTTAGTTGAAAACAAAGCAAGTGTAATGGCTTCCACTGGGACTTTAAGAGATAAGAACTTCGAATTAAATGATAATAATATAAGGAATAATTCTGAAGATATTATTTTATTAATTAACAAAAATCCATTTCATCGACTGTCTTACGAAGATAAACGGTTTTTCAAAGAATTAAAACAAACAGACCATCTCTGCTTTGTTCTGATCTTAGTACATCATTGATAAATATTGGAGAAAGAGGCAAGATGCAACTAACAACTGCAATGATAAATATAACTGGCTTGTCGGCAGTAAAGTACTTAATAAATTATTTTGTTGGCCGTGCATACATTTTACTAGTACTACTAACATACGTAAAGATGACATTGCTTCAACTTGTAAATTAGTACTTTTAAGGAAGCAAAATATTTCTGCCGCAATTGATAGTGCAAGAAAAATTGAAATTCAAAATTTTAATTCGAAGGTGGAAGAAATGTTTTGTGGTGTGGCAATTTATTTTTGTACATGAAAGGAGAAAAACATTCAGCTGCACATCCCTTAAAAAATATAACTTTCAAGAATAAGGCATTTGACTTTGATTGAAAAAAATTTCGCCTGCGGCGCATTTTTACCTCTCGCTAAGAGAAGTATTGTATTCATGCTAAAAATCGCATATCCAGATTTTAGTGAATAAGCACGTTTTAAGGTCCCTAGAATCCGATTATAACATTTTTACGATGATGTCCGTATGTGTGTGGATGTGTGTAGATGTGTGGATGTTGGATACACGATTTCTCAAATACTATAAAACTTAAGACATTTTTAACTACGGATTCCTCAATCTAACAATAATAGGAAGAGTTTATTAAATTTTGGTAACAATTGGACAACCGGAAATAGTAGTTACAAGAAAAAAATCATCTAAATATTATTTATCGAAAATTTATGTAAATACTTATATTAAAGAACGTTAATTTCTTTATTCGATAAATATAAATTCATTATTATATCTTCTATAGCTTTAGAGATAAAGAAATGCATATAAAATAATTTGATGAAAAAAATCTCAGATCAAACTACTACAAGGCAAATTCAAATGTTTGTAATTGACGCATAAATGTCACTGTCAAAAATATTTGTATGCCACTGTCAAAAATATTTGTACATTATTATGAAGATTATGAAAATAAAAAAAGTCAACAACGCAAAAGAATATACGTAAAAAAGAATATAAAAGGAATTTGCGAAAAAAATATAAAGAAAAAAAAAGGAAAGTAGAAAAAGAAAATTTCAGGATATTGAATACAAAGAAAATGTATGTATTGTACATAATTTATATTAAAATATCCCATAGATTTTGCAAATATATGTGAGAATTATTTTGTAGTGAGACATGAATATATATATATATATATATATATATATATATATATATATATATATATATATATATATATATTTGTATTTAAAAATATTTTTAGTTTTATGCGTACAACCAGGTAAAATATCTGACGACAGGTTATGTACTGGCCACATCAGATTTTTTCTCTAAATGCCATGCCTCACCAAAGTTTTGATGCACTAGCCGCCACTGTTCCACAGCTATCCCAGTAACTTCCAAAGTACTCCACTCGACACTTTACTGCATACGCTCACCACGCTATACTACTAAACTCATTAAATGCCACCTGGTATTGTAAAAATATAACAAAAATAAAAAGCGAGATGACACTATTTCAAATAACAATCAGAATAAACTCATTAACTGCTTCGTCGAAAATAGTTAATTAAGCACTTTAATTACATTCTACTCTTCCATTTTTCATTCCAAGTTTGAAATATAGAGTCGTCAAATCGGATTAAACAAAAAATAACTCTTATGCGGTCATGAAAGAGAGAATTGATAGCAACTTTTTTCATCTTTTTAATTCCACCACCGTACGAAGTCGCATTTCCCTAACAAATAAAGCAAAACTGTATTTGGCAGCCACAATCGAAGTAAGCTTTGGAGCTCATATCCTTTATAAGTCCCCGAAAGGCAATATAGCTTTAGCACGTGCCAGAGTAGCACGTTTTAAGCTTTGCTGTAGCTTTTTCGGCTGAGGATTATATAGTAAAAAAACTGCGTCAATGCTCTTTGTTCCTTACTTTGCAATTTTTGCATCTTCTTGTTTCCGGAAGTGTTTTAAAAAGGATCGCGAAGGTAATGAAATTATTCAGGATAAAAGGAAAATTGTATTAGTGATGTTGATATTGCCTGAAGCTTTGAAATTCTATATTCTGAAACTATTGAGTGGAATTTATAGAGTAGAACGGAAGAACGACGAGAATATTAATATTAAATTTTTATTCAATTGCATTTCAGATAAAGCACTGTATTCTTCAAATATTAATATAGGGAAGTAAATCACGTACCTACGTTTTATTAAAATCTGTTCTTTTCAAATATTTATTTATTAGGTATGTACATATATTTCTTTATGATATAATTTATATAGTCATATTTTGTTATTTATATCTTTTTATTGTTTTAATGTTCTATTAATATTTTATTTTGCACGATCGGGTTATTTTTTATATTTACCGATGGTGTATCCAAGACAATAGGTCTTATTTACAAATTACTGAACGGTAAGTGATGGAAATCACGTCGGTAAGTGATGTGCTTCACTTACCGTTAAGGAGGCGAGACGGTAAATAAATAAAAACAAAAATCAAAGCTTATTTCAAAATGACAAATAAAATGTTTTAATATGTCAAAATAATTTTCAAATCTTATTTTTCTTCGCTCAGTCCCCAAACATTGTCTTCGATCGGTAAACTGCCCTTACCGTTCTTAATACTAAATATACTATTATTGACTGAATTGCTCATGCCATTTGAATTTTATACATATACCGTGTGTCTGTCTTTAATGGTGTACATAGGAGATTGACATGGGAAATCAGTTTTTTACAATTTCCTGCTCGCCCAATTATTTTAAGCAAAAATGCGTCAAATAAAAATTTTAGGGTATAAAATTCTGCATCTAAATCAATATACAGAATTACCTTTACATGCTTTGTAAAGACAGAAATTAAATATAAATATGTCGAGAATTACTTTGAAAATATCGACAGCCATGGAATTGAACAAAAAATTAATAAATTCTAGACATTTTATCAAATTGTCAGAAACGTCAAATAAGTTAACTTTACATTGTGACAAATAATACGTCAAGCATTTATTTATTTTTTGTTCAATTTCATGGCTGTCGATATTTTCATCGTAATTTTCGACATTTTCATAATTAATTTCTGTCGTTACAAAGTGTGTAAAGGTAATTTTGTTTATTGATTTAGATGTAGAATTTTATGCCCTAAAACTTTTACTTCTCGTGTTTTTGTTTAAAATAATTAGGCGAGCAGGAAATTGCAAAAACCTGATTTCCCATATTAATCTCCTATGTACACCTTTAAGACAGGGTACGTTCGGCATTAACATTTTGAGCGCTCAGAGCCGTCGATTGCGTTCGGCATTGACATTAGAGCGATCTGTAGCGTTCGGCATTAAGGGTGCGTTAACGTATTGCGGGTCCCATACGCAAAACAGTGTATTTTTTGTCATAATTTTCTCTTTTCTTTGAAATGATATTTTTGTCAAACATATATAATTAAGATACATATTTTTTTGTTTGTAGAATGAAATAATTTTTAGTTTTTTTACGTTATTGTTGACAATAATAAAAAAATTATTTCTCGAATTGAATGATAAAATCGAGCCAAATTTAACTCAAACCATAAAGTATGTCAAATATGTTACTGATACTAAATTTGAACTTTATTGCTCTAATAGATTTTGAGAAAAAGGTGACAATATATTAGGTGAAATAATTTGCGTCAGTAGCAAAAATTCTAGTAAAATAGTTCACACTATTTTCTATAGGTGTCTATCCTCTTGTGTCGGTATTACAGAGTAAAGCGTGGCGAATTTAAAATGACAATATATAATACTTGTAATACAAGATTGATTTATATTGCAACATACGAAATACTTTCTATATTATTAATCTAAAAAATATATGTATTCTACATATAAACTAATATAATTGTAAAAATTATTATATTTATATTATTTCAGAGAAGTTTATAAAGTCATGTGGGCAAAGAAATCGCAACAATTGTACAGAATCATAATTTTTCTTCATATACGAACAATAATTCATTAGAATGCTTAATTCTTGATCTTTTAATTGGCAAAAAAGCGAAATATTTTATTTTGTTGCATAAGTAATGAATGTGACTAAAAATAGAAATAAATTTGAAATCTCATTGGCATATGAGAGACCCGATTTGTCTATACCTGCCGCATCTATCCTTTTCTTAACTTTGTATTTTTGCGTGGGGATAGGATTATAAGTGTAATAAAGTAAAATGGTTTACTGGCCCTTTGTTCTCGCGTTTCTAAAAATTATAAAAAATTCACAAAGCATTGGTTGTCCAAAACTATAGTCTGTTACTGTTAATACCGACAAATGACTTTTAAATTGATATTGGTTTATTTATCCACTTAAAAGTTAAGGCTTCTTGATTTAACAATCTTTCTTTCAAATATTTAGTTGACCCAGGGCGGCAATGGTACATTAAAGAATTTTATGTACCTCAAGGACAGTGTAAGAAATTGTTTGATATAAAAACATTTTTATTACAATTTTGCAGTCATTCCAGGTTCATTTTGACTGTTTTTATGTTAATACAATTATTGTAGATTTTTTATATTTGTTTCCAATTATTTCAATTGTCACTACATCAATACATATAAATTATCAGATAATTTTTTATAAGGGAAAAAATAACCAAGAACTGAGTTTCCATATATCTAGTAGAAGAGTCGCGAATAGAATATTATTTTTATAAATTACTCGTGTGTTAAGTACAATTGTTTTTATTTATTTTTCATTAATATAGCTGGATAAAATAATACTACTTTGCTTCTCTCTATCTCTTTAGTACAGAAATTTTAACGAAGAATCATTTAATTGAATCACTTGTATTTTGTATGTTTACTTATGTGAGCAATAATATCTCTATTTATATTTATACTGAATTAAGAAATTGAAATCATGATATCCCGACTTTTAATTATTTTTGTAACTGCGCTGTAGAATGAAGAACGTTAGTTAATCACGATTCGCATTTGTTAGTTTTGTTGTTTTTTCATCTTCTTTTTAAATTGTAAATAAGAAATTAATAGTTTACAATAATTTCTACTCAGTAATTTTATTTTTATTATCATTTCTCATACTATATCATTTAATATTTAAGAATACTGCATTAGGACGTGTTAATACACCTACTTTCAAAATTTATAAAGAAATTAATAATTTTTCCTTCAAAATAGCTATTTTCTTTGTAGCTTAATAAATTGAAAATCTGGCCACCATCTGACCAAGACGGACTTTGGACGAAAGTTGTAAAAGTTAGCGGTCGGCTTATCTCGTTTAACAAAATTCGCTCTGTCGCCTTCCAGGTAGATAACGAAAAATACCGTTATGTTAGTATGGACCAGAACCTTATTTCGCCATCTATTCGGCATATTTGTATATATACAGGAAAGTAGTTGTACGTTAAAGCGCTACTACATCATGGCGCTGTTTAGAAAACGCACCCTTAAACTCGCTAAGCATATTGAGCTCGCTCTGTGTGCTCGGTAACCAAGCGCCGAGCACACGGAGCTCTCAAATCTGAGCATGCGTATAATACTTTAACTCAACTGTCATGTGGCATGTCAGTTAAAAATTTCATTTCCCCGTAAAAACTAGCAACTCAGAACTTAAACCGGCGGAGGGTAGTTCTCAGAATTCTGTACCGTGCTCTCGCCTAATAGTTCTAAGATATTTTGACTCATTTATAGCAAAAAGTTTTAAATATGAATAACAATTTATTTACGTGTCCTTTATGTTCATTTACAGTTAAAGCATGTTTTATAGAAACATTACAAAAACATGTTGAAAATGAACATAAAGATGTAGAATACAGGGAAGTTAGAAATAATATTTTGTACAAATTACTCAATATTCATATAACCTTTTTCATAAAGCTTGTAGGGTGAAACGTATTTTCATTTTTACCTACTAAGAAAACTTATAAAAATATAATATTTTAACACATGAGAAAAACTATTTTACTTTATTAATACGCGTTTTACTCCTGTACTATTCCTGTTCCTAGTTGCATATTTGTGTATTATAATTACCCGCTTAACATATGAATCTGGAGCGTTCGGCATTAGCATTAACATCTGTGAAATCCGTCACGTGACCTATGAGCTCTGAGCAATCCGTAGATTTCAATGCCGAACGTACCCACAGAGAAACAGTATATATATATATATATATATATATATATATATATATATATATATATATATATATATATATATATATATATATATATATATATATACAGGGTGTTTGTTTTATCAGGGCCACCATTTTTAACTCGGAAACTGTAAATGCTACGACTTCGTTGAAATGGGACAAAAGTTGCCATATTAGGAGGCCATTTTAGTGGTGTTTTTGTTTTTGCAATAATATGCATAGGTCACTAGATAATGGCGAAAAACTGATTTCGGTTACTTTTTCTTTTTAAAATTACTCGTAAACTACCAGTTATCGAGAAAAATATTTCATATGAAAATGTTACATTATTATATTGTCTATTTAGTAGCGTACAAAAATATTTTTTGTATTGGTAAATTTTTAAGATATAGCACAAACTACAACTTTTTTTAAATGGAATGCATATTTGATTTTTACCATATAAATATTCTCATTTTTTTCTTTTTAATAATATAAATCTTATTTTGTTTCGTTTTTATTTTCTCTGAAAAAATATATTTTTTTCTTATTTTTTCAAATGACAAAATGGCGATGAAAAATTTCAAAGCAAGTTTTTTTGATAACCACTCCATCCATTTTCAAAAGTAATACAATTATAATATCCTTAAACTATCTACTACATTTGTCCTAAACATTTTTTCAATCTGTAATGTATGTTTAGGAAGAATGTAAGAGAGTAGGAATGAGCCAGTTGAGATGGTTTGGTCGTGTGGAGAGAATGAAGAGTGAACAGCTTGTAAAGCGTATATACCTAGGTGAAATTGAGGGTGTTCGATTACGTGGCCGTCTAGTGTGTAAGTGGTTGGATGTGATTGATAAGGTGCTAAAAGAGAGAAAGTTTCCGAGTGTGAAGAGAAGGAGAGTTTGTATGAATGCGATTATGAATGTGGCCGAGGCGAAAGCTGGGTGCTTAGACAGGAATGTGTGGCGCAGGATGATTGTTTCGTAACTATTACTGTGGTCCGGTTGCGGTATTTCGCTACCGAAAATCGGTCAGTTTTATATGTTAAGAGAGGAATATTTGTTGTATGGTGTCAGGTTAGGAAGAATGTTGTTGAAAGAGAGAGTGATTATTTTGGTGGTTGATGTTATTATTATTATTATTATTATTATTATTATTATTATTATTATTATTATTATTATTGTTATTATTGTTATTATTGTTTTTTCGGGTTTATGCTAACCCACTAAATGGAAAATGCGTGATTTTATGTATGTATGTATGTATGTATGCAAACTAAGCCACTGAAAGTTAGCGTAATGTTTCATTTTCTAAAATTGTTTGGTTGTCTGACTTTAAAAACCTGGCAAACGCTCTACGATTTGTGACCTTTTTGTATCCTTTTCATTTTCATATCCATACAACAGGAAAATTTGATTTTCATTTTAAAAGCTCGCAAATTGAAAATGATAAATGGTAAAATTTAACAGTAATTAATTAATGTGTTTAATTACCTGGAATAGAAACTATTTAAGAAACAGAATTAATGGTTATTTTTTCCTTTTTAATGGAACATTCCAAACGAATAATAATTCAGTAATGACAGGACTGCACTGGAATTCGAATTGCAGGAATTTTGTGTAAATTTAAATAAATTATCCTGTAACCCATTTCCAACATTAACCGAGTATCTTTCCGTGAAGTTTATATGTTGCGTAATTCTAATCACTTTCAAAGAAAAGGGCTGTTAGGACCTCTAGCATGGTTGACATGTTAAGTAACATTGTTCTCGAAATGTGTACAGTAAAAAAATTTAAAGATGTTCGATCAAGATCAGCTGTATCATGAACGAATTAACAAATTAGCATACATTTATCTCTCATTTGCAAAGATTATAAGCATGTGCAATAAGGATAAATTTAACACGCTTGTCTTTCAAAATTTCATATTGTTTCGACGACATTCCATTTCAAAATGATGCTCGTTGTTGACAATACTTTCATACGTAATAACAAGTGATATGATTATCATCGATAACATTCTCGAGTAAACGCCCGCACGGTACAAATATGTCATCATTACCGATATCTGCGAACAAAGCAGATTGGAACACCCAGCAATGGGTAATATGCCGTGATGATATATTTATTTATTTATTATTTATATTCTCAAGTGAAACCGAGTTGAAGATTTCACGAGTCCGAAGGACGAGTGAAATGTGCTGCTTCAGTTTCATGAGCAATATCTTCGATTATTAATCATAACACGAGCTTATATTTAATGAGAGAATATAATGAATTTTTGTGACACAGTGTGTGTGCTGCTAACGTAAATTTTAATATACTGTATTACAACATGGTTAATTTGACAATTTCCTTATTATTTTCATCCTTGTTGATATCAACCCAACGATTGTCACACATTTTTATACTCAAAATTAACTGTCAATGTCAAATAAAGAAAACAAATCCCTTAACAACAAATATAAATTAGGTGATAATTTCTTTGTTTTTTATCGTCGATGTGATAGACATGTAACTGGGGAGATTCTGAATGTGGATTGGCGGAAAACATGTCACGTGACCCATGAATTATATTCTCGCTATAACGTAAGTAATAGTTATTTACATACCAAGTTCACGCACATGGTTTTTACAATATTTTTTGTACGAATAGTAACACTGTTTTGTAGCTAATTTCAGAGTGATATGTCAAATTTAAAATCCAATTATTTTAATGTTTTTTTATGTAATGTAGTGTTAATCATAGTATCTAAATAACTATTTATTACTTACCAAGTATTTCACTTGTAGTATATAGCAAGTTTAAACTTAATAAATTTGTTAAATATCTTATTGTTTTGTTACAACTTACATTACGTTTGTTGGTTATATTTTACCGACTTTCCGAGTGCTCTCTCTTGCCGGCTCCCTCCAAGCAGAAATTGTTGCCAATATTGTGAACCAAATGCACTACTTTCATTATTTTATAATTAAATTTCATTCAATATTCCACCATTTTCTTTTATTATTATTATTATTATTATTATTATTACTATTATTATTATTATTATTATTATTATTATTATTATTATTATTATTATTATTATTATTATTATTATTATTATTATTATTATTATTATTATTATTATTATTATTATTATTATTATTATTATTATTATGCGAAAGAATGTTTGACAAACTATACTTTTTTTTATAATAAATATATTTCTTTAAGAAATGCTTTGGAAATAGGAGTGTTTTTTCTAAAATTTTCCAGTCGCCTATCTGGTCTGGAAACCTGGGAAATGGGCTACTTGCGTGCCATTTTTTTATTTAATATTTTTGAAGAAGCGATAAAAACTTGCTACCCATATTTTTTCTTTTGGCAAAATTTTCATGAATTGGCCAGATAAAAATTAATGTAATTTTAGTATTTAAATTACCACCAAACGTGGAATTACGCCAAACCAATGAATGGTCGTAAAGCAATAACATCGGTACGTCCAATAGCATGTGCGGGTAATTTAAATATGACAGATCACATGTTTGACATTTGAATAATGGTTTGGAGGTTAATATTTTAGTTTGTCATTTTAATCTTGTACGAGTATAAGCTAAGTTAAAATCCTTCAAAATCCTGCTTAACAAATCGAAATACGTAATAAAAGTAACAGAAACCACGCAAATTGTAAATAATAAAAAAGAGAGACAGTGACAAAAAATGAACTGTCAAAATCATATTAAAAATCGCACTTGCTCGTCATCTACATGTTACATTCTTAAATATGCTTCCCTTTCTCCAGTTCAAAATAATGACGTCAAAGAAAATTTTCTTTCTTAATTTATTAAAAAACATATATTTTTTTAAAAATAAAATTTATATTTTTACACACGTTTTTAATTTTACTTTAGGAATTTAGTGACAGATATCAGATTTTCAGTACCACGCAAGTAGCCTTTTGATGTTTCGGACGTTGCTTAGGCGACGCGAAACAACAAATTTCAATGCATGAGTACGAAATGTTATTTTCTGTCATTATCAGCGGTGCTATAACTATGGAAATAGATACTATATTAAGAAAATTCTGATTGAAAGATGTCAGTGTCAAGTTCAATTGACATATACTATGTTTACATGCAGTTTTGAAAATGGTTTCAGTTTTCAGTCAAAATTATGCAAAACTGTTTACATGCAGTATTCAAAACAAGTTTAAAAATTGATTTGAAATCAGTTTCGGCGCATGCGCATTTAGTCGATGTAAGTGACATCCTCTTCACTCCAAATACTTCATTTTGCTATTATTCCAATTATTTTTATACTTCGTACCACTACGCACTAAAACTACACAACTGTCAGTGTATTTGAAGGTTAGTAACACAAAGCGACAGAAACGTTATGCTCTGTACGCATGCGCAGTATCGAAACTCAATTTTAAGCGTTTTGAAACTAGTTTTCAAGTCCACCCCATGAATTTTAGTTTTGGTTTGAGATAATTCAAAACCGTTTTGACACTGTATACATGGCGTTTTCAAAACTAAAAACGTTTTAAAAACGGTTTCAAAACTGCATGTAAACTCAGTTATAGTATGTTTGTGTTATAATTTTAATGGAAATATAGTATTTTTTGCTGTTTTGCTCGAAACTTTCTGCCGGAAGGTAATGTACAAGATATATAGAATCTTTTGCAAGGAACTTTCTATATGGAACAATATGGAATTTGTACAAAATACATTAAACTGACGGAAGGTAATGTACTGGCCACATCAGATTTTTATACAAAAAATGATTCTTACACTTTTTACCTATAGGATGAACTGTAAAGTACATATTAAAGAACCAAAGTAGAAAAATTATACATCTTATCAATATCAAGTAATCAAGTAGGTCCAAAAATACTCGTCAGGTTTTGAACTCGCACAAAAAGCAACATATTGCCTAAAATATTAATTAAAATACTTGAATTAACTCAATGATTGTAATTAAACCCCTGAAAATGTAATTTGTCACATTGAAATATGTACGATGGGTTCCTGAAAACAATGAGAATTTGAAAGCGCGGAAACTAATAAATTCAGCGATATTTATTTCCTGTAGGTGTAGATAATTATCTTCCTGAAAGACTGTACTTTTGTCTTTCATTTATAATGAAATAATATTAAATTAAATACCTACTAAATGTTGTTCTCTTCTTCAGTTACACAATTATAACGTGTTAGATTTTAATATCAATTAGTTAAGAAATTTAATATATGTACAGAGAATTATGTTTAGAACTCTGGAAAATATATACTACGGAAACACAAAAAACTGTCTTAGAAGATACTGGACCAAAAAAAAAAATGAAATTTATTGCTCTATACGTTATTTATAGTTTTTCAGATGGTACTATGATTAAAATTTTCGAAAACATGTAACTGAATAATGATAAAAAAAAATTGTCCGCTTGTCCACAAAGTGACGTTTTTCGTGCCTGTTTTGCGTGCACAAAGTGGTTCATTTCTTAACAGTTCGACAAACGGTGCACAGCTATTTTACTTTGCGCACAACCTGTTCGCAGAGTTAGTTCGCAGAAATGAACCACACGCAAAACAGCCTAAACATATATATATATATATATATATATATATATATATATATATATATATATATATATATATATACAGGCTGTTCATTTTAAATGGGCCACCATTGCTATCACGGGAACTATAAGGACTACAAAGATGGTTAAATGGGCAACCAATTTCCATGTCACAAGACAAATTTAAGGAAAAGAAAAAATATTTTTTGGAACCAGAGGTTCTCAAAATACGAGACAACGATTTTTTTTTTTTTTGAGAAAAATTCATGTAAAGTTTTATATTAATTTGATTAAAATATGGCTGCAATAGAGTGACATGAATGGAAAAACGAATACGTGTTATTTTTTACAGAGAATTAGAATGCCATGAAAGAAATACGAGGATATTTTGTTTACATTGACATTAATGATAAATTACAAGAACAAAACATTCACTTCGTTCGGTCAGGGCACTCTAATTCTATGTAATAAAAATACCATGTATTCATTTTATCCATTCGTAGCACTCTTATTATAAAAATTCCATAGCCATATTTTAATCAAATTAGTATAATTTTTTTTTCTTTAAAAATTCGTTATATAGGGATTTAAAAATATTACATCACTGAATTCACAATTAAATTCTCTAATGAATGAGCAATAAATGTTCTCATTTAAAATTAAAAAGTTAGGTCCCGTAATTTGAGAAACATTGGCCCAAAAAAATAATCTTTCTTTTCTTTGAATATGTCTTGTGAAATGGAAATTGTTTGTCCATTTAACCGCCTTTGTAGCTCTCGAGATAGCAATATATATATATATATATATATATATATATATATATATATATATATATATATATATATATATATATATATATATATATATATATATATATATATATATATATATATATGGAATTTTGCGTTCAGACAAAAAAAAATATCTTTTTTTTTATTTAAGAGTAACGGTACATCAACTACTGTGGTTATTAGTACCCGGTACAATATGATATGTAATACATTAATTACTTACATATAATTGAAATTTAAATAAGTTTAAGTATGTTGATCTCTTCGCAGAAATTTATAGTGTTGTTTAGGTTGTTGATTTCGTTCCCAAGGGCCTCTGCTAATGTCGGTCGGATGTTGTTTTTGACTCTCTGTGTGGTGTATTTCGGGCATTGAATTAGTATATGTTCGATAGTGATCTGAGTGTTGCATGTGGTACACTTTTCGGCTTCTGTTTTTTGTAGAATGTATTTATGAGTTAGATTTGTATGTCCTATTCTCAGTCTTGTGATTTTTGTTTGGTCTATTCTATTGTTAACGTTTGTCCATTTGGATGTGTCTGGCTTTATATTTCTGAGTTTATTTCCTATTGTATTGTTCCATATTTCGTCCCATTTCTTATTTATTTTGGATTTGATTATTTTCAGGAAGTCTTGGACTGGTACTGGTATTAGTGTCTTCTCTTCACGTATTGCTTCTTTAGCCTCTAAGTCTGCCGTTTCATTTTCCTTAATGCCTATGTGTGATGGTATCCACATTATACTAATTCTGTTTCTATCGTTGATGTGGTGGATTTCTTCTTGTATTTTTTGTATTGTTTTTTGTTTATTATATATGTTTTTTGTTTCTTTAATAACGGATAGGGCGTCAGTGCAAATTATATATTCGTGATCTCTTTGCTGTTCTTTTCTTATTTCTTGTAGTGCAGTCAGTATACTATAAGCTTCGGCAGTGAAAATTGATGTTTCAGTTGGTAAATGGATTTTAATTCTTCTGTCATTCATTACTACTGCTCCTCCTGTTCCTTCTTTGGTTTTTGATCCATCCGTGAATATTATTTGGTCATGTTGTTTTTGGTTTAGTATTTTATCATATTCTTGTTTTATTTGTTCTGTTGTTGTGTCGGATTTTTTAATTTCAGTTAGTTCCAGGATATAATCGGGTAGTTTCTTTCTCCATGGTACTATATTGTCTGTGTATTGTTTCTCAAGGTCAGGTAGGTTTATTTGTAGGTTTATGAGGATGTCACAAATTTTTTGTTGGAGAGGTGTGTTGGATAATGGTGTGGTTCGGTTCTGTTGTTTTTTGAAAATGTATTTGAATGCAGGGTTTTTTGGGTTTTTTGCAAGTTTCAGTATGTAGGACATAGTAAGTTGGTTTCTACGTAATTCTAGAGGGATAACCCCAGATTCGCATAACATACTTGTGACTGGGCTAGTTCTGTATGCTCCTATGGATAATCTAATTGCTGTGTTCTGTATTGGTTCCAAGATTTTCAGGATATTTTTTGTTGCTGTTTGATAGACAATAGCACTGTAGTCTATTTTTAATCTTATAAATATTAAATATAATCGAAGTAGAATGTCTTTGTGCGCTCTCCATTTGTTATTGCAAAGACATTTGATAAGGTTTAGTCCTCTGTAGCAGTCCTGTTTTAGTTGCTGTATATGTTGTTTCCAAGTAAGGCGTGGGTCTAATGTCAGTCCAAGGAATTTGATTGTAGTCACATATTCGATTTTTTTGTTATTTATCTTTATGATGGGTTTTACGACAGGCCTAGTTAGCTTTGTAAAAAACATCATTTTTGTTTTTGCTTCTGAGAACTGTAGACCCGTACTTCTGGACCATTCTTGTAGTCGATTTGTAGTATGCTGGAGTTCTTGTTTTAATGTATGGGTGTTTTTATTTTTGTGGTAGACTGCAAGGTCGTCAGCAAATAGTGATACGTTTATATGGATAGGAATGTATTCGGTTATTTTGTTCATGGCTATTAAAAATAGAGTAACACTCAATATTTCTCCTTGTGGAGTCCCGTTTTCTTGCGTCTTTTCTTCTGATAAATAACCGTTATATAATACTCTAAATTTCCTTTCTGTTAAGAAGTTGTTGATATAATTGAGGATATTTCCGTCTAGATTGTATTCCTTTAGTGCTTTTATAATATATAGTCTCCAGACAGTATCATAAGCTTTGGCAATATCGAAAAAAATAGCAGCAGTGTATTGCTTGTTTTTGAATGCTGTGTGGATCTCTGACTGGAGAGCTATAAGTTGATCCATAGTTGAACGGCCATGTCTGAAACCGCTTTGCTTTTCGTTTATTATGTCTTTTGACTCTAAGTACCACAATAACCTTTTATTAATAATTTTTTGTAATACCTTACTAAGACAATTTGATAAGGATATCGGTCTGTAGTTAGTGGGGTTGATTTTCTGTTTATTTGGTTTAAGCAGTGGTATTGTAGTAACTATTTTCCATTTCTGCGGAAACTTATTTTTTGTCCATATGTTGTTATAAATTTTTAACAAAAATTCCATTGTTTCTTCTGGGAGGTGTTTAATTAGGTCATAGCTAATTCCATCTGGTCCAGGACTTGTGGATTTTTTCAGTTCTTAAATGGTCGTGTGTAGTTCGTTTTTTGTAATTTGGTCGTTGATTTCATTTTCGTTGTTTGAATTTATAATAATTTTTTCGTTTTCCATGTTTTGTTTGTGAGTTAAGAATTCAGCTGTATATTGTTTGTTACTAGAATTTTCGTGAAATTGTTCAGCTAAAGTATTTGCGATTTCTTGTGATGTTGTAACTGTCTTATTGTTGTGTATTAGAATGTCTGTAGTTGAGCTTGTGTTTCGTCCATTTATTTTTCTGATTTTGTTCCATACCTCAGTGATAGGTGTATCTGTGTTTATATTTGATGTATATTGTTGCCATGATGTTTTTTTGCTTAGGAGTATGATTCTACGACATTGTGCTTTTGTTCTTTTTAGATTTATAAGATTTTCAATAGTTTTATCTTTTTTATACTTCTTTAAAGCTTTTTTATTGTTTCTGATTGCTTCTTGGCATTGTGTATTCCACCATGGAACTTCTTTTTTGGTTTTATTTGTTTTGATATGTTTTAGTGCTATGTTCGCGGCTTCGGTTATTATGTTTGTAAGAATTTCCACTTGTATATCTATATCTTCGGTATCAGCTTTATTTTTTGTTTTAATTTCTACAAGTTGGGTGAATAGTGACCAATTTGCTTCTTTTGTTATCCATTTCCTAACTGAGTTTCCGCCGGTGGTGTTGCTAATATCTTCGTTTATGGTTACTTTTATGGGAAAGTGGTTGCCTACATACAAAAAAGGTAATGCTGTCCATGATACTTCGTCTGCGATTTTTGTGTCGCTTATGGTTAGGTCTATGGAGGAAAAGTTTCCTGATCGTGCGCAAAAATGTGTGTCGCTTCCGTCGTTTAGTAGTATTAGATCGTCATTTCTTTCTAAAATATTTTCAATAGTTTTTCCTCTCTTGTTTGTTGTCTCTTTTCCCCAAATTCTATTATGCGCATTGAAATCTCCCATTATTATGTAAGGGGATGGTAATTGTCCTATAAGTTGTTCAATGTCGGATGGGTTGATTTCTTTGTTTGGTGGTAGGTATACGGAACAAACCGTTAGTTTCTTGGGCGTGTATATTGTGACTGCTACTGCTTCTAGATTTGTAGTTATTGTAATTTCTTCAGCATATTTTGTGTGGTTTACTAATATTGCTACACCACCGCTGGCATTGATATCATTTTGTCGGTCTTTTCTATAGATTGAGAAGTTTTTGAGGGAAGTTTTGTGATGTGTATGGAGGCGTGTTTCTTGCAGACATACGATTTTGGCATTTGTATCGTTTATTATCTTTTGCAGTTCAGGGAGGTGTGCATGATATCCGTTCAAGTTCCACTGTATGATGTTCATAATATTTTTATTTAGTTTCTTATGTTAAGTTTACTTAATATATTTAATTTGAATGTTCTTAATCGTTCTTTTCTTCTTCGAGTTGGGTTCTCAATCTATTATGAATTCTTGTGAATCTGTTTTTAATTAGCTTTCTACCTAGGAAGGGATATATTTTGTTCATCATGTTTAGCAATTCAACTGTATTTGTCGTGTAGTTTTTTGAGATTGTTAATGGGTCTGCATTGTTAGTGGCATTTTCAATAAAATCTTTGAATTGTTCATAATTTAGCGGGTATTGCTTCTCATTTGTTGTTATTTCATTTTCTGTGCGTTCTAATAACTCTTGGGTTGTAAGGTTGTATGATGGACTAACTGATCTTGGTTTTTTTGATCGTTGTTTGGGATTTTGTTGTGAGTTGTTATTTTCATTTTGTTGTGAGTTGTTATTTTCATTTTGTGAGTTGTTTGTTTCGTCATTTTCGCTTGAACGTTTCATACTTACTGGTTTGTTTAGTTCAGAGGATTCGATGTTACTATCCTTTGTGGGTGTTCTTGATTGTCTTTCATTTATTGTTTCTTGTTTCTTAGCGTTTATCTGTATATTTTGAGCGAATGGATAAAAATATTGTTGTGGCTTTAAAACGTTAGTGTGTTTTGCTGTTGTTAGTTGTGATAAGGGTATTTCTGTCTCCTGTGCGTTTTGTTGGCTTGAGGATTGAATGGGTATTTCTGTCTCCTGTGTGTTTTGCTGGCTTGGGGATTGAATGGGTTGTGTTTGATGTTGAGTGTCTGTATTGCTTGATTGTGTTGCTTGATATGGTGTTGTAGATGATGGTGTTGACGTTGGGTATTGTATTTGGCATTGGGCTGCAGTGTGTCCCTGTTTTTTACATTTATAGCAGGTGGATGTTTCTCCAGATATATATATTTTGTAGTCTGTGCTGTCGTGTAGGACAAATAAGTATTCGGGTATTGTTGTATCTTCTTTTTCAGCTATAAATACTTGTCGACGAAAGCTTAAAACATGAGAGTATTCGTTATCTAGCATTCCTACTCTAAGAAAAGAAATAGGTGATATCAGTTTTAGGTTTTTATTTTTTAGGGCGTTCTCGATTGTTTCATGGGGGATTGTCGGGCAAACATTTGATAGTATAATGCGTTTAGTAGGTGTTATTAAACGTCTTAGTTCTAGGGTTTTATTATCTACAACAATAAATTTATGATTTTTGATTAGCTTGTCAACTATTAGTTTGGAGGTTAGGTATATACAAATTCGGTTTTGTGAAATCCTTGAGGCGAAAATTATATTTTGTGGTTGGACTATGTTACCTACCGAAATAATATAAGATTTTAGGGGGATTTCGTGTATTGCAGTGATAACTATTCCTTGGTCTTTTGACGGATGAGGATTGTTTACATTTTTTGTCATTTGTTTTACTTTGTCGGCATAGTTTATTCCTGTTTGTTCGTTCTTGTTGTTGTTGAGTAGTGGCGTTGAATTGTTTATATATTCTTCCATTTTCGACCTGTTACTTTATCGGCATATTGCGATAAGGCTTTTGTTCAATAGATGCCACTGTGGTGTATATTATTGAATCTGGTTTATTTTTATTTTGGGTGTTTTGTTGGAATACAAGGAGAGGGATTTTGGGAGTAATATATAATGTATAGGTGATATATACGTATTTTTGGGATTTGATATATTTGGATATTTATTATGTGAGAATTAAGTAAGGGATTTACCTTGACCTTGAGATTGTGACTGTCACTTAACTTTTAAACAAAATGTATATTGAAATAAAACTTAATGTGATACAATAATGTAATATATACAATAATGAAATGATTATGTATAGAAAACCAATACCTTCGTTTAATTCAATTCTGTAATGTACCTATTGTTATTTAAAAGTAGATATAACTCTGTGATTTTGAACATTTTGTAAAAATCATATTCACTGAATAATATCGTTATAAGTATCATCATATACTGTTTGTCACAATGAATGGCATCAGCCAATTTTTTCAGGGAAGATAGTAACTAGTACTGAAATTTCTTCTCTTATTTAAAAAAAAAATATTGACATTGTCTAGAAGACGATTATCAAATGAATTGTTATTATCAAATAAAAGTCTTTGATAAAAACAAGCATAGTATATCTACTAATACGGAGAACTGCAGTCAAAATTTGTTTATTGGTCTACGCCGACGTTTCGCTCCAAATTGGAGCTTCATCAGGACTAAAACTAAACGTGGAAAGTATATAAACAAATGTTACACTAATCCGAGAGCAAAAAGTTACTATCACTCGTCTTTTGTTTCATGGGGACTCGTGGCCGCCTGCCTGAGTGTCAGATCGCGAATCAGGGGAACCGGGTTCGATCCCAACCGACGCCAAATATTTCAAATTTTTAATGACACAAAATTGACCCCTGGATATACTCTTCACGGCAGCAATGAGTGCAAATATTTCATCATTATGGTTTGTCTCAAAATAATTGCAAATCTATCTGCCTTCGTAATGACGCTGTGCACCGCAAAACATGCGTCAGGGGAGGATTAGAAAAATTTGGGAAAACGATGAAGCGGTACTTTATCAAAATCCCGCTAATTAATATAACTACATTTATTTACGATTTGTGAAAATTTTGTGTAATGTCATTCGAATGTAATTTGTTGACTTGTTCAGTTGTGGTTGTAAGCAAATTCAGTCGAAATTACAGAAAAAAATGTGGCGACCCTGGGACGAGGAAACTTTAGTTTTGTCGGATGAGTGTTCTCACGAGACAAGTAGAAAACATAAACGTGCATACTTATCGGACTGCTGTAAACAAATTATTTTAAATGTATATAACTCTTTAAAAAGTAGTGAAAGTGATAATACTCTCATTAAAAAAACGGCAGAATTAACTAATGTGAATTATGCCACTGTACGACGAATTGTTTTATATGGAATTACATCAAAAAGACGAAGACGTGATTCCGGTAAAGTGCGAGTACTGAGTGAGTTTAAAATTGATGAGAAAAAATTCTTCCGTCCGTAAGAACTTTGCATCAAAGATTAATTGATGACAAATTTGATATTAGTTGTTCAGTGACAAGTTTACACAGAGTGCTCAAGAAAACTGGATTTTCCTTCAAAACGATAGATAAAAGACAAGTTATAATGGAGTCCAGAAGAATTTGTGAGTGGAGGTATAATTATTTAAAAACGATTTTTAAATATCGTCAAGATAATAGATTAATAGTTTATCTTGATGAGACATTCTCACGACATTGTAAAAAAAAGTTGGACAGATGGAAGTACCAGTTGTGCTGTGGATGTGCCAGTTTCACGGGGAAATAGAATTATAATTCTGCATGCGGGAAGTGAACAAGGATGGGTCAGTGAAACACTTCTGTTATCTGCTGGAAATGTGAAAGACTCTAGTTTTGATTATCATGACAACATATCAGCAGATATTTTTGAAACTTGGTTTAAAGATAAACTCATTCCTAATTTACCCCCTAATAGTGTAATAGTAATGGATAATGCTAGTTACCATTCTCGTTTGGCTGTAAAAGTGCCAAATATGTCCTGTAATAAGTCAGAAATAAAAGAATATTTAATTAAAAATGATTTGTATTTTGAAGACGTATACTCCAAGAAACAACTTATGGAAGTCGTGAAAACTAAACCAGTTGAAAAACAATATGTATGCGACTTAATAGCTAAAGAACTTGGACATAGTGTATTACGTTTACCGCCATATTATTGTGTTCTGAATCCCATAGAACTAGTTTGGGCACAAATCAAATCAAATATTAGGAAAAAGAATAGTTCACCTTCCAGCTGTGCTTCAGTCATAGAATTAATCAAATGCGAAATTAATAATGTTCCTCAGAAAGATTGGTCAAACTGTATTAGACATGCAAAGGAAATTGAAAGCCAATAGTTGAGTGTAAATACTATTGTAAATGACTTTATAATACATGTAAATGATAGTGATAGTACTGATAGTGATGTAAGTAACGATAATAATAGTGACGAAAGCATACTTGTGGAATAATAATTTATGTACATATGCAATATTTATATTTTTTTGTTAATATTAAAAATTGTAGTACTACATTACATGCAATTGAATTATAATTTTGTGCAAATTCTATTAAATATATGTGTTGATTACTTTTTATTTTATATTCTTTGTTCTGTATTTCTTAAAATTCAAGTGAAACCTTAAATTCCACAAAAATACTTCGTGTGCTGGATTTCAAATATTTTGTTACAACCCTGTCACATTACCCCTCAAGCTCATTTAAGAAGCCTCCCGCTAAGTAAGTCGAAGCAGGTACGTTTGCAAATATCTTGAGATAAACTATACCTATGTCTGCGTACAAAGCAGATTGGCACACCCATCAATATTTAATAAGCCGTGATGATATATTTATTTTATTTGTTTGTTTCATGGCTAAGAAGCTAACATTCCGAACCACCTTCGTATATGATGACGAAGTTCATCTCTTCATTAAGTGCTTAATTAGATCTGTTCACAATTTTGTTTCCTTTTTCTCAACAATGAAAACTTATAATTATGATTTCAACCGCAACTACAGTTTAGCTTATGCAGCTCTATTAAAATTGGCGTAAAACAAATAAAATTTACACAAAATAAATGTCCATATGTATATTTCAAACTTTATTATTTTAAGTGCTTCAATTTGATTTAAATTTCTGCTGATATATTGCATAAATCTACAACTATTACTCGCATTATAAAATCTTTTCACTAGGTGGAATTAATTTTGTCGGGTACAATATTTTATGCAAATAAAATAGTTCGCGTACATTTTGATTAAGTAATTACAATGCAATTTTAAACCAAGTTTACAGTAATGTATGTAAAAGTTTATGTAATTCGCAAAGTAAATTATACGATGCATGAAAATATGCGATATTTTAACGATAATGGGGTGCTTTACTTTACAAATTGCTTCTACTTTGCTTCAAATTTGTGTGCTCCACAAATTGAATCGCAGTGCAGAAAAGTACCTTCAATTTTGCATAAATAGGGGCTGTTAAGATTCCTCATTTTTCAGGAATAGCATGTACGATTTATTTTTGTTAGTTAGAGCCAGATGTCTTTCGGTAAAAAAGAAAATAATGTGTATGTGCTTTTTATGAATTTTTGTACAATGTTGATAAACTGAAGTAAAAAATCTGATGTGGCCAACACAACACCTCCCGCTATTTAATTTTCATTTTCATTAATTTAATTATACATACATATTTAGTTATACTAGAAACTGTATTAAACTCGATTCCATATAACAATGGTTCTGTTTACTATTTTCTTTTTGAAACGTTACTATTATGAATTTGAAATGATTAATTCATTGACAGTGACATTTATCTGTCAGTTACATACATTTGAGGTATGAACTGTCTAAACGAGTATTTGTGTTTGTTTAAAGCGCGAGCTCTGTGATTTAAATTATGGATAATTTTATAAATTGATCCATAAAATATATAAAAAAAAGTATTAATTCAAACCAATAGAAAATTTAATAATTTTTAATTTTCATAATAACATAAATCTCGAAAAAATAACATTTAAAGGTATTTTTTGTAGAAAAACTATTTTGAGCTTCAAGTAAAATGCCATATCCGATTATCTTCCATATTAGAATAAGGTATAAATACAAGGTTTCAAAATTTTCTGAATGATAATGAGCCCTATTCTGTAATTCGGGGTTTAATTTTTAACCACTGGTTAAAATTTTTATCCAATAGATATTGATTTAACAACTAAAAATCTATATTTTGGTTATACGAGTATGTCAACTTACTTGATTTGTTAAAAAAAATTAAACAGTGGTTAAAAATTAACCACTGAGATACAGAATAGGCCCAAGTATTTAAGTTAGAGCGTGAATAGGAACCAAGCACACATATACAAACATACACACAGACATCATCGTGAAAATGTTAAAATTGGATTCTAGGGACCTCAAAACGTGGTCATTTAGCAAAATCTCCATATGCGATTTTTAGCACGATCCCTAAACCTCCCTTACCCTTACCAAGGGTAGCGGGAGGTAAAAATGAATGTATTTTATGTAACTTTTTGTGTTAATATACTACTGTAAATGAAATTTAGGCCTATATGACAGTTAATAATTATGCATTTCTTATTGAAGTAATCCGATTAAGCCCATCACTAATTTTCGCATAAAATAATTAGGTAACGTTTGCGCAAAGAAAAACTGATTTCTCATGTTGCCTATATTATAGTCGGATTAGATACTCGTGAGAGTGAACATGTAGTGTTTTAGTTTTGGGGCGCGTGTGCAGAACGCCCGCCCGCAAGGTTACAAAATGTAACACGTTAGGCTATGTTTAGTTAATAATAATTATGTAAATAAAAGTTTAGTTATTAAATCCACAAGTATTTGTTCATGTCCGTAGTGTTCATCAATGTAAAGTTAAAGTGAAAGTGTATGTGCGTTCTTCCTTCTCACAAGCAGTGGACGCCAGCCATCAAAGTGTCCACCAGTCAGTAAGTGTATCATCGTTGGGGAATCATCATCCCTAGTAGCATCATTTGCAGTCAGCTTCAGAGACCCCCCCTCGTGTTACAGTGGATCAGTCGGTAGAATTGCCATCAGCATCAAAGACCCCCCTCGTGTTACACTTTTAAAAAAAGGTCTTACTTACCCAGATTAAGGTGTAAGAATATATCGAAACTTCTACTATGTAAAAGAATAAATCCTGTTTGAGTGAGATTTCGAGAAATTGCTAACATCTAAAACTACAGTCAAGAAATTTACTGCAATTTCTATAAATTTGTAAGCGTTTTTACATTTATTTTCATAAATGACCTCTAATACTACTCCATATTCGATCCGATGACAATTTCAAAATATAACCTGCAACAGAAAGTTTCTTCGCAAATTCTATTAAATTCCGAATTTACTTTAATAGCAGCAGTTTAATTAACAAAACAAAGAATAGATGGAAATAAATATAGAATTGTATCCCCACAGGTAACCTAGTCAATCTGAATTCTTTTTTTATCAATCTAAACGATTTGAAATTATAGAACAATCCATCACGAACTACGAGTAGTACCTGGAAATTCAGGAATGGAAAAGTCTGAAGAAAAATTTATAGTTTTCAGTAAGTCAAGAGAATTGGTAAGTGAAAATAAATATATTACTTCAGTTTCAATATTTTATTACCATGGTTACCTACATTTGTGATTGTTCACAAATGTATGAAACCATGGTAATAAAAGTTAATGCGCATACTTAATGAACAATAGCACAATGAAAAGCAACTTACTAAGAATTCAGTGCAGTAAAATCTACCTTGCAAGACATATGGGACAATACTCATAATATCATAAGTGGTAAATTTTTGCCGGAAATATTTTCAGATTGTTACGAGAGCCGGTTGCCTAGCAATTTATTGAGTGGCATTGACAAAAAAATCACGAGATGTCAAACGAGTCAATGTCACGAGATAAATTGGCAACAGGCTCGAGTAATGCAATAAGAAAATTTTTCCAGGATAAAATTTAACTACGAATGGTATTCGGATGACTATTTCCAAAATAAAAATCAGGTAATTTATATAATATCGCCCATATGTTTTGTAGTATTGTGTTATTCATGGATACAGAAGTTTATGATCCAAAAAAAAAAACACTTGTACGTGTTTTTGCATTATTAAATATTTACCTTCAAATATCATGCAGGAATGCGTTGTAGAGTATTCAACAATTTTTTAATACTGCGTAGTAGGAAACTTTTAAATTTTCAGAACAAGAGGGCTTTTGTGAGTTTTAACGTGTAAAAAGGATATTTAAAATGCTGAATTACTTATTCACTTAAAAAACAAAAGTACTACCACAATATGAATATTCATCTCATAGCTTGAACGCATATATTTTCGAGTAAAATGCCTTGTTATGCAAAAGGTCATAAGTTCATATTATTCATCCTAATCTTTTTAAGTAGTAAAACTATGAACCGGTTTCACATTTTTTCAAAAGTATTTTGTATGAAAGTTTACGCAATTATTTTCATATAGTAATACAAAAAAAAACAATAATTTATTGTTATTTTCGTAAATAATTAAATACAAAGATTGGCGCCAGAAATAGTCATGATAAACAACCCTCCCACTTCCGTGACGTCGGAGCACATACAGTATGTCATTCATAGCCAATAGGAAAAGAGTTTAAGTTATTTATATAAATAAAACTAGGCGATAATAAAATAAATATAATATGGCTAATATGGAAGATATTTAAATATGAAAAATAGTTACTAAACTTATAAAAAATTACTTTTATTTCATAATTTACTGCGTTAATTTTGGCTCCAGTATGGCGGACGAGTCAGCTATGTATTATCTAGAGCTGTAGTATGTACATGGGGCTCGTGGCCGAGTGTCTGGTCGCGAACCTGGGGAACCGAGTTCGATCCCGACCGACGCCAAATATTTCGAATTTTAAATGGCACTAAATTGACCTCTGTGGTGCACTCTCCACGCTAGCATTGAGTCCCCTGAGGTGACGCCTGGTAAACGCCCGCACGGTACAAATATGTCATCATCATTACCAATATCTGCGTACAAAGCGGATTGGCACACCCAGCAATGGGTAATATGCCGTAATGATATATTTATTTATTTATTCATTTGTAGTATGTATTCTGACGTCACATTTTGTTTCAGATCACGTAACGTGTTCAAAATATTACACAAATTTCATTAATTAATTGTTAAATATCTAATGGATATTTCGTGACATTTTCAAATTTGAGGCTATTTAAAGAACAATATCTTTTAAAATGTAGTAAAAACAAAATGGAAGCAATATGTCTAAAATTAGTTACACGTGATTTTCAACCAATCACGAAAGATTTTTTCATTGTTGTCAGTAATGTGTGACCCTATATTTAATTTACGCCACCATATTGGATTTTATTTGTATTTATTTTACGAGGGTGGACTGAAAAATTCGCGGCCTATCATAAAGAACACAGCACTGGACGCAAATTAAATTTGTGAGGTTATATATATATATATATATATATATATATATATATATATATATATATATATATATATATATATATATATATATACATTAAAATGTGTATTAGGTGAACCTTAAAAGGGGTCAAGTCGAATTTTAACCGGGCCGCCCCCAAAGACATTCCAAATAAATAAATAAAGATAGTGCTGGCAATGATTCCGCTTAATATTAATATTTGACCGTGCCTAAATGCACTTGATTTTTTCCATTTAAATAACATTGGGTTTTGACATATTTTGGAACTTTATTTTTTCGAAACGAATATTGGAATATATACTAGAATGATCCGAGAATATGTGGAGAAAATTTGAAGTCCCAATCATTATTCTTAAGATAATTATATCACACAAAAGATTAAAAAAGCTATATATAGCTCTGTGTTAGGACGCGAACTTTTGAATTCATCCTCATATTTTTACACCGCCATATTGAATTTTTTTCCTTTATTTGTGTTAATCCATTATTCGAATATTTAAAATTTAAATGTGACAACCAGTTTCACATTCGTGAATATAAATTTTAACGTGGAATATACTGGCGTTGTTCAAGTTTATACTTTGTTTTGCAGAGTGCTATGCAAAAGATTCATGGCACTAATTATATTATGAGCGTACTTTGTACATGAAAAATGTTTGAAAAATTGTCCTATGCTGTTGTTTTATATTATACCTCTGATTTCTAAGGGTACTTAGTTTAATTTCCTCAGAGACAGTTAGCCGCTGTTTTTATTGCTTTTTATGTTCAATGTATTTCATGCAACATTATAAGTTTTTCTTAATATTAATCCGGTAATTCTCTGTGTACACGTATTAAGATAAAAGCATTTTACTCATTACCATTACAAAATGTATATCAAGTCATATTAAAATAGCGCAATTAGGAAAATTGCAGTTAAAGGGTAATTAAACTATGAAATTTACAATATTAACAATGAGTTAACAGTTTGTATATTTAAAATAAATTGTGAAAAATTGTCAGTTATCGAGATTCGAACCCGAGACATCTACCTTGCCGGGATAGTGCTCTACCAACTAAGCTATTGACTGCTCTCCTTTCGATGGCTGAACATTTTAAATGGCCACCATTGGTATCTCGAGAACTATAAGAGTTACAATGACGGTTAAATGGGCAAACAATTTCTATTTCACAAGACAAATTTAAAGAAAAGAAAAATCATTTTTTGGAGCAGTGGTGCTCAAAATACGGGACTTAACTTTTAAATTCTAAATGAGATCATATATTTTTTATTTGCTCATTCGTTAGAGAATTTAATTCTGAATTCAGTGATATAATATTTTTATTAAAATATGGCTATAATAAGAGTGACATGAATAGAAAAAACGAATGTGTTAATTTTTTTAACATAGAATTATATTGCCATGAAAAAAACGCATGAATATTTTGATTAAGTTGACATTTATGATCACTTACAAGAACAAAACATTCACTTCTTTAGGTGAGGGCACTCTAATTCTATGTGATAAAAATAACATGTAGTTATTTTTTCCATTCGTGGCACTCTTATCTTATTATAGCCATATTTTAATCAAATTAGTATAAAACTTTACACGCATTTTTCTCAAAAAAATCGTTATGTAAGACACTAAAAATTTGATATTACTGAATTTTGAAATAAATTCTCTAACAAATGAGCAAATAAAAAATGTTCTCATTTAAAATTAAATAGTTATATCCCGTATTTTGAGAACCATTGGCCCAAAAAATATTTTCTTTTATTTGAATTTGTCTTGTGAAATAGAAATTGTTTGCCCATTTAACTATCTTTGTAGCTCTTATAGTTCTTGAGATAGAAATGGTGGCCCATTTAAAATGAACATGGTAGAACACTATCCCGGCAAGGTAGGTGTCTCAGGTTCGAATCCCGATGGCTGACAATTTTTCACAATTTATTTCAAATATGAAATTTACTTTATAATTCATAAAATATTAAATAGCACGTTATATATTTCTCAACGTCATTTACAAATGTTATAAAACGAAAATAAAGAAAAATATGTATGAATTATGCCCTCACATAATTTACGACCACGCCAAAAGTTGAACATTGCAAGAACTCTTTGACATACAGTGATTTATAGGTATATTTCGCCATACAGAGAATTAGATATTATTTTCTTTTCAATATTTGAATCTCAAAATGAATACAAAATTTTAGTTATTTAAACCTGATGGAATCGCCGAGCACCGATCAGTGTGCATTAGGTGACCGGTTGTGTTTCAGGCTAGGTTCGATTCTAAGCGACGTCCCTAGAATACGATTTTACTGTTTTTACGATGATGTCTGTATGCATGGATGGATGGATGGATGGATGTATGTATGTGTGGGTGTGTGACGATCACATAACTCCAATACCACCTTTCCAAAAATTATAATTTTTGCGTATTCCTTTTCTATACATGCTTATGAAGAGCTGATTAGATTTTGGTTATAATTGGTCGACCGGAAGTACCCTAATTTAAAGATTTTAACAGTTCTTTTTGAAAAAATGCTGTTAAATATCATTTTCGCACTCCCGAGACTAAAGAGCGATTCTAATCACTCATTTCAGGGACTAAAGTACAAATTCAGTCCCAGAGGGATTAAATATGAAAAAAATATCCCTGGGGGACTAAAGTAAAAATAAACAAGATGTTTTCATAACATCATATAGTATCTGCACTACATTTTGAGCAGGCGTTGAGTTTAAAGTTCGACAAAAATTTTGACATTTGTATTGGCAAATTGTAAGATTAATTTCTTTTACACTAATATGGTTCCATTTGATACGGGAGTGCGAAAAATAGCGTATATACCACAGGACTAAAGTGCATTCAATCCCTTAGGTGATTATTTCCCTCACTTTCGGCTCGGGAAATAAGCTTCACCCACGGGATTGAGTATGCACTTTATTTCCTGAGTATATAATATACTATTTTTCACATTTAATGTTATTATAAATATTAAATAATATTTTTTCTACAGTCTATGTACAAAGTAGCCATTTGCGCTCTCTTTTGTCAACGCAAAATGTCACTTTGCCGCTCATGCGCGACAAAGTAGAAAAAACGCTCGCTGTTCAAAATTCTAACTATGCAATGTTGAGAAATGTCACTTGTCTACATTCTTAATAGAAACGTTTAATCAGGAACTAATGGCACTGTAGTTACACATTTACCACCTTGACAAGTTAATCTGACATATAACTGCTCTGTCGGTATATAACGTAACAAAACAAAATGTCGCACTGCTGTGAAAAAAATAGGGCATTCATTTAGAAAAATGTAAGTATACAATGCTTAGATTAGATTGAAGCAATAGCTCAAGAAGAATGGAAAATAACGATAAATTAAAATTAAATATAAAATAAATTGTGTGAACAGTTGTTCTGCCACTTGAAACAAATAAATTTTTGTTATGGTGAAGGACCCCATTATGGCGACTGTAGAAAAAATCTTGTGTGTGTTTCGAGCGCAAATGGACATTGTCGATTTCGAGAGAATACCGCGCTCCTGCGTCGCGCGTCAACAACCTCTCAATCGACAATGTCCCAGTTTGCGCTCTTAATACACAAATAGCTATTATTCTCTATACGATTTGATTACATTTTATACTTCATATTCAATGTACATAGAGTTAGAAAATTATAAACAAATTTAATTTCATAAAGCAACCAGCTGTGCAATAACCATGGAAACATTTTCTATATTAAGAAAATTCTGATTAACAAATGTCAGAGTCAAGTGCAATTGACATAGTATGTTTATGTTATAATTTTACTGTAAATATATACGATCTCTTACAAGAAACTTTCTGTATTAAATTTGTACAAAATACATAGAACTGACTGAAGTTAATGGAAATATGGAATCTTTTGCAAGAAACTTTCTCTGTGGAATTTCTACAGAATACTGCAGGCCACATCAATTTTTTTATTTATTTTTCTTGTTTTAAAATCAGATGTATGTATTTATTCATGCATTTACTTTTTTCATAATATTATCTAAGTTTAATTTTTAAGGTCGTCCTTTTTAAAGTTGTATAATAATGATCTATTTTAGTGACGATTTCTGGGAATTTTAATGACATTTTCATTTTTAAATTACTCCAGCGAATACTTTTTAAAACTTCTAGAGTTAATTAGTACTTTCCGGGAAATAATTCTGAACAAATTATCCAATTTGAAATATAAAACAAATTTCCAGTTTACCTGATATTTCCTTTCAACATATACGTATAGTTTACGAAGAAACTTATATTTTGTTGAACTATATTTTGAGACTTCGAAGAAGATGAAATTATTAGAAGCATCTTGCTGTTAACTACCTCCGCGCGCCTTAGCAACCTAATTACGTCACGACATTGCCAAACAGTCGGTTGTTATGGTATCGCAACCCCCTTCCTACGTTCAGAATTCCGCTGCTGGCGACCCGCGGTGGTGACTTTGACTACTATGTTGCCAGGGATGTCTGTTTACTCTCACAATAGAAGAGAATTAAACAACGAGGCCTGAATGTTACAGGATACTAACTTAATTGCGAAAAAAGGACAGAGGATGTACATTTGTTGGTCAGATTAATTTTTAATTTACATGATGAGGCTCTAAATACGAATAATAATATAGAACCGTGTTTTTACTTTGTGTTTTTAATCTGTTTTTTCATTATTTTATTTTTGTTTCAAAATTAAAGTCAAAAATAGATATTTTCCAGTAATATTCGTATTTTAATGTTACACAAACAAATAAATATATGAGGTTTGATTAAATTAAATATAACGAGAATTTTCATTTGTTTCAAAAATAATAATTTATACATTATTAATAGTGTTCCCTTTACAATTTTCCCTATTAAAGATAAACAATATTATTTATTTAATACGTATCAAAATTTCACATGAAAAAATCTGATGTGGCCAGCACATAACCTCTCGCCAGATATTTTACCTGGTTGTACACATAAAACGAAAAATATTTTTAAATACAAATACATATATTCATGTGTCACTACAAAATAATTCTCACATATATTTGCAAAAGGATATTTTAATATAAATTATGTACAATACATACGTTTTCTTTATATAATATCCTGAATTTTTTTTCTACTTTCCTTTTCTTTATATTCGTCATTTTTTCGCAAATTCCTTATATATTCTTTTTTACGTATATACTTTTGCGTTGTTGACTTTTTATTTATTTTCATAATCTTCATAATGATGTACAAATATTTTTGACAGTGGCATACAAATATTTTTGACAGTGACATTTATGTGTCAATTACAAATATTTGAATTTCTTGCCTTGTAGTAGTTTGATCTGAGATTTTTTACAGCAAATTATTTTATATGCATTTCTTTATCTCTAAATCTATAGAAGATATAATGAATTTATATTTATCGAAAAAAGAATTTAACGTTCTTTAATATAAGTAGGTATTTACATAAATTTTCGATAAATAATATTTAGATGATTTTTTTCTTGTAACTACTACTTCCGGTTGTCCAATTGTTACCAATCAACTCTTTCCATTGAGGAATCCGTACTTAAAAATGTCTTAAGTCTTATAGTATTTGAGAAATCGTGAATCCAACATACACACACAAACACACACACACACACACACACACACACACACACACACACACACACACACACACACACACACACACACACACACACACACGCACACACACACACACCCGCCCGCCCTGATTCTAGGGACCTTAAAACGTGCTTATTCACTAAAATCTGGATATGCGATTTTTAGCATGAATACAATACCTCTCTTAGCGAGAGGTAAAAATGAGAATTAAACCGATTTGCAGATGTTTCATAATTTAAAGAGATTTCTTATAAATTTAAGTTGTTCATAACTCGCAAACCGCTCATCGGCAAAAATCGTGTAATGTCAAGTTTTTTGACAATTGTAGAAAAATTATTTTAAAAAAATTATTCTAGGCTTGGGCATAAAAAACAAAAAATGTTTTTATTCACTCTGTATAAACTATTATTCACGAAAGATGACTATTCAAGGTCATTTGTGAGCCGTCTGATATAGTATTACTTGCAGATAACTTCATTGCATTTCCAGTGGCGTAACTACCGATGTTCCGCGGAACACGGGCCCGGTGCCTCAAGGGGCCGGCACGCACGTCAAAAAATATTGTTATTTTAATAGAGCCACATGTTCCAAATATATTAAATGACTTTACATCTTTCAGCACAAAGATCATTTTCAAAATAGAAATTAGTAGAAGAATTTTAAGGGATATACAGGGCAACAACAATTATCATTATCAGACATCTATTATTTTAATAGAATACGAAATTGCCAAAACAATAGATGTATCTAACATATAGACTTTTCAGCTTCTGATTTCAGTGCGCACTAACGTGCACTGAGTTCTCGTTTTGTTTTCATCATACTCAGTTCGCAGTGAGTGCGCACTTTTGTGCACCTACTACAGGAGCAAGTGCACGAATATCAAAGCAAATAATATGGCTTCTAAAAATAAAATCATATTGACAATTGCCGGGAATTATTAGAAAGTTCTTCAATATCAGATAGTGATGAAGAGTTATTAAATCATATAATAAAACGTTCTGTTGTACATAAATATACAGGGAATTTATTTTAACGTGCAACATATGGTCAATCACTTCCATGGTTACTACACACTACTCTCAAAAATGACAGCAATGTAATATTTGTCCATTTTAAAATGCAACATACAAAAATTTGTAGTTATGTATTTTCAATACCAATTTCCAATAAATTAGCCTACATACTATTAACAAAATATCAAAACTTTAATGTAACACATCTTAACAAACTTTGGCTTACAAAAATTCTAATTTTAATGTAATAAATGTTCAAAAATACCTCTATTCACACTAAGGCAATATCCTAGTCGCTTGTAGAAAAAATTGACACCATTTGTGATGTGTTCTGGAGGTATCTCCTGCACTGCAATACTATTTATAATGTTGCATTTTAAAATGGACAAATATTACATTGCTGTCATTTTTTGACAGTACTCTGTAACCATGGAATTGATAAACCATATGTTGCATTTTAAAATAAATTCTCTGTATAAATAAAAAATAAGAATTATTTTCGTTTTCAGTTCAAAGATACTTTTCAGGCACAAAGGAGTACTCTTGAAATTCATAGATAGTTTTGAAAAACGCGCCAAAACTAATAGGCTCTCAGACTTGTACTCATTTATGGACTCGTTTTCAACTTAAACTTGCATAAGAATAGTTAGGGTCGAAACTGATTCCATGCATTTACGTCACACAGTGCACTGACACCGGGTAAGCCGAAAACGCTAATATCAACTTTTCGCAAAGAAATCAGTAAAAGCTGTTGACATAAACGTACAATATTGTCTTGGTTTCATGTTTATTTTTTGTAATATTTTTTGTTTTTTAATTAAATTTTATTTAAAAAAGTATTTTTTAAAGTGTCCTATTATGGGATCAGTAAAACTATTTTCTTATCTAAATAGGGGCCCGGATTGACTCGGGAACAAAGGCACATGGCTGCAATGTTACGCCACTGTGTATTTCGTATGCGTAGGCGTGCAACATGAAATATTTATGGACACATTTTAACTTAAAAAATAAGAGTAATTCATTTGAAAATTATGTTTCTTTCTAAATAATGCCTTTCTGAAAGATTTATGTTCTTCACTTATGTTATTGCAAAATTCAAAAACAAACGAAGGAATAATAATTTGATTTATACGTCAACGCTACTGGATAAATATTAGCACAGAGGGCAGTGTACTAGATAATTAGGTATCTGTAATTCTACGGCATACGTCATTATTATTTATAGTGTGTTAGAAAGTAATGGCACTATTTACGTATATCTGTCACATCACATAAATTAAATAGACATAGGTCAAATAATCTTTTTCTTTATAATACAAAATGTTGCTAAGCTACTGCTATAAAGTGATGTGTATTCTTTCTTTGAAAAAATGACCTTGAATAGTCATCTTTCGTTAAGTAATAGCTTACACTATTATTCACGAAAGATAACTATTCAAGGTCATTTGTGAAATGTCTGTTATAATATTACTTGCAGATATCTTCATTGCGTTCCGTATGCATTGGTGTACAACCTAAAATATTTATGAACACATTTTAACTGAAAAAATAAGAGTAATTCAATTGATAATTATGTGTCTTTCTAAATAATGCCTTTCTGAAAGATTTATGTTCTTCATTTATGTTTTTCAAAAATACAAAAACATTGACTTAACTAAGGAATAATAATAATATGGTTTAAACGTCAACGCCACTGGGTAAATATTAGCACAGAGGGCAGTGCAGTAGATATTTAGGTATCTGTAACTCTACGACATAAGTCATTATTATTTATAGTGTGTAAGAAAGTAATGGCACTATTTACGTATATCTGTCACACCACATAAATTAAATAAGCTACAGCTGTAAAGTGATGTGTATTCTGTCTTCGTACAAATAACCTTGAATACTCATCTTTCGTGAATAATAATAATACCTATATTTTAGATTTATGAAATAAAATCAATATAATTTTTGATATGACCCCTTTGAACGTTATGATATGAAAATACTTCTTCAGGAGGACAAAATATACAATTACATATTTATCAGTGTAGCAGGAAATAAATAATTTATTCTAAGTTAAAAAACAGACTAAACTTATATTATTACAAAAATATCTTGTTACTCACCACTAGTGTATTCCCGGCAGCCCCAACAACGATCAGCAAACAGTAGGCGGCAATGAGAATCTCGAAGGCGGGCTCATCAACCTTCCGATTCAACATGTACTGTTTCAGCAACTCCTGATCGATCTGACTCGCGTTTATCCATGGAATAGCGTCCGAATGGTTGCGTAGGAAATCACCCGTATAGTTCTCGTTATCCATTATAGTATAAAAGAAAGAAAACAGCGAAAATGAGAGGAAATGTGAAGAGAAAAAAGAAAATAATGTATGGCAAGATGGTTTAAAATGTCTTTGTTTTCATTACTGGTCCTCTTCTGAAGATGAAACTGAAAAAGAAAGAAGCCAATAAGAAATTGTCTGTGAGATTATATTAAAATTTAAAAATTACGATTTCAACGGTACTAATGAAATTCATATTAAAAGAACTCTTAAGCTGGCTTTAGACGATCAAAGATTTTAATCATAAGATTTTGGAACTTTACACGTTCAAAGAAACTTGAATTTACTAGAAGTTTTAGTTACTTCGAGGGATAATTTCATCATAGGTTGCATGCACTGGCAACATTCAATAATTGGTTACATTTTTAATGAGTTGCTAAAAAATAACCACTGAGTTACAGAATATGCCCATTTATATAATAATAAATATTTTTTTACTCAACAAGGATAACCTCAATTACAGAGTAAAATGACAAAAAAATATTATGGTATAGATACATATAAATATTTCATTACAATGAGAAATTAAATTTCTGATAGTAGTAAAATTCATTCCAAAAATATCAATATTCTTATTACAATTCATATAATTGTTATAAGTTATACACATTGAGACAATTGGTGAGTTAAATATAGTAAATTGTGTTATTAGGAATAAAAGTGATACTTTGTGTGGCGAGCATAGAAGTTTGCACGACGAGGGAAGCGAGTCGGACAATTGCATGCGAGGCACACAAAGACACTTTTACTCCGAATGCACACATTAATTTTTTTTTTTCAAGCGCACTACTTTGCTTTTTATTTGCTAATTATATGTAGTTTCTATGCCGCCGGCGTAGAAATTAACTATTTCTATCTTGTGAATCAAGTCACAAAAAATTCCATTTCTACGACGTTTGAAAAATAGTATATTGTGCTATTAGGAGTAAAAGTGATACTTTGTGTGGCGAGCATGGAAGTTTGCACGACGACCGAAGCGAGTCGGATAATTGCATGCGAGGCACACAAAGACACTTTTATTCCAAATAACACATTAAATTTTTTTTTCAAACGTACTACTTTTCTTTTTATTCGCTAATTCTATGTAGTTTCTATGGATACTTATTTATTTTATTTCTACTCCGGCGGCGTAGAAATTAGGTATTTCTACTCCGGCGGCGTAGAAATTAGCTATTTCTACGCCGCCGTCGTAGAAATTTCCAGCGGAGTAGAAATGAAACTTCTACCTTGTGAATCAGGTCACAAAAAATGCCATTTCTACGACGTTTGAAAAAAAAAATATTTGTTCTAGGACATCTGTATGAAAAAGTAATTTGTAGACGAGTATATGCTTTAATGGAACGTGAATATTTATTAGAGATAATAAAGCTATATCATCTATTTGATTTTTAATTAATTTGTGTTCTGTAGTAGTGATCCTGCGAGATTTAGTGATGTGGATGTGTGGCAATAGAATCAGTTTTAATTTTTTATTATTTTTTTATAATTTATTCAAAAGGACGTTTCGATGCTGGTCCAGCATCATCTTCAGCTTCGTAACGAAATATTTATAAATATAAATTGTTAAATAACAATATTTTTTACATAAAAAAACTTTTTTTCCATTACAGAAAAATGTGTCAAGAACACACATCATTTAATTAATTTGTATAAAAGTAGTATGAAAATTTTCTTACAACTCCATACAGTTATTTGTAAATTCGCATAAGAAATTTGTTATGTATTCTCTTGACACTATTTATTGCATAATTTACATCATTAAACCATATTATTATCCAATATTCAATTTTTGATCCAGCAAAAACATCAAATATCTTTTTTAAAAGTAGGAATTATTTTATCAAGATGTGATTTTCAGGTTAAATTTGTGGAAAAATTTATTCTTAGATCTTCTATAGTAATAAGTTGATGTCATTTCTTTTGTAATTATAATATTGTGTCGGTATAAATTTTTTTTAAAAGTCATTGTAATACATTTGTTGAAATGTAAATCATTTTGCACTGACCACTGATATGATTTATTTAAATTGATTTGAAAATCAAACGAATCATTAACAGAATAAATTTCCTTAAATATTTTAAGGACAAAATAAGCAAGAGGGGGCCTAAAATGGACCCTTGCGGTATTCCACTTGAAGAAATGAAGCAGCTAGATTGATTATCAAATAGCCACTGTTACCACTCTTAAATTAACAAATTTGACCAAGCTATATTGCTTGCGCATATATTGATTGCGCATGCGCATATCATTTTTTATACTCTAACGCTTAGTCATTCATCCTGTTTATCTCTTACTAAGAAAGGTATTGAATTCATGTTAAAAGTCGCAAATCCAGATTTTAGTGAATAAGCACGTTTTAAGGTCCCTAGAATCCGATTATAACATTTTTACGTTGATGTCCGTGTGTGTGTGTGTGTGTGTGTGTGTGTGTGTGTGTGTAACAAAATGTTGGATCCACAATTTCTCAAATACTATAAAACTTAAGACATTTTTAACTACGGATTCCTTAATCTAACAATAATGGGAAGAATGGATTAAGTTTTGGTAACAATTGGACAACCGGAAGTAGTAGTTACAAGAAAAAATCATCTAAATATTATTTATCGAATATTTATGCAAATACTTATATTAAAGAACGTTAAATGCTTTATTCGATAAATATAAATTCATTATTATATCTTTTATAGATTTAGAGATAAAGAAATGCATATAAAATAATTTGATGTAAAAAATCTTAGATCAAACTACTTCAAGGCAAGAAATTCAAATGTTTGTAATTGACACATAAATGTCACTGTCAAAAATATTTGTATGCCACTGTCAAAAATATTTGTACATCATTATGAAGATTATGAAAATAAAAAAAAAACGTCAACAACTCAAAAGAATATACGTAAAAAGGAATATAAAAGGAATTTTCGAAAAAATGACAAATATAAAGAAAAAGAAAAGGAAAGTAGAAAAAGAAAATTTCAGGATATTGAATAGAAAGAAAATGTATGTATTGTACACAATTTATATTAAAATATCCCATAGATTTTGCAAATATATGTGAGAATTATTTTGTAGTGAGACATGAATATATGTATTTGTATTTAAAAATATTTTTCGTTTTATGCGTATAAACAGGTAAAATATCTGGCGAGAGGTTATGTGCTGACCACATCAGATTTTTAACTTTTGTATTACAATTTCTAAGACCTGTATCTAAGTATTTACCTCCTTGAAATGTACCACTTGAAAGCCCCACCTTAAATCTACAAATAGGACCAATCATCTCATTTTGATAGAAAAGGGCATTCATCCTTTTTTCCCTGACTCGTCACACATATTAAAAGTTTCATTTTATTTTTTGGAAAAAGTTAGGTCACCTATCTTGTGCTGACATTTATTTGTTATGAAATGTACGAAAACGATTGTTACGGAAAGCTCCAACCTTGATAAGATTTCTTTCAGCTTCAGGCATTTATCACAAGCAGTGATAGATACGACACATTTTTGCAATCTTCACTTTCACTGGTCGCTCACTGTGAGCGTCTTCATCATTGTCCTCACTTCTCAGGCGAAACTGTTTAGTTAGTTTAGCCCATTCTTTCACGGTAAAATATTAAGTAGAAGCTTCCTCATAAATATCATCCCATTGACCAATTGCTGGTTAATAACATTTGGGGAAAGCCTTTCCTTGGTTGAGAACTTTATAATTAGGTATAGATACTAAACAAAACTCACCTATCTTTATTTTAGATAGCAGCTGTTTTCAGGGTTATAGCATAGCTGGCTAATATATGATATTTAATTTCTTTATAATTTTTACCTCCAGCTACCCTTGGTAAGGAAGGTATAGGGATCGTACTAAAAATCGAATAAAGAGATTTTGGTAAATGATTACGTTTTAAGGTCCCTACAATCCAGTTTTAACATTTTTACGATTGTGTATGTGTGTGTGCGTGTGCGTGTGCGTGTGCGTGTGCGTGTGCGTGTGCGTGTGCGTGTGCGTGTGCGTGTGCGTGTGCGTGTGCGTGTGCGTGTGCGTGTGCGTGTGCGTGTGTGCGTGCGTACGCGTGTGCGCGTGTGCGCGTGGGTGCGTGTGAGCGTGTGCGCGTGTGTGCGTGTGTGCGTGTGTGCGTGCGTGCGTGCGTGCGTGCGTGCGTGCGTGCGTGCGTGCGTGCGTGCGTGCGTGCGTGAGTGCGTGCGTGCGTGCGTGCGTGCGTGCGTGCGTGTTTGGATCCTCCACTCTAACTCAAATACTACCAATCAGAAAATTTTGTTACCGTGTATTTCGAACTTTTTTTTTAATGGAAAGAGCCCATTAGATTTTTGTGAAAATAACCGGAAATGGCACTTTACTATAAGCTCAAAATAGTTTTTCTTCGAATAATACCTATAAAGGTTTTTTTCGAGATTAATGTTATTATAAAAATTGAATATTATTAAATTTTCTATAGATTTGCATTGATACTTTTCTATATATTATAAAATTATCTATAATTTAAATCCCAGAGCCCACGCTTTAAATAAACAAAACGCAGTTATTCAAATGTATGTAACTGACAGATAAATGTCACTACCAAAGAACTAATCATTTCAAAATAATATTAGTAACGTTTTAAAAAGAAAAAAGTAAATAGAACAATAGAAAAGGAATTCAATACAGTTTCCAGCATAAGTAAATATGTAGGTATGTATTTAGATTAATAAAAATTAACGATTTACTAAAATATTTAAGCTAATCCTCATTTTTGGATTAGTAAATTCTATTCTATCCCGAAATTTAAAATTAATTTTCATTTTATTATAGCTCCGGTGGCTCAATGGTTAGAGGAACGCCTCTTGTCATGAGTGCCCTCGGAGCTATGGGTTCAAATCCCACTAAGGCATGGATGTGTGCGAATGTGAACTCACTCTGTAATTGGGATTTAATCCTGTTGAGGGGTTTAAAAAAAGACAGTTACGTAGATTAGACTATATTTTAAGAAATAAACTGTCAATATTAGAGTAAAATTCGCTAATCCAAAATAAGGATTAACTTAATCTTTTTGTGACTCGGGCTGTAAATAGCGGGAGGTACCCTGATGGCCACACCAGATTTGTTAACTCTATATCCATTTAACATGAAGTATAAAATCGTATAGAGAATGAAATATTCTTTAATATTTATAATAACATTAAATGTGGAAAATTGATATTTAACATCGTTTTTTCAAAAAAACTATTAAAATCTTCAAATGAGGGTACTTCCAGTTGACCAATTATAATTAAATCTATTCATATGGATGTAACGAAGAAGAATACGACAGAATTATAATTTTTGGAATTGTAGTACTGGAGTCATCGTAGGCGAAAATTTTGTCACACACACACACACACACACACACACACACACACACACACACACACACACACACACACACACATACACACACATATCATCATCATCATCATCATCATCATCATCATCACCATCATCATCGTCATCATCATCATCGTAAAAATAGTAAAATCGTATTTTAAGGACCCTAAAATGTGCTTATTCATCAAAAACACACCACCGTATTTTTTAACCAAAGACAATACCTTCCTTATCTACCTAGGGTGCGTTCCAAAACCTTACTCTGGGGTATCGGGTTTGATAAATTTCGTTCCAAAATTGTTGCGCTTACTCTGAGAGTTTACGTTATAAACGTTTTAAAATTCGGAGTACGCACTCTAGAGTTTACTCTTTGTACTCTGCTACGCTAGTAGGGTACGAAATACTCCAAGGAGAATTTGCGTGTCTAGTAATTGATGATTATTTATCTCATAAAAAAGTCATTTGAAATACATAATTATTAATTGTAAAAAAATGTCTTGATACAACAAAAGTGCACATGTCGTATCAAAAAGATATTTTCTTATTTTTAAGGTTATGTTATCTTATTTACTCAAAGCCGTTCATAAATACTCCAGCAAATATGGTCAAGTGACCGTACTCGAAGTAGGTTATCCACTTACTCTTTATCTTTGTTTTGGAACGCACCCTTAAAGGTGGAGGAAGGTAAAAACAATGACGTCCGTGCCCATAAATCTAAGTGTTCGTCAGCATCCCTCCTCAGTCAACAAGTCAGTGAGAGAAAAAGAGGAAGTGTTTGTGGTTCTCCCTTTTCACCAAATCGTGGACGCCAATCATCCGTTCGTTAATGTGTCATCGTTGGAAAACAAGTAAGCAGTAATCATCAGTGTTACAATTTCTATGGTTCAAATTAGAATTTATTTAGTGTATCTGGATGTTTCATTACTCTAACATTAATGAGTTATAAACTATGCGGAGACATTAGTGTAGGTTAATAAATGCCGGATACTGGACAATATTGCATAATTATTCAGGTAACGTTGTTACTGTTATTAGCAAGTTAATGTTCAAAATTAATACTAGATGAAAATTTCAAACCAGGGTAAAATTACGAAACAGGATATCAGATTTAATTAGTCCACTCTCATACTCGTATAATGTCAACTGCGGTTAAGTGCAGTATGAAAGTTAATTAAATTGTATTCTGTTACCGCTCTAGTTATATGGATGGCGACAAAAGTCTATCGAAGCTATCAAATATCACATTTGCCTTGGAGTAGGTATGCTTTGCCCGTTTTATTTTTTTAGAGCAATTGAAGGCGGAATAGAGATCAGATTTTCATTTAATGTATGTTGCCCACAGTTGCCGTGTGTATCGTAGGTTGCGTTACAAAGGCAATAATGATGTTTTGAACCTTGATTGAATTTTGATGACCAATACAGGGGAATTTTATCTTCTTTTCCCGTAATTTTTTTAAAATATAAATTGATAAATGGGTAACATCAAAGGGAACAAATTATAGCTAATTTATTTTATTATAGGTTATAAAGTTCCTTAAATTTAACACAAGGCACATGAACGACACAAAATTGGGTTAAAATTATGCATTGTCAATACTATCTTTATTTTTTTACCAACTAAATGAGCTTTTGCTAGCTTATTTATACAATTTTTTATCTTCTACTACCCTAGAAAAGGTTTAATATGTACTAGTTTATAAATATATCTATTAAAATATTTAAATTATAATACTTGACAAATTTCACAAAAATTTTAGTCGATTATCGTAGATTGGTCCATTCAACCAGATATGACCTCTGCAAAAAATGCCAGTAACACGCATTCGGCTTCGTTCGGCGCATGTTAAGGTGGATTTATGCAGTCTACTTTTTATTTTACTTTTTTTTTCTTTTCGCTTTTATTTTTACTTTAAGTTTGGTACTTTACGCAGCTACTTTAAAGCATTCAATATGCATGCGCAGATGTGATTTTTCTGGCATATAGTGGTGTAAATAGATAAATATATCGTAATAAATGGACAAGAATATAATAATTTGTGCATTTCTTTTGGCCATTTTATCATTGAATAAAATATCTGTTTTATCATATAGGTGGGGATATTTTTGAATTAATTCATAATAAACAATCTTGTTCTTTACTGATTTTTCGTTTGCATAACCTAAAACCTGCGCACAAAAACAAATACACAACACGCTGACGTTTGTGAAGTGGAGCTCATGCGCAGTTGTGATATTCTTTTACTTTAACGGTCTTAAGTTGGTCAACTTAAGGTCTTAAAGTAAAATTAAAAGTGTGCATATAAAGCAGTACATTATTAACACACATTTAACTTTTATAAAGTAAAAGCAAAATAAAAAGTAGGCTGCATAAATCCACCTTTGGCACAAGCCTTCGGCTGGCCGCCATTGAAGGAATTGAGTTCTAAACCTTTAGGCAGGGATGCTCCAACTTTTACTATCGGAGATCGACCATAAAACTTTTTGGCTTTTAGTGAATAAGCACGTTTTAAGGTCTCTAGAATCCGATTATAACATTTTTACGATGATGTCCGTGTGTGTGTGTGTGTGTGTGTGTGTGTGTGTGTGTGTGTGTGTGTGTGTGTGTGCGGTGCGTGCGTGCGTGCATGCGTGCGTGCATGCGTGTGTGTGTGTGGATGTTGGATCCAAGATTTCTCAAATACTATAAAACTACAGACATTTTTAACTACGGATTCCTCAATCTTACAATAATGGGAAGAGTTGATTAAGTTTTGGTAACAATTGGACAACCGGAAGTAGTAGTTACAAGAAAAAAATCATCTAAATATCATTTATCGAAAATTTATGTAAATACTTATATTAAAGTACGTTAAATTCTTTATTCCATAAATATAAATTATTATTATTATATCTTCTGTAGATTTAGAGATAAAGAAATGCATATAAAATAATTTGACGTAAAAAATCTCAGATCAAACTACTTCAAGGCAAGAAATTCAAATGTTTCTAATTGACACATAAATGTCACTGTCAAAAATATTTGTATGTCACTGTCAAAAATGTACAGCATTATGAAGATTATGAAAATAAAAAAAGTCAACAACGCAAAACAATATACGTAGGTAAGAAAGAATATAAAAGGAATTTGCGAAAAAAATGACGAATATAAAGAAAAAAAAGGAAAGTTGAAAAAGAAAATTTCAGGATATTGAATATAAAGAAAATGTATGTATCGTACATAATTTATATTAAAATATCCCATAGATTTTGCAAATATATGTGAGAATTATTTTGTAATGAGACATGAATATATGTATTTGTATTTAAAAATATTTTTTGTGTTATACGTACAACCAGGTAAAATATCTGGCGAGAGGTTATGTGCTGGCCACATCAGATTTTTTTACTTCCAAATAGAATAATGATCAGACATACGTTTCTCTGTTCATAGCCTACTTCGAGTTAGGAATTTTTCTGAACACACTGTAATTATAAATCCAATAGTAAGTACGATATCGGTGCTGTGAATAGCTCTGTTCGTTAGCAATTCAGGCAAAGCTGTGTCAGTGCAGTGCAGGGTGGTGTAGTTAGAATGGGTGTACACTGAAGACTGAAGTAACAGTGAGTAAGTGAGAACTGTCATTTATATTTCCATTGTATACATCATTATATTATCCATTTCTTCCATGATTGACAATCACTGCAGAATAACACGCTATATTTATATCTTATAAAATGCTTATTTTATTGTGATTTCTTTACATTTATCCCCACTACAACTTTCTGCACTCTTTACACTACCTCGCGAAACAGTGCAAATAAGTTAGTTCTAGTTGGTTCTAGTTCTAAAATGGTTGTCAACGAAACTGCACACTTTGTCAAAAAACACGCTAGTGTAACAAAGTTAACACTAGTGTAACAAAGTACATGCCAACCACAGACTCAGTGCCGGATCAAGCCAGCGCGGGGCCCGTAGCAAATGTGAACAGGGGGCCCTTGAATTGCATTACGTATTATAATTTAAGATGTAAATAAAACAAAACATTTACAAAAAGGATTTTCTTGATTTAATGTGGGCAAAATTAGAAATTACACTCGACAAATCAATATTTTTAAGTAGATCATTTTATATATTCATAATAGTGAGGTCATTCAAACGGTCTTGTCCCATCGTGCTCCTTGACAAATTTTTAATTCTCTTTAATGTTGAGAAAGAACGTTCTCCGCTGCAGTTTGTGATCATCAAACTCAAATAAATGCGTAACACTATTTCTAAATTTGGAAAACACGAGTCCAATGAATTTTTTGTGGCCGATAGTATGAACGGTGATTAAGGGTGATAGCGAGCATTTGACTAGCATTGTTTTATCTCTGTCAATCGTTAATAGATTATTTTAGAGAAAAATTCTTCAAATAAAAGATGCGAGAAATTAATTTTTCTATAAGTATTATTTGAAGTATTTTCCTCTAAAAGGATCCATAAACGAATGACAGAGATAAAACAATGCTAGTCAAATGCTCGATAATCACCCTTAATCAGTTGTTCGTACTGACGGTCTATGCCCAAACAAAAAACTGGATGATTAAAATTTAGTGCCTAATGTGTACTCAAAAAAGTACTTCTCAAATCGCTGGTGTTTTGGTATGATAAGGGAAAAATGTTAAAAACTGAAGCAACTTCGGGAAATAATTCTATCGAGAAATTTTATTAAATCCTGTTTTGACAACTACCAAAATTTAGTAAATATTATCAAAAAATCATATATAAAAAATCAGGTTTTTATCTTATCTACAAATGAAAGCAAATTGAGTTAAGAAGAACCTATTTTCATCAATGCAGCCCCATAAGCAATTTCGCGTCACATCGCCCCCGTTAATGTTCGGTTCTAAAACCTACATGTCTTGTTTTTTGAACTTTGTACAGTAGGTTGGTATATGCACACAAAAGTTAGCTACTTACCAAAAACTTCAGAGCTTATCGTTCTCGTCGTTTTCACTGTTTTGATATTATATAGAATTTTACTATTATAAAAAGTGGTATTGTACTGATTTTGTACTAGTCCACAGCGATCAGCAAAACAGAATTAATAACACAAAAGCACGTAAAAACTAAGACACTATAACACGACGTAAATAGTCCAATAACAAAAAATAACAACAAATTTCACTCTTAAAAGAAAATAAACTTATGTAATTGTGGTAGGAAAGAACGACTGAGTCGACATGCTCGGGTTATACAGACAGCTCGAATCTAAAACAATATTAGGGGATTACACCTGTAAGTAATGTGGTGTTGCCAACTTGTAGCATAATAATGTACCTATACTATTACAGTATGGCCTGCGTTCACTTTGAGAATAGCTACTAGGCGTGTGGCTTATAATTTTTGATTTGTAGTTTTTTTGGGCAAAGGCGCGGGGCCCCCCAAGGCGCGGGGCCCGTAGCATTTGCTGCCTCCTGCTACATGGCTAATCCGGCACTGCACAGACTATCTATACCTAACGGCAACAGACACGACAGATAGTGTTATTTTTAAAACTGCAGTTACGCAGCGCTAACTACCGACGGTAGGGTAAATTAAAACCGTTAGACGCGGGATTTCATTGAATTGTCAGCGGACTGATGCCAACTAACAGAGCTAATATGCCTTCAGTTCATAGACAAGTTTTAGGAACGTATAATTAAATTATTATTTTTCTTGTAAACTGCTGCAATGTATGTATGGCAAATATTTAAACAATTATTCATAACCTATGTATCTGACATTTTTATGGATGACTCTAATTTATACGCGAAATAAAATTTTAACAATAGAGATTAAAATTCAATTAATTGTACTTCTATATTCCAGTTTTATATTAACGAACTGCATATTTAAAAGTTCCATTAAAATATTCGATTATATGACAAGTTCTTTGTTTCAAATTCAATATATAATTCCCTGAAACGAAAAACATTTGTCATGTCTGAAACAGTTTGAAATGTTAGAATAAAATATATTTCTGCAGTGTATCAGCATATGAAATATGTTTTTAGAGTATATTTTATTTTATTGACAGATATAAATGATTTTAAATGTCAAAAAATAAATAAAACATGATGTGTAAGATTGACAAGGCTGACAATTTCAATTTATTCATGCTACTAAGCTGAAATAAATACTTTACTAATATTGGGGTAATCGGGGAAATAATAATAGTTAAAATCGGAAAGAATGGGTTTTATTTGAAAATAATAATTTATATGCTAATTCTGAGCAAATCTATAAAAACTGTAAACAAATCTGTAAGGCCTGTAACATGGTACGATCAAATTGCAATTCTAATCACATCTGTACTTTACAGAAAATCTGTAAACGTTTACAGTTCTCGTAAATTCTTACGGTGAGAGATACCTTGGCTGTAAGCTTACAGATTATTATTAATAAAAAGGAGTGAGCAACAACGGTTAATAATTTTTTCTACTCCCACTTGAAAAACTTATCATTTCTTCACAATCTGCTGAATGGATATGTAGGCAATAATACTAGTTAACTGAACGGATATAATTTCATATCCATTCTAGGACGAATCACAAATCTCGTAAGTCGTGTAACCTAGGAAACTGTCTATTCATGTATTACAAGATTAAGAAGAACGATGCAAAAAATGTCACATTTGACATTTCAATGTTGTCATTTAGATGGCAATATTTTCGGTATAAGAAGAGATTTGAATAATTTAATCACAATTAACTGAATTATATTATGAATTAGTTGTAAGTATTGAAAAAGAACTTATAAAAAAAGGGAATCAAAACGGTATGAAATGTCACATTGGCAAGTCAAGGTTATCCTTTAGATTTGGCAATAAAAAATCGTAAGTAGTATTTAAAAGTATTGTATACTTATAAAATAAAATATTATTTTAATAACAAATGTCATTAAGAAAGTCTACAAAAACAAGTATATAAAATGGCATTAATTAATAATGTTCAATAAAATTTCAAATTTCTGTAGTTCATATTTTCCTTCATTTCGTTATTCGTAGAAAAAGTATGCTGAAAAACTCGAGTGGAATGTCCATATCGCATTCGGATGATTCAACAATCCGCCTACGGCGTTGTGCTCAAACTTCATCCTCATGCGATATGGACATCATATCTACTCTTGTTGTACAAACTACTATATTGGGCACTTTGTTAGAGAAATTAAGTTAATTCTTATAATAAAAGTCATTTCAGTAACTTTTTTTTTACAAAATTAGTAATGTAATTGAAGTTGTAAATCTGTTATAATTTCCTATAAATTTGGACGAATTTGGAGAATAAAGGTGCATTCACAAATGAAAATTAGGTTTATGGGTTTTGTTTAGGTAAGTAAGTCATTCATAGATGTAAGTTTAAATTACCTGAAAATTAGTTTTGATATGTACAGACATCTGTGTGTGTGTAAATGCTTCAAAAACAAGATTAAAATATCGGAAGAGCAGTAGGTACTGAACAAGATACCTGTGCGCCGTGAAACTGTTATTCGCTTGGCATTATTGGTTATGTTTCAGCAATTAAGTTATGACATTCTCCATGTTCTTCTTGCATTTGTTTAAAAAGCCGAATCCACCAAGTGGATACTAAATAAAGATGGCTGTATATATCTATATCATTTCAGACTCGATCTCATTGGTGAAGTTTGTGACGTTAAACTAAATCATAAACCTAAAGTTTGGACCTTGCAATGTTTAGCTTTATGATTCGGATTTAGAGACCCTAAATTCTGATGTGTGAATGGAGTCATTACATAATATGCGGCCAAAGTCTTTAAATCTAAAGTATAAACCATAAATCTAAACCTAATTTTCAATTGTGAATGCACCTTTTACGTAGAGAAATCAAAAGTAATTAGCATAGCTAAGGAGGTAGGATCCGCAAACATACGGTTAGAAAGAGAGAAGGTAGATAAAGTAAGCTCCTTCAAATATCTTGGAAGTTGCAAATATAGTAACATAGAATGTCAATAGTAAAGAAGATAATCGCCCAAGGAAAGATAGTCTTCACTTTGTAAATACTTCATATAGAGTATTGTGTTATTTGGGTGCAAAACATGGGTATTCAGGAAGAAGGAGAAAAGAATGAATGAAGAAGAGAGTAGAATTTTAAGAGAAATAAGACAAAGGAAGGTCAGTTGCATTGAGATATTTTAAGGGGAGTTTGTCTTCAGAAAATTAAAATTGAAAGTAAAATGTATGGGAGAAAAGGTAGAACGTATTTTGGAATATTAAAATTTGTTAAAGGCGGATAGAAAGAGGCGCAGGACTATTGTTTGGAGGTAGCATTTCCGCAGAAACGTTGATGGTATTATTTTTTACGCATAATCGTCTTCTAAAATTGACAGATATATTTCATTCTGTTTTTCGGCAATATTAATAGTCTATTAATTAATAATTAGTAATTTCGGCTTAAAACAATAAATCCTGATTTCCACCGAATGTTTAATGCTTAATGCATAATAGGCGATGTGCACATTTTGAGCGTCAGCGTCTGTAACGGCTACATTGGCATTTTTGGGGACCGAATCAATTTTGACATTTCGGGAAAGTGATACAATTTTATTTTGAGTTGTTGCTATTGTGTATAAATATTATACAACATATTATATTGAAATGAATAAAGAAAATATTTAAAATGCTATATATGTGATGTGACAAACAAAAAAGTCAAAATACCAGCGAAGGTACTGTGGCAGAAAATATAATTTTTCTCATAATATGTGCGATTTCTGTAAACCATTTTATCATATTTAAATTTATATTATAATTTATAATATTAGTTAAATGTTACAAGATGCAAAATACATGGAAATTGAGATTAAAAATGAATAATTGGAAAGAAGAAAATTTCTACATATCACGATATCAGTGTATGATGTTAGCATCTTTCTTTTATATTCGCAATAAATGAAGAAGATTCTTCATTGAAAATATATCAGGCTCTAAGTGGAATCAGTTGTACTAGCTCTGAAAATAAAATACACGAAAAATACGAACCATGTGAATTTCTACCTTTAACATTAACATTACATGTACAAAATCTATAATAAATAGACGAATTATGTCAAAATAGACTTCTATTTCATACAACTGTAAGTATTATACAATTATAATACAATTTTCTGCTTCTTGTATTATATTTTGTTCAAATATTAACTTAAGAAACACATTTTTATATAATTCATTATTGCAATCAGACGACTATTGCTGGAATTTTATTCATACGATAAGTATCTTTTACAATGTGTTCCTCATATAA
>OY720448.1:81710011-81735011 GCA_963082715.1 Harpalus rubripes
CAATAATGGGAAGAGTTGATTAACTTTTGGTAATAATTGGACAACTGGAAGTAGCAGTTACAAGAAAAAAATTATCTAAATATTATGTATCGAAAATTTATGGAAGTACTTATATTAAACAACGTTAAATTCTTTATTCGATAAATATAAATTCATTATTATATCTTCTATAGATTTAGAGATAAAGAATGCATATAAAATAATTTTATGTAAAAAATCTCAGATCAAACTACTTCAAGGCAAGAAATTCAAATGTTTGTAATTGACATATAAATGTCACTGTCAAAAAAATAAATATTTGTACCTCATTGAAGATTATAAAAATAAAAAGTCAACAACGCAAAAGAACATACGTAAAAAAATATAAAAGGAATTTGCGAAAAAATGACGAATATAAAGAAAAAGAAAAGTAGAAAAAGAAAATTTCAGGATATTGAATATAAAGAAAATGTATGTATTGTACATAATTTATATTAAAATATTCCATAGATTTTGCAAATATATGTGAGAATTATTTTGTAGTGAGACATGAATATATATGTTTGTATTTAAAAATATTTTTTTTGTTTTATGCGTACAACCAGATAAAATATCTGGCGAGAGGTTCTGTGCTGGCCACATCAGATTTTTACTATTAAACTTATAGAAGAGTTATAACTTTAAAGTAAACATGTTTAATTGTTTCTCATACATATAAAATATTTATGTTGACGTGTTTAAAGTTTATAAATAAACAAAATTTACTTTCAAGTCACAGTATGAGGTTTATAATATTTTCATATCACATGCATAATTTTCACGAACCACATGTAAATTTTGATGGTAAATATTTTATATGTCATTGCAGTAGACATGCAAATCTGCTTACTAAAATTATGCGAAGTTGAAGCTCTACCGACTAAAATTAAATTCTGACGATATAATCTCATTTAATCCTTGTAGAAAATAGTTGTTTACGAGTTAACTGTTGTTAAACATGACGTTTCGTTTTGTTAAAGTTAAAGGAAAGTTTGAAGAACAATAATTAAATGGAACATCTTAATTGACAAAATAAAATCTAAACTGGAAAAAAGCTTAGTTGCACGTTCAAAGTTTTATAAGTGAAAGAGTGGTTTGGGCAGAGAATTTTGTATGTATAGAAAAATACTCGTATTATGTATCAGTAGTTTTACTTGAATGAATATTATTGTAGGTATGGAGATTATTTAGAAAAAGTACCAACATATTTATGTATCAAGTTGGTAAGGGAGGTATAAGGATCGTGCTAAAAATCGCTGTCCAGTATAAATAGTTTAACAACTACTCTAATGCCAGGTTTCATCAACATCACATAAATCTCCAAATAGCTTATTCGTCGAATAAGAGAAATATGACGGTATTTATTCTAGCTGTCATCTTTTGATGCGATATTTTTCACTTATTCGACGAATAAGCTATTTGACGATTTATTTGACGGTGCTGAAACCGGGCACAAATCAAGGGTCGCCAACCCAGCGATCGCGAGCTATCGGTAGCTCCCGTGGATATTTCCGGTGGCTCACAGGCAAATCCCAAAAGTAATATTGAAGATATTTAAAGAATAATATTTTTATAATTTAGTACTTACATCTCATATAAAAATTCTTGTAAGTCCTATTGTTCATAAAATTCTATACCCTTTCCCAAACCCCCTTAATCTTCCAGAAACACCACACTACCTAACAATTAACCTACATGAAGAAAAATGTCTGGGTCGGTCAGGAAATAACGTCATTTGTTAATTTCCCGTACACTGCAACACCGCTAATCCGATCCGAGTAAATAATGCATCTTGGTGTCTAGTTGTTTGTAAGCTGCTGCCTCTGAGCGTTATCCATGCATGGGCAAACATGCCGGATAAATCTGCGATGTAACCGAGCTCTAATCGGAAGAAACAGCCTCGTTAATAGTTAAAATGGAGGAAATATGTTACAGGTTTCACTCGGGGTTGTGTTAAAGTCATTGGTGATGATTTATTTATCTAGTTCTGTAATAGTAAAGAGGGTAAGGGTACAGAGTGCAAAAAAGGTAGAACGGTCCAATTCAATAGTAATGAGTTCCTGTTAGTTCTGTGTAGAATATGGGATAGTTGTACTTGTGTGTGTAACTATTTTCACTACATTTAGGTATACATTTGGCACTCAAGTTTTGACATTAATTGTTTTCAGTGATATTTAGAATTACTTATACTGAAATCATTTATTAATAGAAAATTATTCATTAATAAACGATTTTCTATAGAATAACGAAATCCACAAATAAATGTTCAACAGTAAAATGGATTTATTTTCGATTGGCATACAAAATATTTTCCAATACATACCTTTAAATTATTTTTTAATGAGGTAAATTTAAAGATGATATTTGTGAATGCCATGCCACGATTTTAACACAAATTTTGTTGGTTGCTATTGATATGTAATAAGGTATTCCACCATTTTTTTATATAATTTTATAAGAAAGTATAAGTAAAACTAAGACTATTGGTGAAAATCCGGTGAAAAAATTCCTACTAATAAGCGATTTATGATCTCCCGAAGTTTGAAAATATAGTTGTGGCATCACGAATATAAATTTTTATATACAACTGTTTTCTTCGTGGATCTAAAATGTTCTTGAAATGTATGTTATTTTTAAATTATATTTATAAAAAACAAATTAATATTATAAATTATAACACTGTACAAGTCTACATGCTTTATAATTGCAAGTGTACCAAAATTATTAAGTTTAATGCAAGAAATTTATATTCAAATAATAACTGTTTGAGAATTGCACTACTGGACTGATAGCCACGCCTCCGCTATTTGAATATCTCTACTTCCATTTGTAGTAGGCTCCGCCCCTAACTGGGTATTCGTTATATATTTATAGACCGTCTTTGAGTCGCCAATGAAAATGTATATGGATTTCATATGAGTGACGAACTGCTAAAACAAAAACCTCCTTATTTCCGAAGTATTTCAATTATATCATTTTATTTCTTTATTAATATTCATTGATAAGCATCAACTTTCACTATTTTTTACTAATTTTTCTTAATTCGATTGAGCTGTAATCCCCTATTACAAAGTGATCCAGTATTATTGAAGATCACGTGACATGAAAAAGTTCTGATTATGATCAAAATTATCTTCCATGGAAAAAAAATGAGTATCAATTTACCGGTAATGTCAAATTATGGTACCTATATTACCGACATTTGGAAAAGTCAACGGCGTTACGTATTTTGAATCTTTTGACGTACAGTTTGTTTTTATCTTTTAAAATTAAAATGATATTTATTCAAATCGTTATGTTAGTTTGTGTTTATTTTGGCAGCATATTTTTGTTCTGAGAGGAATGATTGAAATGAGTGATAATATGTACGCCAATGCAATCTGTCAATCGTATTTCAGTATAACAATGATGCGACAAACAAAAAATCAGAACGAGGCGGAAACTTCAATCATTCTGGATCACTTTGTATTTTAAGTAAAAAATCTGATGTGGCTAACACCAAACCTCCCGGTATGTTTAGCACACGTGAGCATGTCTTTTTCTCACTTGTCCAGTTGGCGCACTCGCTTAGCTCGTGCGGTCAATTTCTGGCGCGTGAGAAAAAGACATACTTTGCTCACTTGTACTAAAAATAGCTATTGTTATTTTATTATCAAGAGTGTTAATACATGCCATTAATAACCGGAACATGTTAATACATCAATAGAGGTCACTAATAAACGAATGCCTCATCATTAAAATGTTGCTCCAGTAATGATATATCAAACTAGAATAATTAATGAAATACATTCAAGAATATATGAACAGTTTAAACTTTTGTTTGTGAAAAATTATTTGTAATTATATTAAGTTTGTTCTAACAGAAAGTGTAGAACCATTCAGAACGTTGTTCAGAATTGATTAGAATCCATGCGCGAACTTATCGTTCTATAACTGATTTGACTAGTGTTGGAACGATTTAGAAGGGTTGAGAATTTTGTTTGTATATACTAACCTGCAAAATTACACTTGTCAGAAAACAGTGTACTTTTGAATAGGTATAATATATTTTATTTGAAATCGTCACTAAAGTGCACAAAAATCGGCATTAAAAGCTCAGAAATCGGCACTAAAGTAATCCATTATAGGACGATTTCTGAAAATGCAGTGTTGCCAACGATATAGTAATTATTGTATACGTAAAATTGTTTCAAAGTTATAATTTTGCATTTTTAATCAATTTCTTCGTTTTAAATAAAATTTAGTTGCGTGTTCTTCATAATAAATTTAATGTCTGAGATTAGAAATATTGAATGGCAGACAAGGCAGACAGGTATGTAAACATAACCTATAAAAATAAGTATTCCTTTCATTTTCACAAATTTTCGATTTCAAATAAAATTGAATATGCACCTCGGCACTGAAGCTCCTTTTTATCACTCATGTGGTTTATTTTCCTCGGCCCTAAAGGGCCTCTAAAAATAAACTCCAGATTCGTGATAAAAAATAGAACTTCAGTGCCTTGATACATAAATAACTATAAACTGAAGAAATGGAAGTTCACGATTAAAATAAAATAGACTTATATAATTCGAAAATATTCCAAATAAACTTAACATCGTCCAAGAATTCTCCATCACTTTCGCTAGAAAATTCTCACAATTCGGAAAAAGCGCTGTCTTCTTCCATTGCTAATTTCATTAATAACAAAAACAAAATAAGTCAGGTTAGATAACACGTCAAATTTATTCAGAATTAAAAATTCCGGAACTTTAAGAACGGTTCATAATCGGTTCAGAACACAATTCACTCGTTGTTAGAACACTGCAGTATAAGTTCTGAATTTTAAATTCGACTTGTCGGAACGGTAAAATGACTTTGCGCAAACTCAGTAAAGTTCTGAACGGTTCTGAACTTTAGTTGGAACAAACCTATTATATAATGTGTTAACCATACGTTAAATAATAATTAAAATTATAATAATAATAATAATAACATTAATAATAATTATTATTATGAAAATAAATACTGTAAAATTGTAATGACGACTCGTTACTTGCTTCCTAGAAAAACCGAATGAAAAGTAAAATTTTACATGCTAGCAGTGTTGTGACAGATCAATTTATAAAGGATCTAGACCAATATCAAGATCTTTACAATTAATTTGTACTAGATCAGATCATATGTCAATTTCTGCGATCGGATCTTTTTCTCAGATCAGATCAGAAATTTGGGATCTATTTTTCTTAGACCATAAATAAGATCAATAACGATTTTCAAATGCTTTTTATTTTTCATTAATTAAATAGGAATACAAAAAATAAATGAATTACAAAGAATATACAGTGTGTCAAACAAATCCTCACTCGGAGTAGGCTATGAATAATAAACATATGTCTTAATTTGAAAGTGTTAAATGCCAATTTGACTTTTGAATTGAAAAATGATCAGACATACGCGTCCCTATTCATAGCCCACCCCGAGTTAGGATTTTTTCTGAACACACTGTACCTAGCCTTACATTTAAGGTATAACTTACTCATGGAAGAAAAATTAGATACATACTTAGTTTTATTAATACTAAATTTAAAAAAACAGAAACATAATAATAATAATAATAATAATAATAATAATTTTCGCCTTCTACAATTTTATTCAAGTTTCCCTTTAAAAATATCAAAGATTGATATTTACTGTCACTTAAATTGCATCTTCCAGGAACTAATATTTGACTGCCAATACTGATTTTCACTAAGGTCCAATGGTGCAGATGACGGTAGGGGCATTCAAACTAACTAATTCTAAGGCATTTATTTTATTTTATTTAAGTTAGTCATATATGTATTATTGTTTTTAGATCTAGATCCAGATCAAGAACTGAATTCATAAAATGATCTAGATCAGATCAAAAACCATACTAAATGAACTAGATCAGTGATTTAGATCAAATGATCTAGTTCAGTCACAACACTGCATTCTAGTAGGGTAAAATATTAATTTTTTTAAAAAAAATCATCTATAAGCCTGTATTTTGTTTCCAAAATACTACCAACATTTAGATTTCGATAGATAAATATAGAATTATTATGGTATTTTTTCACTTTAGCTAGACGATACCGACAAACAATTTTTTTCATGAAATGTTTATTTTTATTTCGGTAATCGGTAATGCCACCAAAAAAAGTTACACGTGAATAATTTGCTGCAAATTTGCCAAGTTTTTATTTAATTTTGTGAATTCGAACAAACCTTGTTTTACAATTTGTGTTTTTATTTGCATTTGTTACTGTTTCATTATCAACCAATAGCTTTGAGTTTTGTAAACATATGAATATTCAATAACCGTATTACTAACGGGTCGGTGACAATAAATACAAGCACACCACTCTGAGTGCGAACAATGTAAACTATTGAAGGAACAAACTTCATTTTAAGCCCGTTTAACAAAAAACAGCTGCTCACCAAATCTTTATTATACTTTTGTGCATTTACACCATTCTTTTTTTAACATGGCAAAACTTATTGGGAATATTCTAATGTAAAATTTAACATAATGGATTATGAAAGAAAAAATGACCGAGTATTGTAAAAAATAATCAATATGAGATTTTATGTAATTTATTTTGGCGCTAAAACGGTAGTTTGGGAGGTATAAGTGACTGATGGCAATTAAAAAAAAAATTATGCATTAACTGTACCATAAACAAGAGACACGTTTTTCGTCATTAATGCGTCATCAGCATGTCAGCTTGTTTTATAAAATTCAAATTTATAAATAATATTAAAAAATCTGATGTGGCCAGTACATTACCTTCCGTCAATTCTATGTATTTTATTTATTTTTTCCATATAGAATTTCTTGCGAAAGATTCTATATTTCTAGTACATTACCTTCCCTCAGTTCTATGTATTTTGTACAAATTCCATACAGTAATTTTATTAGAATTGATTCTATATTTGCAGTAAAATTATAACACAAACATACTGTCAATCGCACTTGACATTGACATCTGTCTATCAGAATTTTTTAATTATATTAGCTGTTTCCATTGTTATTGCATAGATGGCTGCTTTATGAAATTTAAATTCTTTAATTTTTTTTAACTCATCCATTAAATATGTAATATAAAATGTAATCAAATCGTATAGAGAATAAAATATTCTTTAATATTTATAATAACATTAAATGTGAAAAAATGATATATAACACCGTTTTTTCAGGAAAAACTGTTAAAATCTTAAAATAAGAGTACTTCCGGTCGATCATTTATAACCATAATCTACTCAGCTCTTCATATGGATGTAACGAAGAGGCACACATACACACACACACATACACAAACACACACAGACACACACACATACACACACGCATACACACACACACGCACGCACGCACGCACGCACGCACGCACGCCCGCCCGCCAGCGGTCGGTCGGGATCAAACCCAGTTCCCCATATTCGCGCGACCTAACAATCAGGCACGCGGCCATAAAATGTATATTTTTGAAAATTGTATAAGCAAATAAATAAATAAATAAATAAATATATATATATATATATATATATATATATATATATATATATATATATATATATATATATATATATATATATATATATATATATATATATATATATATATATATATATATATATATATATATACGAGTATATATAGATGTGCAGATTACTCGCGACTGGTTCGAGTAGTTAAGAAAACAAATTTTGAAGCGGGATTTAGACAGTCGAATGAAATTTAGTGGGCAGAAATAATTTTGACACTCTTTTTAATAAAGTCAAGCTTTCGGTTTATTTAAAACCATCCTGAGGACTCTAAAATGTGTTAAAAATTTTGTTGTACAAAGATTTTTTGACAATTTTAGTCTAATACTTACATTAATTTGAGATTTAGAAGTAAAATTTTTGACAACCAAACATAATATGCGAATTTTGAGTAAGACTTAAGGGTAGACATTGTCATATGTAATAAAATTATAAATTTTGTACAAAATATACGTCGTTTTACATTTTAAAACAAAAATTATTAAAAATTTTGATGTTTGCTGTGAACAACAAGAAAAATCCAGTAACTTTTCAAAGACTGGTGGCGCCGGATATGTGGAGTAGGGAAAAAACACCCAAAGTTGAGTTTAGGCGGGAATGTACGAATGAAGGTCAAATAAGATTTAAGAAAAATAGAATCTCAAAATAATATAAAAATATGTAAGTTTAATAAGAAATTTTGAAAAATAAAGAAACTAACTTATTATGTCGGTATTTGAATTGTTTTCATCTGGTGGATATTTCTTTTTCGATAAAAGCAGCAAAAAACTGTATATATGACTCAAGTTACCCACATTACTACGTTTGTTCATACTATTTTCATTGTTGTAAATATGTACCATTTCTAAGAAATTTCGCTTTGTTGAATTGTGTTCTTTGTCTAAAATTTTGATTTCGTTAGTGCTGTTGCTTTCGGTTTATGTTTTGTATCACTTTTGTGTGAAGATATCCTGTCTTTTAGTAATCGGGATGTTTGTCCGATGTATTCTAGATCACAGTCCATACAAGGAATACTATATACCACATGTGATTGTTTTAAAGATGGTACAGGGTCTTTGAGTTTGGAAAATAGCTTTTTAATACCAGATGTACAAACTTGCTTAAAATTAGGTCCCAAATTTTGTGTAAAGCCAAATTTTAGTGATATAAATTTACCAAACTCCTTAGTGACATTGAATATATTATATCAGACTTTAATAATGACAGTAAGGACATATGTAGGGCTCGAGTTACCAACATTATTACTAATTTTGTTCAATCACACCAAATCAATACTGACATCACGAATAAATTATATCATAGAACAAAAAGTTTCTTAAAACAAAATGCAAATTTAGTTGTAGTAGAATCAGACAAAGGAAACGTCACATGTGTTATGGAAAAAGAAAAGTACCAGGAATTGTCACTTAATATATTACAGGACACAAATTCATACATGTTACTGAACAGGGACCCAACATTAACTATCCAAACAAAAGCGAATAAAATAGTAAGCAACTTGAAAGCTAAACAGAAAATAACACCAGAAGAAGCTAAAACATTAACAATTTATAACTCGGTTGCTCCGAAATTCTACGGTCTGCCCAAAATTCATAAGGAAAGTTTAAATATACGACTAATAGTCGCCTCCAATAATGCACCAAACAGTAAAATTGCCAAATTTCTTACAAATATATTAACTACATCTTATAATAAAGAAAACCCGTATTATATAAAGGATTCGTTTGAATTCGCAGAATTTATAAACCAGCAAATCACATATTAATCAGTCTGGATGTTGTGTCACTCTTCAGTAACATAAGTTATGAAACAGCTTTACGAAGCATAGAAGCTAAATGGGATGATATTAGCCCGCACACCACTTTAAATTGTCAAGAATTCGCAGTCCTACTTAAATTCGTTTTCGACACGTGTTACTGTGCTTACAATAACATTTTCTTTAAACAACTTTTAGGCAGTCCTATGGGAGCAATCATTAGTCCTATAATTGCACAATACACAATGGACTACTTAATTGAACATTGTACGGCAAAACTTAATTTTCAAATTAATTTTCTCAAAAAATTCGTAGATGACATAATTTGTGCAATTCCGGCGGATAAACAAGACACTATTCTACAAACTTTTAATAGTTTCAACCAACAACTTCAATTTACAGTGGAATGCGAAGAAAACAGAAAATTACCGTTCCTAGACATGGTTGTCATAAGAGAATCTGATGGGACTTTAAAAACAGACTGGTATAAAAAATCCATATCATCAGGAAGATACGTCCATTTCAAATCAGAACAATCAAAACATCTAAAAATAAATGTTATTCTTGCACTTAAATCTCGGATCCTAAAATTATCCCATAAAACATTCCATGAGGGTAATTTATTAAAACTGAAAAATATTTTAGAAGAAAATGGTTATCCTAAAAAACTCCTCAACAATCTACTCTTCAACAACCAAACTCGACATGACACACCCACAGAAAACAACAATGACAACAACAACAGTAGAATAAAATATGCATCGATTCCACATATTCCTCAAGTAAAAAAAAAAAACTCGTTAAAGTTATTTCCAGAGAAATTGTACTACAATTAAAAAGCTATTTTCCAAACTCAAAGACCCTGTACCAACTTTAAAACAATCACATGTGGTATATAGTATTCCTTGTATGGATTGTGATCTAGAATACTAACGGAACACCTGATACAGAACAAACACTCTGCTGCTTATAATGAAATCAAAATTTCAGACAAAGAACACAATTCAACAAGCGAAATTTCCTAGAAGTGGTACATATTTACAACAATGAAAATAGTATGAACAAACGTAGTAATGTGGGTAACTTGAGTCATATTTACAGATTTTTGCTGCTTTTATCGAAAAAGAAATATCCACCAGATGAAAACAATTCATATACCGACATAATAAGTTAGTTTCTTTATTTTTCAAAATTTCTTATTAAACTTACATATTTTTATATTATTTTGAGGTTCGATTTTTCTTAAATCTTATTTGACCTTCATTCGTACATTCCTGCCTAAACTCAACTTTGGGTGTTTTTTCCCTACTCCACTTATCCGGCGCCACCAGTCTTTGAAAAGTTTCTGGTTTTTTCTTGTTGTTCGCAGCAATCATCAAAATTTTTAATAATTTTTGTTTTAAAATGTAAAACGACGTGTATTTTGTACAAAATTTATAATTTTATTATATATGACAATGTCTACCATTAAGTCTTACTCAAAATTCGCATATTATTTTTGGTTGTGAAAATTTTACTTCTAAATCTCAAATTAATGTAAGTATTACACTAAAATTGTCAAAAAATCATTGTACAACAAAATTTTTAACACATTTTAGAGTCCTGAGGTTGGTTTTAAATAAACCGAAAGCTTGACTTTAAAAAGAGTGTCAAAATTTCATTCGACTGTCTAAATCCCGCTTCAAAATTTGTTTTCTTAACTACTCGAACCAGTCGCACATCTGCACATCTATATATACGAGCCCAGTCGCACATGTATTGGACCAAAGAACCCTTGTGCAGAAAATAAATTTTCAGAACTAAAATTTATTATATACAAATCATTTACAGAAAAACAAACAAGTATAATAAACACACTGTAATTCTAGCAATTAATTAACAACATTTAATATACAGGATGTTTTTCGTAAGACACTCTAAGTAGGTATATCAGAAACGAATTTACGTTGTGTTATATCTTAAAATTATACCAATAGAAAAATTATTTTTGTGCGCTATTGGATAAACACTTTAATATTGTGATATTTTTATTTGAAACATTTATCTCGATAACTGATAGATTAGAAGTAATTTGAAGAAGAAAAAAAATACCAATAATCAGTTTTACGTCATTATCTAGTGAGCTATGCATTTAAAAAAATATATATTTAATTGCTAAAACTACAGTGAATTTAATACACTTATCTGCCCCTCCGCAGACAACCTGTATATAATAAATTTTAATTCTGAAAAAATAACATTCGGCACAAAACTCCTTGGTCCAATACATGTGTGACTGGGCTATATATATATATACAGAGAATTTATTTTAAAATGCAACATATGGTTTGTCACTTCCATGGTTACACCTACTGTCAAGAAATGACAGCAATGTAATATTTGTCCATTTTAAAATGCAACATTATAAATAGTATTGCAGCATAGGAGATATATCCAGAACACATCACAAATGTTATCAATTCTTTCTACGAGCGTCTAGGATATTGCCTCAGTGTGAATGGAGGTATTTTTGAACATTTATTACATTAAAATTATGAGTTTTTGTAAGCCAAAGTTTGTTAAGATGTCCTACATTAAAGTTTTGATTTTTTATTAATAGTATGTAGGCTAATTTATTGGAAATTAGTGTTGATAATACATAACTACAAATTTTCGTATGTTGCATTTTAAAATGGACAAATATTACATTGCTGTCAATTTTTGACAGTAATATGTAACCATGGAAGTGATTGACCATATGTTGCACGTTAAAATAAATTCACTGTATATATATATATATATATATATATATATATATATATATATATATATATATATATATATATATATATATATATATATATATATAATAGAAAAGTTAGTTCTCGTATTTTGAGACCAACTTGTGAATTTTTCTTACATTTATCTTGAAAATAGAAATTGCTTGCTTTAGGGCCGGTATTTTCACTTGCGAATAAAGGTTTAGATAAATTTATCCTTCGGATAAATATTTTTGTCGTCTTTTCACTTGCAAATAAATTTATTCGAAAGAATAACATCTGTTATTCGCGGAATAAATTATTCGGTACTTGGGTAGCGAATAACCGTTTATTCGTAAGTTCATTACATTTTCACATAGTGCAGATTTATTAACAAAATGGATATATTAAATATTATTATGATATTTTCAACTATGAATTAATAAATAACGTGAGAAATCGATCACACATCATCAGACAGCGACATAACCACATACATGAAATAATTTTTGACAGATCCGATTATGAAAACAATTTATTATCACATATTGGGGATCGCATTTGATCTCAAACAGTAAATCATTATAAAGATCCTGTTATTTGACGCTGGCAAAATATTTTCGAATTTTGGATACTTTTGATGAATAATATTGACAAACATTTATTTGAACTGAAAGAAATATACAAAAAGTACAAGAACAATTTTACAATATACATATCTCGTTTACAACATATGAGTGCTGCATTAGATGGTACACTTGTTCAATTACAGTCTCCCGTGCTAAAAATGCAGAATATAGATGACATTGACATTGAAGATGTCAAACAAAATTTTGACTACGGATTCAAAAGTAGTTGACACATTTCATCCTTGTCTGCTTAACGTGGCTACGCCAAACTCCATCCTTCTCTACTAACACAAATTCACTCTGCAAGGTTACCAATTCACGAATGTTAAAGTTATTCGACAGACAGCTATTTGTTTGTGTAAAATGTGTGAAAAGACGCAATGGAATTATTCGTTGGATAAATATGTCGAATAAATTTATTTAATGAATACATATTCGAAACTTTATTCGGAAGTGAAAATACCGGGCCTTATTCATACATCTTGTAAATAGTTCTGGAGATTCCAATGTTGGCTAACATAAAATGAAAATACAGCGTGAGTTTACATAACATAAAAATTGAAATGGCAGGAGGTAAACTGTACAATCCGTAACGAAAACAGCATGAATATGCATATTGAATGTAAATAATATTTTATCATTTTGAAATTTCACAAAAATATGAAGCTTACAATATACAAAGAAAATATATGTTTTATTATATTAATAAAATTACCTTTATTTGAATTCGTGTCCATATTTTGTAAAAATTTACAATACTGTTCAATCTATTCAGTATTCTTCATTGTACTTGTTCGACCGGTAGTGAAAAATATGCATTATTTCCTGAGGGAGTTCTAATGGAAATTGTGAAGAAAAATGTGTCATACGCAAATTTTTCTGCTGGGAACAAAAATTATGAAATGGATAGGTTTTATAGTAAAAACTGTTATATGGATTATTTTACTCCATAAATGAATAAAGGTAGGTATTTGTTTTGGAAATATGTCAAATGCAATTTTATCTTTTTCTATTTGGAAATAATTATTAATATTTGTTAAATATATCTACCTGTATTACTGTCAATTTTTATGCAGATACATTATACGAGTCATATAAAATAATTGATAGTCGCCAACAAAGTGGGTGACATCTGGTGGCGAAAAATAATAGGGAAAACATTGAGCATATGTTTTGAAAGTTTTTAATTTGTTTTATTCTAAAAAGAACAAACAAATCTAAAAGATATACTATAGTACAGGACTATAGTGCAATAATTATAAAAGCAGTGACATATCAATACATTTTTCCCATAAGACGAAAAGCTAAAGAATAAGTGGAGAATAGTTTTATGAGGGCAGCGCCAAAAATTTTCGGCCTGACTTTAAAAGAAACGTTGTAGACTTACAATTAAATTTTATTTTTCAATATAATCCCCGCTGACATCAATGCACTTATTACGTTTCAATAACAAGTCAATATCCCTAAAAAAATATTTCTTTGGTTTGTCTTCAAAATGTGCCCAAACTGCAGCCTTCACTGCTTCGTGGTTACTGGGGCCATATCTAGACTATAAGGAGGATGATCAATTTGTTCACAACCGCAGTCACGAATCGCAGCTTGCGCAATTGCAGCAGTGTGCACGGCTGCATTGTCATGCAGCAAACGCACGCCTCTAGTTAGTTTACCACGTCTTATTTCGCGAATATTTTGTCGCAACTTATGTGCTGCATAATATGCCCCATTGACTGTCGTGTTACGTACTTTAAAGTCTATAAGAAGAATGTCCTCACAATCCCAAAAGATGTGGCCATCACATTTTTTGTCGACTGGCAGACCCGGAACTTTCTTGGCGGTGTTTCTCCTTTTCGCCTCCATTCCATCGACTCCCTTTTGGATAAAAAATCATAGTAGAGAACCATAGTTTCATCTCCTGTGACAATTGTCGTCAATGGGTTTACATCACATAGCTTCAAAAAGTTTTGATCACATTCAACACGACGTTGGCGCTGAAATGTTGAGAGATGTTTGGTGACTCACCTTGCACTAACTTTATTCATGCCTAAATGATCGTGGATGATTCGACGAATGCTTGTATCAGAAAGCCCCGTCATTTGAGATATTTCTTTCACCTTCAAGCGTCGGTCGCCTAATACTAGATTTTCGATAAGAGCAATATTGTCGTCCGCCGTCCTTTCTGTTCTGTCGTCATCTTCCAAGGATTCCTGCCGAAATCAAAACCGTTTCGACCAAACTTTTACCAATGAATAAGACGGTGAATTTTTCCCATAAACACCATCCATACATTGAGGAGAAGGCCTTCTCGGGTAAAGAATTTATTAACAGCTCGATACTCAATTTTCGTGACTTCAGACATTGTGATAAACGAGTGACAATTATTAGAAAAATAATTGACTTAGAATTCATTTTTGTTTTTTACAAGGCTAATAAGACTTGAACTGACGTGTTATCAACATGGCTCGTACCACGAGCACGGTTTTATCTAAAACGCTGTTTTAAGAAATGTCAAATTCATAATTCAATATTTAATTTTGCCCTTATGTTTAAAGAACGATTTTTTAAAAAATATTTGTTTGAACACAAACCACGTTCTGCTTTAAAATCACATTTTGATAATTTTGATAATATTTATTATTAATATTAAATAATAAAATTTGACATTTCTTAAAACAGTGTTTTAGTTAAAACCGTGCTCGTGGTACGAGCCATTGATACTGTAAAACTTGGATCTATATCAGGCCGGAAATTTTTGTCGTTGCTCTCGTAAAAATTGGGAAGAAAATAACCCCATATATGAAGGTTTGTTAACAGTATTTCTTACCAACTGATTTTAGTTCATGTATATTTAGATAATTTGTGTACTTATAAACACGTAACGTAAATACAGGATTGCTATAAAAGATTGATTGGGTTTTGAAATTTTATATTTCAGAAAGTGTCCAAGTTTAAAACGCGCTCTTGAGAAGTTTTCAAAATGGCGACTATGCAGCAGAAAGCGTTTTGTGTGTTGGAGTACACGCGATGTTTTTTGGTTGTTACAGTGCAACGTGCATTCCGAAGGCAATGGGCAATACAGAACAGAATTTGTAGGTTATTAGAACATTCTTTTCGGTATTACCTCCGGAATGCACGTTGCACTGTAACAACCGATAAACATTGTATTTTTTAAAACAAAGTTACAACTACAACTTTAAATAATAATAACTATAGTATCCCGTACTATAGTTTTAAATTTGGTCGTTAGTTACCGAGCTCTAGTCTGGCATCGCAAATATAAAATATTATTAGTTTTCGACAAATTATTGCCTTTATTTGTTCATGAAATACCAATGAAAAATTATATCATTTTTGTGGAAATGATTCAATATATTTTCTATAAAAATTACTGGCAAACTGACAAAGGATTTGTGAAATGGATTATGATAACTCTCAACAGGTAGAAACGAGTACGTTGCACGCGGTCGAAAACCCAGTCGGTCGAAATGTACCCCTACCACTTTGTCCGTTCTAAAGAAATTCAAATATATCCACGCCGTCGAATCCCATCCGCTCGAAATGTTACACGATTACAAATCCCTCGCTTCCGTATCGCTCTCTTTATCGATCGTATTGCATTCTAACAATCTATGCTTCGTGGTAGTTCCGCGTCAAAGATAATATATTGAAAATAAATTTTAAAACATACTATACGAACTATTTATATATATATATATATATATATATATATATATATATATATATATATATATATATATATATATATATATATATATATATATATATATATATATATATATATATATATATATATATATATATATATATATATATATATATATATATATATATATATATATAGGATATCGCAGGACAATCTTACGCTATCTACATATGAAACCATAAAGAAATTTTACCATGATCAACCACTTTCGGCGTAATTAAACTTTTTTAATTTAACGGATTCGAATTTGTATAATCTGTAAAAACAGTTTTATAAAGAAAGCTTTTATTTACAACAATGTCAATTAAAAATTGACAATTTTGAAAATTGTAATCTTACGTCAACGTAAAGTTGAAGTTCAATAAATTCAAAAAACTCAATTTTTTCAAATGGAACACCCCCATTTTTATTATTTAAATGAATTCTTAGTTAAAAAATACGGGTAGTTTGTGTAAAATTAAAAATATGTAAATTGCATTTGTTTGTATTTGTTCATAATTCTAGCATAGTTGGCTATGAACATTTTGTTTTAGCTTTATGTTATATTTTCTATTTCTGTTTACTTCGTATTTTGTATTTATGTAATATGATAGTAATTCATAAAAATTCATTAAAATAAAAAATAATAAATAGATACTAAAAATAATTTTCTTCTTTTTCCACCATGGCCAACTTAAATTAAATTTAATAACTGGAAATAAATGCATTTTACATATTTACAATATTACTAAAAATGTATCAACTTTCAACATAGGACAAGCTAAAAATCAAAAAAGTTGAATTACGTCGGAAGTGGTTGATCGTGAGTAATTTTTTTATGGTTTCATATGTAAAATTTTCTGCTGAAAGTTAGGGTCTACTTCCGGTTAAACTGGAAGTGCTACTGTTTTGAAAATATTTTAGTTGAAACGCGGACATGTCGGAAAACCCCTAGATACCAAATTTCGTAAAATAATATTGAATAGTTTTTAAAATAACGATAGCATAAGCTCGTCCTGGGACAGCTGTCATATATATATATATATATATATATATATATATATATATATATATATATATATATATATATATATATATAATGTGAACACTGAAAACGGTGACGTAGGAGTATGGGAAAACAGTTATTTACAAATATCTGTCCCGCAAGATTTTAGTGGGAGTTTTTGATATGGTTGGGTAGAATATTTAATTTGGCATCGAAGAGTATCTAAATATTTCTAATTTAATGGCTTATTATTGAAATATTTGCGAAAGTATAATGCAGTTTAACAGTTATTACTTATAATTTATTGAAAACAGTAATCATGGAAACGTGTTCTGTAGCTGAATTGGTTAGTTCGGTGCATCGTAATAATTATTTAAGAGTTCAAATCCTGCCCGCCTCATATTTTTATTTTTTTAATTTATTTTGTTAAATGTGTTATTAAAAAAATTACAAAATTAAAACATAAATTGTTTAGTAAATCAAGTATTTTATAGACTTCACTATTTTTTTTTTAATTTTAATTTTATAAGGTACTTTAGGTACAATAATTTTTTTATTTCATTTCTCGTAGATTTATTCTATAAAATACTTGATTTACCAAACAATTTAGATTTTAATTTTATAACTTAATTAATAATACATTTTACAAAATAAAATAAAAAAAAATATGAGGCGGGCAGGATTTGAACATTTAATTATTACGGTGCCCCGATCTAACCAATGCAGCTACTGAATACGTTTCCGTGATTACTGTTTTTAATAAATTATAAGTAATAACTGTCAAACTGCATTATACTTTTGCAAATATTATATATATATATATATATATATATATATATATATATATATATATATATATATATATATATATTATTCTTTTTCAAATAATAATTCTGTTTTCCACAATACATTTTTTTTATATTTTTTGTACAAAAGAACCTGCGATAATACATATGCAGCGTTTTCATTTTAATGATTATATTTCTACGTTATATTTCAAATTTTGCGAACAAGTAAGGCGGAAATGTAAAATGAAAAATCAAAGTGAACAATGGTTAGGTTTCCATTGTTATGTCAAAATTTGTTCGAATCACAATAGAATACTCAGCAATCTTACAAATTGGAATATGTGGAATTTCATAAATTGATGAATTCTGTATTTGATTTGTGGCTTTACACATTAAACATTAACCCAGACAGATTAATTAAATCGGTATTGATATTAACTCTTTGTGAGGTATATAATTATAGAATCGTTTTTTCTGAAACAACAAAAAAATCTGAAGCTTTTCTTAAAGAGTCTCGGGGGAAAATTTCTTTCTATCTATTTATTATAAGGATCAACCTGCGATACTTTCTAAAATCCATTAACGATGGATGCTTCAGTTTCGTGTTTTGAATTCTTCAAAATTATTTCTACCCGATGCGGTAGACCAGCATATTATAGGGTTATCACACGTACACATGTATCTGCAACCTATCACACATTTTCTGCAACTTCAAGCATTTCGTGCAACTTTTGACGTGTAATAATGCGACAATGTTCCTGCAACTAGTTTTACATCTTGCTCGAAAACTAGTCACACGTATCTGCAACTATCAAGATACGCATGCGTAGTAAAGAGGCTTAGGGAGTAAAAATCCCTAAACTGTTTGACATTTGTTTGTAAATAGCTGGTAAACAGTACGACATATTTAAAAATGGCTGCAGGAGCTGGTGTTGAAATAAAATCAGACGAATTTTTTCATACTCTGATTGATCTCGTAAGAAAAGAAGAAGATCTGTGAAAAAGTATCACATGACATTCTCAGAAGTATTCTAAATGTAAATGGGTCTTCAAATTTCAATTCTCGAAAAAGGTTATCACCAATACCATGCAATCTTCTTCGAATTAACCACGGATTCACCCATGTTTTTCTTTCTTTTCTACGTCTCTTAACAATAATATCGTTCTCATTATTATCTAACTATAAAAATAACGTAGTAGCAGCTAATAGTTTGTTGTTCATATCTGATATTCGTTTAAATACAAATAAATGATTCAAACTTTAAAAAATGACAAATTAAATATCATGTGTACCAACGTCGAGACTAATAAAATTCTAAATTTCTTGCAACTTTGCATACGTCTGATAACGTAGGTTGCAAATTGCAGCAACTGTTGTCAAAACAGTTGCAGATACGTGCATACGTCTTCAGTGGCGGTTCGTAAACCAAAACTTTGGTATCTAGAGAAAAAATGCGTCGCAGGCGATTTTTTTCTTAATTAAAGGTCAAATGCCTTAATTGAAAGTTATATTTTAAGGGATGTGCAGTTGCATGTTTTTCCCCTTTCATGTACAAAAATAAATTGCCAGACCACAAAACATTTGTTCTACCTTCGAATTAAAATTTTGAATTTCAATTTTTCTTGCACTATCAATTGCGGTAGAAATATTTTGCTTCCTTAAAAGTACTAATTTACAAGTTGAAGCAATGTGATCTTTACGTATGTTAGTAGTACTAGTAAAAAGTATGCACGGCCAACAATAGTTATTTGTATATCAAGGCCGCGAAATCACTCTTTAGCGTACCGAGAGAAAAATTGTCGCCGAGGCCGCTTGCGGCCGAGGCAAGACAATCTCAAAGGCGCTAAAAGATTTCGCGGACAAGGTGTACAGAATATTTTTTTGTGCAACAGTAAAAAATATGTAATTACAAATTTTATTAATTTTAAACAGTTTCATTGTAAATAGAAAGTTAGCATTCAAGATGGCTATGGAATTTACATTTGATAAACAAAACCATGCAATTCTTAAGTGTCAAAGTGATTGTTTACCTAATTTCGCGGCCGCTACCATGACAACGGCCGCGAAATGAATTTCGCGGCCGTTATCATAACAACGGTCACGAAATTTAATTTCGCGGCCTGTATTGCTGCTGCGAAATGCTTGTTTCGCGTCCGGTTGCACAAAAAATAATTTATGAAGTACTTTACTGCCGACAAGCCAGTTATATTTATCATAGCAGGTGTTAGTTGCATCTTGCCTCCTTCTTCAATATTTATTAATGATGTACTAAGATCTGAACAAAGCAGGGATGGTCTGTTTGTTTTAATTCTTTGACAAACGGTTTATCTTCATAAGACAGCCGATGAAATGGATTTTTGTTAATTAAAAAAATAATCTTCAGAATTATTCCTTATATTATTATCATTTAATTCGAAGTTCTTATCTTTTAAAGTTCCAGTCGAAGCCATTACACTTGTTTTGTTTTCAACTAAAATTCAAAATACAAAAACCCTACATAGGTAAACTATAAAACCTACGACAAAAATAAAAGAATTAAATAGTTACTGCCATACGTATCAAAGTCGCAAACCAGGGCCTATTATAATAAAAATGCTAGACAGGTTATGTTATGTTTATGTCGTTAATATTATTTAATCTGACTTGCAACATGTACAGCATGCCGCGTTTGATTGTATTCACCTACGCTCTCGGCCTCTCTAGGGCCGTGTGGAAAGTAAAATAACTATCTTTTATCCTCTCATTGCATTTTGTATTTGAAGCACTGCCTCGAACAGCGCTGCTTAGCGCACGTATTAGTGAAAGCCGAATCAAAAACATTAGGCAATATTAAGCATTAAACTACTCATTTCGAGAAGCACTTCAAAGGGTATAAATTAGGTAAACTGCATTACAGATTAGTTATGGTGGTAGCTTAAATTATTTTTTTGATAATTATAAAGACAAGCATTAATGGAATAAGTTGAAATTTAATTTACATACTACTTTACATTATTTACAGCTTTATTTCTTTTCTGGTGCGGCACTGCCTACCCTGACAAGCCGCCACTGAGGTCTGATACCCCCCTCTAGGGAGCTGGTACTGGGATTTGTATGACGTAAGCAAATAATTATTTTAGGAAAATAGCTTTTTCGTAGAATCGTAATCAATCTGGTTAAGCAAATAGATTTAGCATTTTAATTAGTAATCAAGCAAATACTATTAGGACATAAAAGTAGTAAAAGGTTTTTACACATAAACTTGAAAAGTGGGGTATTAAAATTAGATTACTTTATATTTCTTGAAAAGTTTGTTTTATTTTATTTACGGCCAAATACACCATTACTTAAACAGAGTTGATACACAATTCAATGCTGATTCCTGACTTAATTTAATTGACCATTAAAAATGAAGCTAATCTAGGAATAAAATCAAGAATTAACTGATTCGTCATTTTTCATGAATATAATTGAGGACCGTTTTTTCAAAAGTCAACAAAAGCAAAATGTTAAATTTTCAGTAGAAGGTTTTATTTGTTTTTATATAGAATATATAGAAAAAATCAAATGTGTATTTCTGTAAAAATGTTTATTTGGCATATTACTGTAACGTTTTTATTTTAATTGGGTGAAATGTTAATACTAGACAATTATTATTAATTAAAATATAGGTTTATTACTATAACTAAATATTAAAAAGGTATTAAATTATGACGATTACTGATATTGAACAATTATTAAAAACTAATTAAGACTAAAAATATAATTAACTAGATAACACTAACACTATTTATATATTTAATCAATTTACACTACTATTTATTTCCACGATATTACTAATTATTTATTTCGACTATTTATGTCACTGTTTATTTATATCACGTTCAACTGTCCGCCTACCGACCTCCACAGCGTCTATATACTCAACTGACTCAACAGCGTCTGAATATTCAACTGCTCGGACAGAAGTCACACTTTTCACCTCACTATCTGCCTATTTATGTAACTAACTGTCTAACTTCCACAGCTTCAGTATCACTGACTGTCCGTATGCCACAATTCTTCACTACTAATGCCGAGTATCCACTTCCACTTGCCGTTGCTGTCCTCGTCTACTTAGCTTCCCAATACTGTTCAATACTACAGAGTAGGGACCCGAACCGTAACGAAACCGTAACCGAAAACCGCACCGATATTTGACTTTTTATTAAACCGTAACCAAAACCGAAACCTATATTTTATTTCTAAATATATGGAAACCGAAAACCGGTACGACAAATAAATTCGTTCTGTAACCGAAAACATAACCGAACCGAAATAATATCGATACAAAAACCATAAATTTAAAAATTTCATAAAAAAATAGTTCCTTATGTTAAAAAAAATTAAAGCATTTTAGTGCATTTATCAATCATTTTTTACAATTATAATAAAAAAATACTCATTTGTTGACATTTTTCATTCAATCACCCGTTTAGTTTACGTATTACTATCGAAATAGAACTATTATTATAGCTTAAAATTAAAAAATCAATAATTTACGAAAAGTATTTAATTTTTGTTGCATAAATAAACTTAAGAACTTTAATGTGAAAACTTTAACTTATAGTTACTTTTTGAATAGCAATTTTTATTTTTAGATCACACCTTAAAATAATTACTTAGGGATTCTTTTCGAATTTTGAATTCCGAACAAGCCGAATATATCTATTAGTACCAGTTGTAAAACGTAGAATTAAAATGTTATTACATTACGAAATAGGTAATAAATGTATTTCATGTTGCAAAAAATAAAAACTAAGCTAATTTTTCATTTTAACCGAAACCGAAAAGAACCGAAACCGTAACGAAAACGAAATTTATTTGTTTTTTTAACCGAAACGAAAACCGATATAATATTTTCACAAAAACCGTAACCGATAACCAAAACCGAATTTTTATTAATGTAAAAACCGTTAACCGTAACCGAACCCCAAAACTTTTCGGTTCGAGTCCCTGCTACAGAGTATTGACTTTCACAGTTATCCCGGTATACCAGTAACTTACTCGACTCGCCGTACAAGGTACACTATAGCTTCCCAATACTCGTCAACACTACCGAATATTCACATCCACAGCTATCCCAGTTAACCAGTAACTTCCCGAGTCCTCCACTCGACACTATACTCCATACGCTCACTACGATACTGCTGTGCTTCACTAACACTGTATGTGAATGTCTCTATATATCTCTCCATGTAACTCTAATTCGAGCATAGCTGCGTCCTTTTTATACAGTCATTAACTTCCAGAGAGCTCTAGAATGTTCGACCGCATAATAACAATGAACACAAAAGGTTCAGGCGACCGGAAATAATTAATCACGTAGCGGCTTGTTTGTGCGTAGCCGAGGGGCTCACACGTTACGTTATGATAGAAATTATTTAATTTTTGTCGAAATATTCTATAAATCAATGTATGCTTTTTGTTTGTATTATAATTAAATAAACAATAAATTTCAATTGTACACTTCAATAAAGGTTAATTCTATATTGAAATATGACAATCCTCCGCAAATTTATCTTTCATAAATTTCATAGCACAACAGATGTTCCCAAAATTAATAATTCAGGACTGTAATTTGAAAATGGTAAACTTTTCTGCCCTTCAGCCTTCAATTAAGACAAGCATAATAGAATTTTAAATACAAAATTGTCATTCATAATTAAAGTTTTATTTTAATTTCAGATTGTTCCAACAAGGTCAAATGAAACGAGGCAGTGTGAAAGGGCCAGTTCCAATAAGTCGAAAGGTGAGCATGTATTAATTTTCTTTAAAATACAATATATTTTAATGAAGAGATATAAATTCAAAAGTTAATTTATACAATATATCAAAATGAATCGTTTTGGAACGTTTTCATATGAAAATATGTATTGAAAATAGTATTGATAAAACATTTCTGTAAATACTAAAAGATCTAAAGCGTATGTGTGGAAGCAGTTTAAATATTTTGTGATGAAATCCTATCAATTTAATAATACAACGTCAGATAATGTTTTGGCCAAAATTCTAATCGACTGGGCATACAAAATGGGTAAAATTAACGAAGAAAGTTATAAAGAGGTAACAGTAAAAATCATTTGGAATACTACAGCCAAATTTTACATATAAATAAGTATTGTTATTTATTTTTCCGGAGATTTTCTGATCTATAACACTGGTTATGTATTAAAACAACAGTGAATGTTTATTTTACACACAACTTTTATTTACACACAAAACTCAGCGTATATTATAGGTTATTTAGCTTACATTGCGCGGGAAATATTCCTTGGTATGTTAGCAAGTGCTGCCACTCATCGGGACTAAGGGTAACAACACAGTTTTAAAATATTGGCGCTACAGTATCTATTTAAATAATAAAATTTAATATGACTTTTTGAATTTTAATGTTCTGGAAATAGTCTAATAAATATATTTCGTGCATTAAAAATGATCTTAAAATTCAGCATTCAAAATGTATTGCCTGTAAGAAACTGTGTTCGTTTGTTTTGATAGTATTTTGTCAAATTACTATCAAAACAAACTCATCCAGTTTCTATGCAACATATATTTTCATGCAGAATTTTCGATCATTTTCAATGCACTTAAATTATTACTACAGAAAATTCAATAGTAGGTACTGAAACAATGAAAAAAAAAACGCAGAGTAATTTATTCATCTTTCATAGTTTGACAGTGGCAGTTAATATATGTGAACGATAAGTTAGCATAATTATTAGAAGAGCAATGAGAAATCCGTGTAAACTGATAACAAAAATACAAGCTTTCTCAATATACATATGGACTTGGTCTTTT
>OY720448.1:81740011-81780011 GCA_963082715.1 Harpalus rubripes
AGAGAATTGACAGTTGGTGTACAATTTAACAATCAAAATTCAACAGGGATAAAAAAAATCTAATTGAGCCTTGCCATGCGAAAGAGCATTAAAAATGTGCGAACGAAAATCTAATATTATTTCATACTTCTTCATTTTAAAAAACTGCAAAATTTACATTTTCCCGTATGTGACTTATAAGCAGTTTTCCCGAATGAATAAAATGGTCTCCTGATGACGCAACTTTTGTCTAATTTAACAAACTTCAGTTAGAAATCTCCATATTAAACGCGCAGTTCTGGACTTGTTGATATTTATTTATTTTTTGTTTTGTTCTGTAGAATAACATTTGAAATGCCTTGCCCTTTTTTAGCTACCTAAATGGGGTTTTGAATGAAACGCTATCTATAATTAATTTACGATGAACAAAGTATTCGTATTTTATTTAATTAACACCTCTATACATTACTAAAAAAAAAAAAATGTGAAACGAAGAGCTAGCGTAATTAACAGAATGGCAAAAATAATAGATTGACTGTACAAAATTACAAGCATCCATTAAATAAATTTAAAATGTTGAGAGCTCCGAACAATGGCCAAAGTACACACACACTTAACACTGTACGTGTTACTTAAGTGGAGTGCTTTACAAATAATTGTCAAACAGAGTTACACTTAAAATGATTACACTTTTAGAATCTAATAGTTTTTACGTTTTTCGTGCACAAACAGGTATTCCAAAAAAATTATACGCAGGGTGTGTGAATACGTGTTATAAATTTATAAGGTATGTAGAGGATGAGAAATAGACTAACTTTTTAATAAACTCATATCTGGAAACACACCGTTCTTGAGCTACAGGCGTATGGTCCTAAAGTTTTGGAAAAAAAATTAGATACTGATAACTTTTTTAAAACTCTGTTACTTTTTAAGCTAATTATTACAACAATTAACAATAAGTATAAATAATATTTAACATTTAAATTATTGATAATGGACCATTATCTTCAATGGCCCTTAATTTTCTTCTTACTGGCTATCATCCTCCGGACAATATCTGGATCGATTTCTCGAATCTTTTGGTAAATGTGACGTCGAGGATTGTCCAATTTCGGAACAAAGTCTACGTTGTTTTCGTTGTACCAGTCTCTATCCTGTATCTGCTTTAAGAAGCAGTTTGATCTTATTGTTTGATTGGATAATATCGGGATATTATCCAATCAGAAAACTAGATCAAATTGCTCCTATCTTCGCACCACTGCAATCTTAAACCAGATACAGTATAGTTATTCTGGCGTAATAGCATAAAGCTAGATCAGGCCAAAACATTATATCGTCATTGGCGTGATGTGTATTTAAAAACTGAAGCAATTTAGAGAGGGATCTTTGAATATAAAGTTGTGCAGTTAAAGTTTCTCTTCAAACACGACCAATGTACGGCTGCAAGATATACCCGGCTTCAAAAATGGCATACTCTAGTCAAATTTTATCCTCAAATTTTGATTTACCTTTGGACTTGACATTGTCTGGTGTGTTTTCCATGTCATTAGTATAAAAACCATCGTTTCCTTTCATCTCTAAATTGGACAGAGTAAAATATTTCTCGCCATTCATTACAATAAGTTTATTGAGAAAATGAATGCGCCTTAACGCACGACATCATCTAGGGATTCTTTCTAATTGGGCCTCGGTATATTTTGGTGCCTTTCTTCTTTTTCGAAATACCATGTCTTTTCGAGAAAGTATTCTAAAAACAGTGGTCTTCGAAACATCGAATTTTAACGGCTGCAATTAATCTTTGTTCTCTCATGTGGCGCAAAATTTTTGGTCGACCACTTTTGAGCAAATTAACACAGGGTATACCTTCTTCACAATCTTTTATTGCTCGATAAATTGTTGCCACAGAAATATTGTGCTCGCGATAAACTGCAACAATATCACACTTAGGCATTCGCCCAAAAAGATTGTAAATTCCTTTACGAATATCTAGCTTATATGACATTTTGCTGCATCAAATCGAAAAAACTAAACTGAACTAAACTATCAAAATGAAGGAGGACAAGTTAATTGTGATATTTTGTTTCCAGCGACAATTTGATTAAACGTTATTTGGTATAAATACAAAACATCTAAAAAATTCTCAAAACTTTAGGACCAGCAGGACTATACGTTGAGTGTAATTATCTACTTAAATTTTAGTTGGCTGTAATTAGTCATTATGGCACACTCAGCAATGGGTAATATGCCGTGATGATATATTTATTTATTTCTGTCTAAGGATTCTGTAACTCTAAATGCTTACAACAAGACTTACTATGTTTTGAAATTAAATAGAAACACGTATTTTACAAAATCTTATATGATACCGTACAGGTTACAAAATCCCTTTCTAGATCCCTAATATTTTACCTTGTTTCCTCTACAGTGGTCTACAGTAAATAAGGGAAATGTTTTGTAAAATTGAAAATGGGCGTACAATTCTTTATTTTTCTTAAACTTTTTTACGTTATATCCAATGAAAATTCACTTTTATTAATAAAAGCAATAAATTTCCTGTTTCATAAATGCCAGAGGTCCTAAAAACTCTGTTGTTAGGACCTTTGGCATGACTGACATGTTGAGTAATCTTGACTACTCTGTTTAACTTCCCCTTGCTGTATTACTGATGATGAGAACTTAGTTCTCGAAATACGTATTTAGTTTTTATTATATTTAACCTTAGACTCCATCTATTTTTAAGTAATAAAGTAAGCCGGATAGTTATTAAATCATTTCAAAATATGTGTATATTTGTTTGATTTACCTACTTACATGAATCTATGAGTAGTGTTAAATGTTAATTTATGTAAATCTTCGATAATACGAATACGTATTGTAACGTGGAACGCCCGCCGTCGCCGCCGCTGTAAGCGAGTGTCTATTTATAGTGGTGACGTAATCGCGCAAGTAGCCGGCCGATGTAAACAGACTGGTCGCGACGTGTTTAATTACTTCCAGTCGCCTGAACCTTTTGTGTTCATTGTTATTACGAGTATGTGTTCGAATATTCTAGAGCTGTTCTAGAAAATAATGGCAGCTGTATATAAAGGACGTGGCTATGCTCGAGCGACACAGTTAGTTACAAACAGAGTCATAAGCTGGATTCAGAGATTGCGTAGTAAACATAGCATAGAATAGCACAGAAAAACATAGAAAATGAACATACGGAAAAGCGTGTATTGATTCATAGTTACAGACATAGCATAGCACAACACAGCAAAACATGGGGAATTGGTCATATTTTATTTCGAAGCTATGTTTTGCCATGTTCGGCCATGTGCGCTATGTTTCGTGAGTATTCGTAGTTACACCACGCCTACTACTACAGCGCGTTACTGTTGACAACTTGCTGACATTTGTTTTGAAGTTTGGTTAAGACAACTTTTAAGTTATTTTGTATTGCCGTTGTGTTTATTATAATTATTTAAAAAATGAGTGATTCTTATGAACAAGACATAAAGTTAATCAGTTTAGTGGAGAAGTCGCCGATCCTCTACGACAAAAAGAGAATGGATTTTCTGACATGAATTTATCTACATACAATAGTTCTAGGTTTTCTGTACAATCTCTGAATTGGTTTTAAGTTTCTATGTTTTCCTGTGTTGTGTATTCCTATGCTGTGTTTACTACGCAATCTCTGAATCCAGCTATAGAGACATTGACATGGAGTGTTAGAGAGTAAAGTGATAGTGAGAAGCACAGCAGTATCGTAGTGAGCGTATGCACTTGGTGTCGAGTAGGTACTCGGGAAGTTACTGGTATATTGGGATAGCTGTGGATGTTAATACTCGGTAGTGTTGACGAGTTATAGCTATAGTGTACAAGGACAGTAACGGCGAGTCGGAAAGTTACTGGTATACCGGGATAGCTGTTAAAGAGAATACTCGGTAGTGTTGAACAGTATTGGGAAGCCAGGTATACGGGGACAGTAACGGCAAGTGGAAGTGAACACTCGGCAGTGGTGTTGGTGTTGAAAAATTGTGGCATACGGACAGTCGGTGATCCTGAGGCTGTGGAAGTTAGACAGAGAGTTACATAAATAGACAGATAATGTTGTTAAAGAGGTGACTTCTGTCCAAGCAGTTGAATATACAGACGCTTTTGAGTCAGTTGAGTATATAAACGCTGTGGTGGTCGGTAGGCGGTCAGCTGAACATAATATAGGTATATAATGATAGAAATATAGTAATATAAATATCGCGTAAACAGTCTACAAGAGTCTGCAATAGACCGGCAGTCTAAGACTGAACGCGTAGTGAAATAAATAATTTGTAATATCGTGGAAATAAATAGTAGTGTTAATTTGTTAAATAAATAGTGTTAGTGTTAGTGTTATCTAGTTAATTATAGTTTTAGTCTTAATTAGTTTTTAATAATTGTTGAATATTAATAATAGTAACTTTCATTATAGTTTAATCAACACTTAATTTTAATTAATAATAATTGTCTAATATGTACACTTCACCCAAATAAATAAAACGTTACAGTATTATAAGTAAATAAAAATCAGGTAAGTAAAATTAATACTTTTGGCTCGTTTTCATAATCAGGTTAATTATTCGCATTTAAGACTTTGTCTAATATAATCTCTTTCTATTGCAACGCGTGTCGTTATTATTATTACAATAGTATTTAAACTATTTTCTATTTATAATTGAATACATCAATATCATTTTTAGATTTTTACGTTAATATTTTAGTATTTACAAAAAGTATATACAAATAATATAGTTATACATTATACTAAGAAACAATACACTAAAATGGTGATATATATATTAATATATAATCCATCTCCCACTATTAACTAGGGACAGATGCAAAGTAGTCTAACCTCCAAATGGTGCATCACGGGCAACGAAATTAAACTTCGGCTAAATAGTCTACAACACGGCTGCTGAACCTTCATGGAGGATATCTCAGCATTTTCAGAATACGGTAAGGTATGGTAAGACAGAGATACCCAAATGGTTCTTCAAAGATCGACGATCGACCTGACACCTGACAGGCATAGGAATCAAATGCCATTCTAAGGAATAATATACCTTATTTGTTGTACCTTTATAATCGTATTCTGTAAAGTATGCCATACGATAAAATAAAAAATAAAAAACAATAATCTAAACATAGTTCATAATAAAAAGTAATCCATCATTTACATTCCTATTTACTAAGTGATTACAACAGTGACAAGTATTGAGATTACAATAATTAAAACATAAATTATAATATAAATTTATTTAATAAATAAATTTTATCCAACACCGACTCATAATATGTTTGTTACTAGGGTTATTTGAAATAACTAATGTACAACATTAGTCACTCCGTGAGAGAATATTTTAGAAGTCACGGAGGAATTATTACTGATTTTAGTGTTTTTTTTAATATGAAAAAAGCAATTTTACAAAATTATTTTATTATTGAAGTAATTTAACATTATCAAACTTATTTATTTAAATTAATATTAATATGTATGCTAAAATAGATTACTTATCTTTACCCAATGACAGCTGTCTTGTTCGGCTAATGAAACGAAAACGAGTCAGGAGTTAGTGGTTACTTGCTTCGGAATTAAATTCAAAGATGCTGCTTGTGCGTCTAAGTAAATACGTTTTAAAGGATGGTCCTCATTTTCATCTATTTTAATGTATTTTTCTTTCAAATAATTTCTAATGAAAGACAATAATGGGCCCATTAAGGCCTTCGACTTTCTAAAAATTACATATCGTATATGAATTTTAAATATATATATATATATATATATATATATATATATATATATATATATATATATATATATATATATATATATATATATATATAAATGAAAACGAAATAAAAATTGCTATATATTTTGTATTTTTATACCTATAATAATGTATTATAATTTTTAGCGTAAAATGGTCGCCATATTGTGACGTCAGTGTCATTACAATAGTCCAGTTTCCCTGTGAAAATGTCACTATAAAGTGGATAATGCATATTTTGCTCATAAATTCGCGATTGACTATACACATACTCTAACAAGCACATATTTAATATATCCGAGTAATTTTATATTAAGATCAAATGAAAATTTACTTATTAAAAAAAATTATATTATAATTTATATTTTAATTATTATAATCTCAATACTTATCATTTTTGTAATCATTTAGTAAATAGTAATGTAAATAATGTAAATGTTGGATTAGTTTTTATTATAAACTATACTTTGATTATTGTAATCAATACTGTCTTTGTTGTATTTAATTAAAATAGAAAATACTATTTTAATTATCATAATGGCAGTATGTGAGTATGAAAACTTCAATATTATATTAAAGAAAGTTTTAAAGTCACATTAATTAAAGCGAATAATTAACTTGATTATGAAAACAAGCAAAAATTATTAATTTTACTTATCTAATTTTTATTTATGTGCAATATAGTATACTATCGAAGTTTTACATAAATTAACATTTAACACTACCTACTTCTATACCTATTCATATAAGTAAATCAAACAAATATATATTTTGAAATGATATAATAACTATCTTTATTATTATTATTATTATTATTATTATTATTATTATTATTATTATTATTATATATATATATATATATATATATATATATATATATATATATATACAGGGTGTAAATGAAATAAGTGCATTAAATTTAACCAGTAATGTAACTCGATGAGAGGAACAATATTTCTTAATAACTTTTTTTTCTAAGTCTTTTAGATTTTGAGGTAAAATTCTTTAAAGATTTGCTGCATATTTCGTTACCCGCTCATGGAGACCAAATGGCGGTTGCTGTATTCAAGTGGGATACAAACAGCTCAAAAATTGTCGGTTATCGGCTACACTTACAGTCACAATAATTAATAAACGAATCAAGGGAAATAACATTATTATTAATTAATACGTAATAGTACAATTTTTAAAATAAATAAATTTAAATTTTGGATAACAAAATTATAAAGTTGTATATTAAACCAGGCTTTTATTGACCCGTGAATAGTGTAAATATAGGAAGACAAGGAGGGACGAGGAAGAGCAAAAGCATAGTTAGGTTATGAGATGATTATTTATCGTCGACAAATCATAATAGTTTAAATACGTTATTCAAAAAATGTAAGTACAAACTTTTGTCCATTTAAAAGAGGTACATGAGTACTAATAATTAGTCGTCCATTTATTGTTCCCGCCCAAAACATTATTTAATGAAAATTTTTACAGCATTTTCGTCGGTCGAGATGTGTATTGTGCATAATAAATACACCTTTCCAAGTAAATTCAGTCTCATTAATGAACATTATGAGCCATTCCTAAAATTGAAGTCTGTTATATGCTGAAAACATTGAACTTTTTACACATGTTATGGATATAACTGTTGCTTTTTTTAAAATTGTCATATGACACTCCGTATTGTGATGTGATAAAGATGTACAAGATTAACAAATGTGCGAATATTAGGAAGAGAATGATTTGGAAACGCTCCGTGTAAATGCGTTGACTCCATGACACTGTCTTTATGTCAACCGTGATGTCAAGTAAAATGAAGTATAGATACGAATAAAAAAATAAATAATAAACCATAGGTAAGTAATTACAATCTCTGTGTACTCGCATTTTGCCAGAATTTTACCTTATAAACAAGTTTATTACTAATATCAAAATTTAATTGGAATAATTAACAGGACTGTCAATTGCTAAAACAAAATTTTTCATAGCTCTTGCTATTGCATTCAATTATCACAAAAATATTTGGAACGACTCGTCAATTTACGGGGTGGTAAATATGCTAAAAAAAATATGCGATTGCGAGAAAAAGTTATTAAGAAATATTGTTGCTCTCGACGAGTTATATTACTGGTTAAATTTAATGCACTTATTTCATTTGCACCCAGTATATATATATATATATATATATATATATATATATATATACTACCATTAGCTTTAAAGATTTTTGATTACAGTTTGTAATGGATACATATTTTATTCATGCAACATTTATTGTATATTGCCATATTAATGGTAACGTATGTCGGTTCTCTCTACTTACGACAGAGTGACGCTAACGTCAGAACTTTCGCGCCAAAAATTTATTAATTATTTTAGGCTTTATTAAGCGTAATTTCAAGAAAACAAAAAATACGGAAATTCTATTTTTAAATTCTTTGTAACATATAAAAAAATCGAAAAAAGTTGGACGGGCACATTATTACAGCAATTTTTTTCAATAACAATATAACAAAACCATATACAACATTCAATGGCTACTTTGTAATTTAAAATACTACATCAATTGACTTGTCAGTGTCAAAAATTTTTTAAAAAGTGTGGGATAAAACGTTGTATTACACTCGTGTGGAATGTACATTAGTCACTAAAGAAAATTAGCTTTTTTCTTTCGTGACTAATATGATACATTCCGCACTCACAATAAATAACTATTCTTTTGATCTTAATAAAAATGACTCCGATGTATTAAATATGTGTATGTTAGAGAATGTGTAAAGTCAATCTCCAATTTATGAGCAAAATATGCATGGTCCACTCTATAGTGACATTTCCACAGGGTAACTGGACGACTGTAGTGACGCTGATGTCACAACATGGCGACCATTTTACGCTAAAAAGTTTAATTTTATTATTATCGGTATATAAATACAAAATATATAGCAATTTTTATATCGTTTTCATTTATTTATATTCAAAATTCATATGCGACATGTAATTTCTAAAAAGCCGCAGACTTGGACGGGTCCATTTACATTGTATTAGAAAGTGAACCAAGAATATTAATGAAGCGAAATTAACACTTATAATAATTACACACAATTGTAATACTTCTAGATGACCAAAAAAGTTAATTATTGTTCTAATTTAAGGTGGCCAGTTATTAGAACAGTTAATTCTAAACGATCGTATAAATTTCACAGCAATTACGTCGCTATTGTGATTAGAACACATAAATCAGAGGCCCCAACCACCGCGGCGAATTATTTGCGCTCTTTTGTCTGAGTATTGAATATTGAAGGCTGATAGATAAATCTCTCCAAATTGAAAATACATCATGGGATAAATTGTCCGAAATTAATCTGTCACTACGGTATAAGGGTCGCCCGCATATCATTTCGTTATGCTCTTATCGGTGATTCAAAAAAAAAAAAAATACTTTACTTATATCCTTTTTTGTACAAGATGTTATTTATGTCTCCTTTTAGGCGTGCACGGTCATCTTTTTAGATTTTCACAAAGATCTGACAGCTTTAATTTTTCTTTAGAATAAAGGAATGTGGGGTGGGTTTACAGCAAACCAATTAAAGAAAAAACAAAGACCAATGTTTAATATTCAATAATAGACCTTTTCAATTTAACGGGTATCTCTTTCTATTGCTCCAAATAGTAGTGAAATGGCGCCAACAACTGCCAGTTGGGATGTCAAACGAAATGTCAAAAATATTGCAGCCATTAAAATACCTGTATTCTCGGTGAAAATTTGCATCGTTAGACATTTTAGCTACAATAAAAGCTTTTGTAACTTCTTTCAAGAAGTTTTTTAAAATAGTTAAAGATTTTTCTCACATTTTACGTCTAATTTTTTTAGAAACAAGCGCCGTACATCTCATTTGTTCTTACTACGCGCAGATTAGGTCTATTAAATAGGGTGACCATATTTTTCAAGGCTTAAACTGGGACTCTCAAAAAAATGCGGATACAAGGTATGTTTACATTTATGTAGATACATGTGTGAAAATTTGTTTGAGATAGAAGTGTGATGAAACAAAATTTGTATGAGCCTAAAGGTGAATTCACAAATGAAAATTAGGTTTAGATTTATGGTTTATACTTTAGATTTAAAGACTAAACATTGCAAGTTCCAAACTTTAGGTTTATGATTTAGTTTCACGTCACAAATTTCACCAATGAAAACCAGTCTGAAATGATATATATATATATATATATATATATATATATATATATATATATATATATATATATATATATATATATATATTACCCATCTTTATTTAGTGTCCACTTGATGGATTCGGCTTTTTAAACAAATGCGAGAAGAACATTGAGACTGTCATAACTTAATTGCCAAGCAAATGACAGTTTCACGGCGCACAGGTGTCTTGTTGAGTACTGCTCTACCGATATTTTAATCTTGTTTTTGAAGCATTTCCATAGATGTCTGTACATATCAAAAAAAAAAATTCAGGTAATTTAATCTTACATTTATGAATGCCGTATTTAAACCTAAACAAAAACCAAAAATCTAATTTTATTTGTCAATTTCTTGCTAACTTGCCAAAACTTAAACTCTACATGTTTACGTAAGAATACAGACGTATTCTGGACGTGAGAAACTAATCTAAACTATTACATGTTTACTCCACAGGAGTACTAACCCGACTGTTTAAAAACAAAAAATCTTTTCTCTTCCGCGAGAGGCTAGGGGATGAAGGATAAAGGGCATCAAAGCGTAGGGCATCCAAAGTCACGCACGTATGCTTAATAATGTAAAGACTTATCAACACATATCTGTCAAAGATCGGTGACATTCCGACTACACAAAAACCGTAGACAGGAATAATGATAATTATTTCTAAACAGAATTTTGATTAAAAAGATAACAAGTTGAAATATTATTCCTGAACTATAATTTACAAAAGTTTATAAAAAGTTATTTATTTGTTAGGGCTCTTACCCTTTCCTTTTTACAGAAAGCAACCTTTGACTTAAACGAAATAAATATTTCACCACCATTATAAATTTATTTCATTTACCTACTCATTCTAAAATTCGTTACGCGTTTTCCACTTCGATTAAATAGTATAAATATTTAAACGAACATGTGCATTAAACTTTTATATGAACAACCTCATATGACTTGCAACACAAAGAAATTTATGAAATCATAAAGTTCTTTGTTCCCGACAGCGATTTTTTTGTTGTATATGTCTCGAAGTTATAATGAAAAAAGTTCTAATTATGTTTGTAAAGTGCAACTCTAACTTGTATTATTGAAAATTTGGTATTTCAGACGCATCAAAGTTTCGGAAACTTTAACAATAATTAAGGAATACTGATTGAAAATTATCAAACGTTGTTATTAAAATTCATTGTTTTATAAAAATAGTGACAACTGATGTTTCTGTTTTCGCTTTTGTTGTAATGTGTAAAAATGAGAAATTTTTCCTGTTTTTCATTGTTATAATTTTTTAACAACTTTTAAAAACTTTTTGAAGTGTCATGTTTTCAAAAATGTATATTATATTCATATTCTGGAAAAAGTTTGAAACATTTCGCAAACTTTATTATGAATGTATTGATTCTGTCACATAGAACTTTAAAATATTATTGGATTGCTAACTTGTATGTTGTGCACAAAGTCACCTGTGAGGCAAGCAACCTGGAAGGCAGCCATTTGCAGAAAAGACAAAATATGCGCCAAATTAAAAATTACATATAGAAACAAATTATAAATGGGATGAATTGACAGATTTTTTAAAAAATTATTGCGTATATTTTAAGATGTAAATAAGTAAGTAAGTAATTAAGTAAGTAAGTAAGACTAATATTATTACAATTTTTTTTTGTATTTTACGAAAAAACGCAAAAACAATTTGCAATTTACAGCAAATTTCAGAATACCTACCATGAAATAATATAATAGTAATTTTATTTACTGTTTGTTTGGCAGATATAAAAAAAAAACAAAACATCATCAGATCCATTAGCGTTTTTTCGTAAAATAGATAAAAATTGCAAACCTGAAATTGTTTAGTTTTTAATTATATATATATATATATATATATATATATATATATATATATATATATATATATATATATATATATCATATATAGTTTAATATATGTACTTGGGTGGATATTTTAAAATCTTTTGTAACTGCCCAAGATTTGAAACTTTCAGAAAACAAAAAAGAAACGTCTAATATTGTACCAATTATTTTCCGTGCATATGTACAGGCTATCTCATTTTCTATGATTTCTTAAGGTATTTCGGGTAATATTAAAAATAAAGCAAAACAGTTTGCACATTCCACAGTCTACTTTTCGAGAAAAGTTTAATAGTCACCACATGGAATTTCGATCTTCTTTTGTTTCTGAGCTACAGGCAAAAACTCGTTTTTCGCTCATTTCGAAAATATGTAATATCTTATTTATTATGATAGTAAGAGAAAAATTGTTTTAACAAACTTTCAACTATTTTTTAGGTAGAATAAAATGGCGTAATTATATTTTTGAAAACTTAATAATTCTTAAGATATAACAGAAATTTACCATTTTTTAAATAGGAACATATATTGAAAATAGTCTCATCATTTTGCTTATTTTATAAGCTTTTCAATGATATGTAACAAGTCTACATTCTTTTATTTTAAACATGAATAAAAGATAAATTATTTATTTTTTAGGGTAAAAAAATTGAAAATTATTAAGTAACAAATGAAACAAATAAATTAAAATCATCAATTGTTTATTTCTAATTTTTATTTGTTCTAGTTTTACTAATTTTTTCTAACTCGAAAATAATTAGTTAAGAATAATTATGAGAACATAATTAATAATAGAATCAAAATAAACAAATGATGATTTTTAATTGATTTTTTCATTTATTTCTTAATACTTTTTAATTTTTTTCACCCCAATAAATTAATAATTTATCTTTTATTCATGTTTAAAACAAAATAATGTAGACTTGTTCTATATCATTAAAAAGCTTATGAAATAAGCAAAACGACGTGACTATTTTTAACATAGGTTCCCATTTAAAATATCATAAGTTTGTGTGATATCTTGAGAATTATTAAGTTTTCAAAAATCTAATTACACCATTTTATTTTACCTAAAAAACAGTTGAAAATTTGTTAAAACAATTTTACTCATAAATAATAAGATATGAGATATTTTCAAAATGAGCGAAAAACGATTTTTTGCCTGTCACTTAGAAACAAAAGAAGATGAAATTCCATGTGGTGACTATTAAACTTTTCTGGAAAAGTTGACCCTGGAATGTGCAAACTGTTTTGCTTTATTTTTAATATTACCCGAGACCTTAAAAAAACATCGAAAATGAGACATTCTGTACATGGTCAGTTTATTGTTTATTAAATTAAATAAATAAATATATCACCATGGCATATTACCTATTGCTGGGTGTGCTAATCTGCTTTGTACGCAGATTTCGATAATGATGATGAAATATTTGTACCGTGCGGGCGTTACCCGGCGTCACCTCACGGGCACTCATTGCTGGCGTGGAGAGTGCACCACAGGGATCAATTTTGTGCCATTTAAAATTTGAAATATTTGGCGTCGGTTGGGATCGAACCCGGTTCCCCAGATTCGCGACCAAACATTCAATTTTACGATTTAAACTGTCATTATTAACTCCATAGCAACAACTATAAGTATTTGCTAGTGAATTTAAAAAAAATAAATCACTCTCTCAGAATTTTAACTCACTAGGCAACAAATAATGCATTTAAAATAACATCAGGCATGAAAATAACACTTTCAAGACAGCCTTTATCAAACAGATCATCCATTTTCATTATTTTTAACGACACAATTGACAGAAAATAAAGCTTATAATTTATAAATAAACGACTTGACATCCAGCAACATCAACGACGATTGTCATGAAGTCATGCACAGCCTACGATTAATTTTTTTTATTAAAATAAAATAGTATAATGGTTTTTATTATAATTTCGTCAAAATATTGTATAAACCACGTGAATTAAGATTGTTTACCGGTTTCAGGATATTAATCCATTGTTTACAATGTACAAAAGTAGGCTGGTAACTAAGTAATAACTGTATCTGTATGGTAATATTATTACCATACTGACTTGTCAACAACGGTCTACAAAACGAAAATAAAATAAAAGTATAATGCTCTTCATTAGTACATACAGATAACGTTAGTGTATCGTTCTATATACGGTTTACTTTATTCTAAAATAATAAACATGAGGAATAAATCACATAATTTGAATATTTATCATATTGGCATATGTCAAAAAAATTGTTCGGTTAACCATAGCATTCTGAAAGAAGCATTAACGAAAGAATTTCAAAATAGTTATTTATGATATGTGTTAAAAGTGACATTTTATTTTGTGAGAAGGAAGTTCACGTATATCATACACTATTTTTTCTACAAACACTATTTTTAATTTAGATTTGTATTTCTAATAATTTTTTGACATTTACTTTTAACATTAGTTTCAAAAGTAACAATGATCTGTCACTTTTAACACTGGTGTCATAAAATGACATTTTTAACGCTAAAAACAAACATTAAAAAGCCCACTTTTAGTAGATTTGTAGAAAAAATAATATTTATTAATATAGTTTTCATTTTCTGAAACCGATAAACTGTTGAACAAACCACGGATGTTAGGAATCATAACAAGCCTTAGATGTCTTAAAATTTCAAAATGACATCTGCGGCAGTTATGACATACATAACATTCCTAGGTATGTTAATAGCTATAATTCACTCAAAATATTTAATCCTGAAACTTTTTTATCGTGAATATATACATTGTCTTATCATTTTAAAATATGAAAAACAAATTATATTTTTTATTTACCCTTTGTAAAAGAAAATGTTCAAAAAATAAAGTTAGCTATATTACTTTCAACTTCTGCAAAGGGATGCTAATTTGGTTCTTGTAAAATTACAAACGTAGTAGGTACATCCTTATATTTTTCGCGCGTTGCTTGTTTTTAATAAAACTTTTTTGCTCACAAAGTAACGCAAACGGAATTGAATGATATTGTGCCATAAATTGGAAACTTCAATAAATGGACTTGTTCAGTTCTTGTAGGAAACCACTCAATTAATATAATAAATTGTATGCATTTACATTTACAAAATTACAATAGGGGATTACAGCTCAACCGAATTAAGAGAAATTAGTAAAAAATAGTGAAGAAGATGCTTAATAATGAATAATAATAAAGAAATAAAATGATATAATTGAAATAGTTCGGAAATAAGGGGGTTTTTGTTTTAGCAGCTCGTCACTCATATGAAATCCATACATATTATTTTGATTGGCGACTCAAAGACAACCTATAAATATATAACGAATACCGAGTTAGGGGTGGAGTCTACTACCAATGGAAGTAGACAAATTCAAAGAGCGGACACGTGGCTACCAATCCAGTACTGCAATTCTCAAACAGTTTTTATTTGAATATAAATTTCTTGCATTAAACTTAATAATTTTGATACACTTGCAACTTGCAATTATAAAGCATGTAGACTTGTACAGTTTTATAATTTATAATATTAGTTTGTTTTTTATAAATATAATTTAAAAATAGCATACATTTGAAAAACATTTTGGGTCCACGAAGAAAACAGTTTAGTGACGTCACATCTATAATTTCAAACTTCGGGGGACCATAACTCGTTTATTAATACCGGATTTTCACCAATAGTCTTAGTTTTACTTATACTTTCTGATGAAAGTATATAAAAAAATGGTGGAATCCCCCTATTTCTTTTAACAAATAAATCAAATATGTATTACCTTATCTGTTTTAAGAATTAAAGACATCTTAATTATTTACTTTTTAGAGTGCCTCTTCTAACTTTTTGTTTGCAGCAATATATATACGGGGTGGTGACTTAGACAACGTAGCATAGGGGTTTCAATGGTAAAATTTTAATGTGCAGTTATTTGCCCCCTAATTATTTTAGAGCAAAACTATATTTAGATTTTTGCTACAGAAAACAATATTGCATCTGAATATGCTATTGTTTATAATTTTTCAATTTCCGAGACCGTAAAAATAGTCGAAATAAATACAATAAAATACTATAAGACAAGCTTATAGAAGACCAAGAGGGACATTCGAATAGAGAAGAAAATATTTTTTAAGCCAGTGGTTCTCAAGGTACAACACAAAGTTATATATATTTTTTTAATTGGATGATATATATTTTTTAGATCCATGTGATAGAGTATTTTTTTTCTAAATTTAACCATGTAATCAATTTATATCATAACATAACAAAAATATTGAGAAAAATTCAATTGAAATTTAAATAATTTTGATTTTTATAGCTATTTTTCAGTAGGCTATGTATGAAAAACAATAATTGCTATCTGTCAATTTGAATTATTTACGATAAAAATCAAACATAACATTATTTATAAAGTTATTAACAAATATCTGTTTCATTTTAATTTAAGTTCAATTATTTTTCCATACATAGCCTACTGAAAAAAAATTTATTTAAATTTCATTTCAATTTTTCTCAATATTTTTGTCATGTTAGGATATAATAAGAATACATGGTTGAATTCAAAAAAAAATACTCTGTCGAATGGGCGTAAAAATATATGCCATCCTATTTAAAAACCATATAACTTTGTGTTGTAACTTGAGAACCACTGGTTTAAAAATATATTTACTTTTGTATTCGAATGTCCCCCTTGGACTTCTATAAGATTGTCTTATACAGAAACTATTTGAGGTAGCTCGTTTAGCTATTATACACTGTATATATATTTATTAAAATGTCTTGAACAAAATATAAACTTTTAACAATAAAAAAACTTTTTTAACAATGGAAATTATACATACCTTAAATTAGTAAAATATTTTTCAAATAAATAAACTATAAAATTTTAGTTTGTTTCAATCACTCATGTTTAATTTACCGAAAAACTGTTTTGTAATAACCGATGCGTAAAAAATCTAAAAACACTTTTATAAACTTTTAATCACTTTCACAAAATCTACAACAAAATAAAATAAATAAATAAATAACTATAGACTACTCCTCATTTGTTTGTCGGCCGTCCGCTCGCATACTAGATCTCCGTGTTCCCGCTTTTTCGCTCCCGGTTTCCCACACAACTGTTGACACTCCAGGACCCGGCGTCGAATTTATACGCGACGCGAGACGCCTAGCAACGACGCTCGCGCAATCCCCACCCACATAGGGAGTTGCCAGTATGATAGTTGCTAGTATTTACCACCTGGATTATTAGAAGTTTATACACACCTGCCAGGTAAGATAAAGATATGTGAGGTTATATATCAAACGGAGTAATGAAATGGAGTAATCACATGTGACTTAAAACTGGATTGGAAAAGGGGAACTAATGGAAGATCAGGAAGCGTTAATCTTAACTCTGGAGCCTGGAGGATAAGGGTGTTAATAGTATATTGTATAACTAGTGCTGAAAGTTGGATATTTCACCCGAGCGTGAAGTTTGAGCCACGAGCCGAAGGTGAGCGGTTTAATCACACAGTGTGAAATACCCTTTCAGCACGTGTTGTACATGATACTTTTCCGACGACCATAATTTGTTAAATTGACATAACTGTATGTACATAGTATATACAGTGTGTTTTCCTTAAAACAACCAGCGGTTTTTTGGGCGAACTAATGACTTAAAAGAAAAATGTAAAATTCAAAAAGTGATCAAGAATAAGGTGCTAATAACGTATGTCCCAAAAAATTTGTCACAAAATACAACTCTGTGAAAAAAATTAAAAATATCAAAATTTCGGGTTGGCTTTTGCAAACATTTTAATGACAGTTCAGTTACCGAAATCGATTGCGTTGTATTGGCTTATAAATTAGATCTTAGAAAAAGCGTTTATAATTTAGTTGGGCAGATGCCTAAAGTTCAAATAGTCTGACTTTTTGAATAACAAATGTGTCAGAACCATATATCGTGCGATAGCAGAATGTGAGCAAGGTATACCATGCGTAAATCTTCCGAAAAGTGGAAGACCTAAAATGTTAACTGAACATAGAGCAAACCAGTTAGTCGAAAGTGCCAAGAATAAAATTGGACAGTCATTGAAAAGACTTTCACGGCATTACGGTGTTTCCAAGAATACAATATCCAGAGAACTGAAGAGAGAAGGTATAGAATATCGCAAAAGAAAGAAATATCCTAAATATACGCCAAATCAGTTAGCTAAAATATTAAGATGTTGCCGTGCTTTAACGCGCACCCATTTTGCAAATAATAAAGTCATCGTCATAGATGATGAAAAGTAATTTACCGGTTTCAGGATATTATTCCATTGTTTATATGTACAAAAGTAGGCTGGTAACTAAGTAATAACTTTATCTGTATGGTAATATTATTACCATACTGACTTGTCAACAACGGTCTACAAAATGAAAAATAAATTAAATGAAAATATAATGCTCTTCATTAATACATACAGATAACGATAGCGTATCGTTCTAATTACGGTCTACTTTACTCTAAAGTAATAAATATGAGGAATAAAGCACATAATTTGAATATTTGTCATATTGACATATGTCAAAATAATTGTTCTGTTAACCATAGCATTCTGAAAGCAGCATTAATGAGAAAATTTCAAAAAATAATATTTATCAATAATGTCTTCATTTTCTGAAACCGATAAACTATTGAACAAACCACGGATGTTATGCATCATAACAAGCCTTAGATGTCTTAAAATCCTCGCTCTACGAGCTCGGATTTCAAATCGACATCTGCGGCAGTTAAAATATGCATAACATTCCTAGATATGTTAATAGCTATTACTCTAAGTAATTCCGAAATTAAAGGAAACGACGGTTTTTACACGGACAATGTAGAAGAATGTCCAGACGATATAAAATACAAGCCAAAGGCCAAATTTGCTGATAAAGTTTTAGTTTGGTGCGCGATGTCAATTGGTGGGATTTCCAAACCTTATATAGGGCGAGTTAGAGGCGAAGCTGTGGACAGTCAAAGTTATATTAACAATTGCTAAACAAAATTGATTAATTTTATCTACCAGAATGATGCTGAAGATGATATTATGTTTTGGCCGGACTTGGCTTCCTGCCATTATGCACGCGAAACTCAAAATTGGCTGAATGCTCACAACATACCTTTTGCGCCAAAAAACGACAACCCCCCCAAATTTACCGCAGGCTCGACCAATTGAAGATTTCTGGGCCATTTTGTCTCGAAAAGTGTATAATGGAGGTTGGGAAGCCGAAAACGAGGAATAATTAAGACGGCGGATTTTTATAAAAATTCGAGAGATTGATGTTGCAACGATCCAAGGCTTGATGCGAGATGTATCCAGAAGACTGCGTATTGTTGAAGACTGTGGACCTTTACATTTAATTTAAAATAAAAATTTTGTTGTTTATAAAGCTGTTAATTATATATGTTCTGAAAAATTGCCGTAAAACCATTATTACTTTTTAAAATGTACAGCTATCCTTCGAGTCATAGAATGTTGCCAGTTAATTACTGCTAATAGGGGATTCCACCTTTTTTACCTCTCGCTAAGAGAGGTATTGAATTCATGCAAAAAGTCGCATATCCAGATTTTAGTGAATAAGCACGTTTTAAGGTCTCTAGAATCCAATTATAACATTTTTACGATGATGTCCGTGCGTGTGTGTGTGTGTGTGTATGTGTGTGCGTGTATGTGTGTGTATGTGTGTGTGTGTGTGAGTGGGTGTGCATGCGTGTGCGTGTATGCGTGTGTGCGTGTGTGCGTGTGTGCGTGTGTGCGGGTGCGCGTGTGTGCGTGTGTGTGTGTGCGCGTGTGCGCGCGCGCGCGTGTTTGCGTGTGTGCGGGTGTGTGTGTGCGTGTGTGCGAGTGTGCGAGTGTGCGAGTATGCGAGTGTGCGAGTTTGTGAGTGGGTGTGTGTGTGTGTGGATGTGTCTGTGGATGTGTGTGTGGATGTGTGTGTGTGTGTGTGGATGTGTGTGTGTGTGTGGATGTGTGGATTTCTCAAATACTATAAGACTAAAGACATTTATAATTACGGATTCCTAACTATAATGGGAAGAGTTGAGTAAGTTTTGGTAACAATTGGACAACCGGAAGTAGTAGTTACAAGAAAAAAATCATCTAAATATTATTTATCGAAAATTTATGTAAATACTTATATTAAAGAACGTTAAATTCTTCATTCGATAAATATAAATTCATTATTATATCTTCTATAGATTTAGAGATAAAGAAATGCATATAAAATAATTTGATGTAAAAAATCTCAGATCAAACTACTTCAAGGCAAGAAATTCAAATGTTTGTAATTGACACATAAATGTCACTGTCAAAAATATTTGTAAATCATTATAAAGATTATGGAAATAAAAAAAGTCAACAACGCAAAAGAATATACGTAAAAAAGAATATAAAAGGAATTTGCGAAAAAATGATGAATATTAAGAAAAAGAAAAGGAAAGTAGAAAAAGAAAATTTCAGGATATTGAATATAAAGAATAGCTATATATTGTATATAATTTACATTAAAATATCCCATCGATTTTGCAAATATATGTGAGAATTATTTTGTAGTGAGGCATGAATATATGTATTTGTATTTAAAAATATTTTTTATTTTATGCGTACAACCAGGTAAAATATCTGGAAAAAGGTTATGTGCTGGCCACATCAGATTTTTTTATATAATTTCATCAGAAAGTAGAAGTAAAACTAAGACTATAGGTGAAAATCCATTGAAAAATTCCTATTAATAAGCGAGTTATGGTCCCCCGAAGTTAAAAATATAGATGTGACGTCACTAAGTTTTTATATAAAACTGTTTTTTTCATGGATCTAAAACGTTTTTGAAATGTATGCTATTTTTAAATTATATTTATAGAAAACAAATTAATATTATAATACTGTACAAGTCTACATGCTTTTTAATTGCAAGTCTATCAAAATTATTAAGTTTAATGCAAGAAATTTATTTTCAAATAAAAACTGTTTGAGAATTGCAGTACTGTACTATACGGAGTAGACTCGATTTGCTGTCTTCTCTGGCAAAAAAGACGATCTACCCAGCTGTGGGTCTTGACACAAAACTGTTTTAAAAAATCTGATGTGGACAACACACAACTTCCTTGCACGCAAGACTAATATGAAGTATAGACTCAATTATAAAATTGTACGTATTTGACGTAATTTGATATTAACATCTATTTTTATTTTTTTGTTATTTTTTGTCGTAATCCATAGCAAGCTTCATTACAAAAACCAAAAAGTATATAAGTTTTAAATTTACATATCTCGTATCAAGTTTAGCCGTTGTGAAGTAAAGACGTGTTTTGCGTGTCGTGCTATGGCTCCTGAATTGCGAAAAAATAAAAATATTGATTCGGATTCTGCTGACGATATCAGTGCAAAAATAAAAGCAGCAATTGAGTGTGCCGTAAGTGAATTGTTATCGGTAGTGAATGTGCTACAAACTGAAATAAGTTCCTTAAAACATGAACTTACTTCACATAAAGAACTTATTAATAAACAAAATGTAATTATTGAGAATTCAAATTCTAAATTTACATTTAATACCTCTGCTAGTGCAGTTAGTGCCTCCTCACAGTCAGCGATTTCATCTCATTCAAAGAATGATGAACTAAAAGTTGATAGTTTTAAATCAGCTGTTTTAAAACCGTCAATAAATAAAGTGAATACTCCAAAGAGCAATGAACGAAACCATGTTCCTGCCGGCAAATCAGCTGGTCAAACTCATGGTCGAGAATCTTCATTCGTGACGGCTGGTGTTCAGGAGCGACAGAGGACGTTTGGCTCAGCACAGGGCAGTACTGACTGCAAATTAGCTGGAGCGCCAAGATATACATGGCTTCATATAAGTCGTGTCGCCAACAAGGAAGTGTCGTCTGATGAAATAATCAACTACCTTCAAACCGCTGGTAAAAACTTTGATTTTGTTTGTGAGAAAATCGAACATTCTGGTGATTATGGGTCCTTTAAACTTCGTGTTCCTTACGAGCATTCATCAACCTTGCAAGAATCGTCAATGTGGCCTACAGGCATTTTAGTGAAAAAATTTTGGTTCCCTCGCAAACGTAATACTCGGGATTTTCCAGAACGTACTCCGAAAGAAGTACCACGTTAAATTTGTATTATCAAAACGTGCGGAGTATTAAAAATAAAATATCCGAATTAGTTTGTTCCATTTTCGATCTTGAATATGATATAATTGCTTTCAGTGAAACTTGGTTAAATCCTGATATACTAGACTCTGAAATGTTTTCCCCTGATGCCTACTCTGTGTTCCGGAAAGATAGAGACTTCACCGCTCTTCATGTAACGCGAGGTGGTGGTGTTTTACTTGCATTTAAAAATTGTTTTCATGTTGAGAAAGTAGATCTGCAAGAATTATTAGTCAAGTTGCCATCTTTTGATATTGTTGCCTGTAAATGTATTTTTCATAATTCTGTGTTTATCATATTTGTAGTATATATCCCTGAAACTCCGAATATTGCTGATTTAGATTTATTTACCTCTTATATAGAACAATTATGTATTGGTGATAAGAATATAGTAGTAGTAGGCGACTTCAATATTCCACAGTATTGTACACATACACCAAACAATGTACTACGAGACCATATGATAAATTTCGAGGCTTTTACTGATTTACATCAATCCAATACAATAATGAATTGTAACGATCGTTTGCTAGACCTAGTCTTTACCAATATTCCGTGTGAAGTATCACGTGAGGACTTACCCCTAGTTAAGGTTGATCATTACCATCCTCCCTTGAATATAGTGTTCTCAATCAATAATTTGCAACAGAAAAAATTCGAGGGTAATACTAATACTAAAAATTATAATTTTAAGAAAGCCAATTTTCCCCTACTTTACGATGCTTTACTAAACTGTGATTGGTCTTTATTATATAATGCTGTTGAAGCCAATGAGGCTTGTGATGTATTTTACAAATTGTTATTTTCTATTTTTGATATCTATGTACCACTCTACAAAGTATTAGGAAACGTTACCCTCCTTGGTTCACGAGAGAAATTATACGTAATATTAAATTAAAATCTAAATACTATATTAGATACAAAAGAGATAACTCTAATTATTTTTATAGCAAATACAAACATTTGAGAAGTGTTATAAAAAAACAAATAGAAAATTCTTACAAAATTTACATTCAAGATATTGAAAACTCAATTAAACAAGAACCGAAAAACTTTTGGTCGTTCGTTCAGAGTAGAAAAGGAGCTAGTAGAATACCGAATACTATGAAATTTCAAGACAAAATATGCAATGATCCTCAATCTATATTAGATGCATTCAGTACTTTTTTTAGTAGTGCATACCTCGATTCATCATCCTGGACCCCTTGCCATCCCTCTATGAACAACAGCTTGCAAAATTCACATAATATTAATTTTTGTTTAACCGAAAATGACATTTCTATTGCTGCTCGCAAACTAAAGAACTCTATGACAGCAGGCTTTGACCAAATTCCCAGTTTTATAGTAAAAGATTGCATCACAGTTTTAGTTACTCCATTATTGTTTATTTTTAACATTTGCCTGAAAAATGGAGATTTCCCCGATATTTGGAAATATACTAAAGTATGTCCAATTTTAAAAACTGGTGATTCGTCTTGTGTTACTAATTATAGACCTATTGCCATAATTTCTAACTTCGCTAAACTATTTGAAATTAGTTTATATACGAAAATTTTGTCTCAGGTTAAGCCTTTTCTTTCTGATTTTCAACATGGCTTTGTACCTCAAAGGTCTACAGTCACTAATCTGTATGTCTTTACACAGAATGTTGCTGAAACATTAGATAAATCAGGTCAAACTGACGTCGTGTATACAGACTTCTCGAAGGCATTCGACAAAATTGATCATGGTGTTTTAATTAAGAAACTCCAAGAGTTTGGGTTTCATAAAAATATTCTGAAATTACTAAATTCTTATCTAAACAACCGATTTCAGTATGTAACTTATAACGGGTTTAATTCCTGCTTATATACAGCAAAATCAGGAGTTCCTCAGGGATCTAATTTAGGCCCTCTTTTATTTCTCCTTTTTATTAACAATATCACAGATAAAATAACTTGTGACGTCCTTATGTATGCAGACGATGTTAAAATTTTTAAAGAAATAAATAATGTAGTTGATTGTAATATTTTACAACGAAACATTGATATAATTCAAAATTGGTGTAATGATAATAAGTTGTTTCTAAATATAAATAAATGCAATGTTATGACTTTCACAAGGAAGAAACAACCAATTGTTTTTGATTACCATATTAATGATCAAACTCTTACTCGCTGTAGTTCTGTTAAAGACTTAGGTATTTATTTCGACCCTGCTTTAACCTTTACTTTACATGCAGATAAGACAATTATTTCGGCTAATAAGATGCTCGGCTTTGTTACTAGAATTTGTAAAGGTTTCAGTAATGTTGAATCTCTAAAAATGCTTTATTTTACTTATGTCAGGTCCAAATTGGAATATGCGATTCTTGTGTGGTATCCTTGTTATGAGAACCGCATACTTCTATTGGAAAATGTTCAACGGAGATTTCTTAAGTTGTTATGGTTTAAGATCTTTCACACGTATCCTGCTCAGGGTTTTGACAATAATGTTTTACTTAGTACCTTTAACATGGAATCAATAAAAATCAGACATTACAATATTGCTTTAACAACGCTTTTTAATATTTGGAATAATAGAATAAATTGTTCAGCATTACTTTCCAAATTCCTAATTCGTGTACCTAGGTCAACATCCCGTACAGGATACACATTCTACCTACCGCCTCATAAGACTAATGTACTGTATAAATCACCAATCTATGTAATGTGTAATTTTTATAATGGTGTTTGTAACAGTGTAGATATATTTTCTTGAACTTGGCTTTTCTTTGTAATATTGTTTTCATGGTTTGCATAAATTTTGTATATTTCATTTACTTGTCTTGGGTGTATGCCTTTTTGAGTAATAAAGGTTATTATTATTATTATTATTATTATTATACAAAGGGCTAATTTAATAATACTTGATGTCCTAAACGCAGAATTTAATTCTCTAAAACTCTTATTTGAAGCATTTATTTCTGAAATCAAAATGAAACCATTTTATTCAAGAAAAACTGTTAACAACTTCAGATAATATATCACTTCCGGTTAGCCTGTTTTAACCAAAATCTGCTATGTTATTCTAATTGATATAAAAGTCTTATATACTAAATTTGAAAAGTTTTGGATTATATTTTAATATAGTTTTTCATTATAATCTATTATAGGCTTCAAATAAAGTACCATTTCTGGAAATTATGTAATGACCAAAAAGGGAGGTGCACAACTAGATGTTATAGAAGTCCTAAATACAAAATTTCAACTTTCTACGGCTTACCGTTTTTGAGTTATACGAGATACATACGCAAGTACGCACGTACGCACGTACGTACGTACAGACGTCACGACGAAATTAGTCAAAATGGATTCAGGGATGGTCAAAATGGATATTTCCGTTGAAATCTGGAAACCAAAATTTTTCGCGATTACAATACTTCCTTTACTTCGTACAAGGAAGTAAAAATGATATTTTTTGTGTATATGTAAATTGTAGCCGATAATAAATGCCCATATTTCCAGTAAATTTATAAGACAAACACACTTATGTCAATTGCACTTAACACTGACATCTAAAGGTGACGGAAGGTAAAAAGTTTGAGAAACACTGCTGTTACTGCTGTAGACGCGAAGTAGCAAAAAGCTCAAAGCACCAACCTTATAGGTATTATCTAAAGTAGGTACTTGTTAAAATTCTGAATTAATTAATTTCTCTTTCACGTTCAACGTTTAAATTTTTTGTTTAAAACAAATGTTATGAAAAAGTACGTTACTGTTGTGAAACCCTATACATAAAAGCCAAAAGTCAAAAGTACAATTTATTTCACTTCGCTGTGTTCTACATTAACGAAAAAAAATTCAATAAAATATATCAAGTTACACATTTTAATGAAAACATTGAAGGTCTCTACATGCTCGTATTTTGAATGTAAGTTACACGGTTCTAATAATCTCGGCAAATTTATTATTATTGTGCTATTACATGTAATAATAATAATAATAATAAAAATAATAATAATAATAATAATAATAAAAATAAAAATAAAAATAATAATAATAATAATTATAATAATAATAAACAATTAAAATTTTACAACAATATATATATACTCGTATATATATATATATATATATATATATATATATATATATATATATATATATATATATATATATATATATATATATAATTTTCGTAGGAGTCAAAGAACTAGTTACGTATTACGCCACAAAAATAAAACGGAAATAATTATGGTCAGTTAAAATTGAGTTAAATAAACTTTATAATTTCCAAGGTTTTCCTATTCGCGCATAAATGTAAATATTATTGTACACTTTTTTAGTAGATACACAAATTCTTTAGCGACTGTAATTGAAGTTTATATGTAGGTAAATATGTCTTTTCTGCACAGTGTTTATTTAAACAACTTTAAATTTCTTTTAACCAAACAAAACTCATTTGTAAATATTTAAACAGCGCAGTATGTCGCGTATGAATGTGTGCAACCAGTTATAACTTCTAATTAGGCTAGTCGCAGGAATATAATAAACTAATTAAACTTGGTAGTTTTACTGGAGATATAAATGAAAATATCTATTTTATGAATATTTTATGAGTTAAGGAAAGATATTGAAAATTATTTTTTTCGGATAATGCGTTTAATGTGATTTGTATTGTAGCAAACAGATTTATTTAAATGCAAATTTATGATCTGTTCCATTTAAGCTATTCAATAGATGGCACTGACAATAGCGCAAATCTGAAGTAACCGAAATTACATTGGGTAAACTTGTCTCTTGTCTCTAATTTCAGCCAATCAGAGAGGTCAAAACTATTCCCTATGCTCCGCAATACTGAATGGCTTAAATGGAACAGGGTATAAATAATAGCTTTTCTGATATTAATTTCATATATTCTGAATCATCATCATTTATGTATCTACGCTTATTCACATGTTTATATTTTTCTTCAACTGAACCATTCTAGCCCTGAAGAAGACCATAGTATGGTCGAAACGTCGGCATATATAAATTTTATTATTGACTACTAGTCCGAAACATTGTTACTTCTTGCTCCATCTTCATCCCAAACACAGTCGAACATCGTTTTTTTTAATCTAAATCAAGTCCAACATTCCCCATTTTAAAAGGAAAAATTATAAATTAAGATGAATAAGTTGATGTAAAAACACCCGGTGTAGTTTCAAAAATAACAATTGATTGATACTTAATGCGCATTTTGGCTTACGCCATCATCAGAAATACAATAGAGTAAAAGTATGTGAACATCGGTATTTATAATCGTCTAACAGTAAGGGTTATTAGGAAAAATCAATCGAAATTCATAAAGCGTGCGTGCGTGTGTGTGCGTGGCGGGTGCGTGTGCGTGTGCGTGTGCGTGTGCGTGTGCGTGTGCGTGTGCGTGTGCGTGTGCGTGTGCGTGTGCGTGTGCGTGTGCGTGTGCGTGTGCGTGTGCGTGTGTGTGTGTGTGTGTGTGTGTGTGTGTGTGTGTGTGTGTGTGTGGTTCTTGTTTATGCTGAAACTCAAACACTATCATTCAGAAAATTTTGAAACCTTGTATTTATACTTTATTATAATATGGAAAGAAGCTATTAGATTTTGGTGTAAATCAGATAACTGAAAATGGCACTTTACTTGAAACTCAAAATAGTTTTTCTCTGAAAAAATACCATTAAATGTTATTTTTTCGAGATTTATGTTATAATATAAATTAAAGATTATTAAATTTTCTATTGGTTTACATTAATACTTTTTCTTTATATTTTATGGATAAATTTATAAAATTATCTAAAATTTAAATCACAGAGCCTGTGCTTTAAACAAACACAACTACTTAATTAGACAGTTCATATCTCATGTAACATGTAACTGACAGATAAATGTCACTGTCAAAGAACTAATCATTTCAAATTAATAATAGTAACGTTTTAAAAAGAAAATAGTAAAACCATAGTTATATGCAATGGATTTTAATACAATTTAAGTATAACCCTCAAAATGAATAAAAAGAAAACATATTTATAAAATTATCGTACATGGGTAGAATATCCAATAAAATAGAAAACATTATAAAAAATACTAATGATAACTATAAAATTGCTTTCAAAACATATAATAATTTAGGAAAACATAAGAAATGTTAAAGAACAAATGAATATTCTAACAAAATCAGGTGTATATAAATTAAATAGCGAAAAATGTAATGCTGTGTACATAGGTCAATCAGGAAGAAATTTTAATATAAGGGTAAATGAACACAAAAAATCATATTTAAACAAAAAGTATGACTCAACATTTTCATATCATTTAATAGAAGAAAATCATACTACCAGTTTTAATCCCGAAATATTACATATAGAAACTAAAGGACCAAGATTAGATTTTTTAGAAGCTATAGAAATTGGTAAAGCAGTAAAAAATAACGAAAATATTCTAAATGAACAGACAAGTCTTAATAATTCACCATTAATGAAGTTTCTAGAAACATTACAAAATTTGTGTGATAATTTATTTGTTTATATTAATATTTTTGAACTTTGTAATTTTTTTAAAATAATTTTCAAAAAATAAAAAACAAAAATTATTTAAAAAAAACATTTATTGACATATTGACATTTCGTTTATATTTATTTAATATAATTTAGATATATTTATAATTATACGGTAAGGAAGATCTGATGATGCTAATGTTGTAGCGAAACTGGTTATCAAAATAAAATAATTGTGAAACTTAAAACCAAGTATTTTCAATAATTAAAATTTGTATACTATATAAAATATTAAAATAAATAGCTTTCCTTCACTGAATGTTTATTAAAAACGAAATGTACATTTCGACTACAAGGTCATCATCAGTTGTGTACTGGTACATAAATATAAAACCAGAGGCTTTTATATTCTGAGATATTAGGTAATTCATTAAATCCAAGGTATCTGGAAAGTATTGGTGAGGAGCATTGCTTTCAAGATTAGGGCTATCCTTAAATTTACAGTGTCGTCAAAGTACAGTTATGATACGTATATTTGTTTTCTAGTTTTGACAAAAATTTTTTCTTTTCTTTACAACTTTGGATACATTCTACATCATTTATTGAAACTATGGCCCGTATTATGATTATGTAGTGCAAGAGAAGAATACCAAATATTTTTATTTTAAATATAGTATAGATGTTCTTTGAATCGTTTGCTGATTTTTCTTTTTGTCTGTCCGATGTATCTTTTGTCGCAATTTTTACAATGTATGGAATATACCCCGATGATTCTAGTGGATCTTCTTCGAATGATTTTTAAGTAGATTTTTTAGTGTGTAATTGTTTTTGAAAGCTAAATTTATATTAAATTTTTCAATAATATTGGAAAATTTGTGTTGTAATTTAATATCAAATCAAATGTGAATTTACGAAAATGTTCAGATTTGGTTTCTGGGGTATGGGTTTTCTAATATGTTCTTTTTGTTTGTGTCTGTTTAGAATCTTGTATATTATATAAATGATGTAGATTGTATCAAAAAATGTAAAGAAAAATCTAAAAATCCTAGAAGCCATACACGTGAAAAAATTTGTCAAAACTAGAAAACAAAACTATACTTTGACGAGACTGTAAAATTAAGGAAAGCCCTAATATTGAAAGCAATGCTCCTCGCCAATACTTTCCAGATACCTGGGATTTCTTTAATTACCTAACATCCCAGGACTAATATAAAAGCCTGTGTTTTTGTACTTATTTACCAGTACACAACTGATGATGACCTTGTAGTCGAAATGTACATTTTGTTTTAATAAACATTTACTGAAAGAAAGCTATTAAAATAAAATAAATATATCATCACGACATACTACCCATTGCTGGGTGTGCCAGTCTGCTTTGTACACAGATTTAAAGCTATTTGTTTTAATATTTTATACATCCTTCAAGTTATCAGTGGCGTAACTAGAAGTCCAGTCGCTGCAAATCTAAACAAACAAGTACACATGGCTTAACATACTTTTATATATATATATATATATATATATATATATATATATATATATATATATATATATATATATATATACCGTGTGTCTGTCTTAAAGGTGTACATAGGAGATTAACATGGGAAATCAGTTTTTTTGCAATTTCCTGCTCGCCTAATTATTTTAAGCAAAAATGTGTCAAATAAAAGTTTTAGGGCATAAAATTCTGCATCTAAATCAATAAACAGAATTACCTTTACATGCTTTGTAACGACATAAATTAATTATGAAAATGTCGAAAATTACGTTGAAAATATCGATAGCCATGGAATTTAACAAAAAATAAATAAATGCTTGACGTTTTATCAAATTGTCAGAAACGTCAAATAAGTTAACTTACGCTGTGACAGACAAAACGTCAAGCATTTATTTATTTTTTGTTCAATTCTGTGGCTGTCGATATTTTCAACGTAATTTGCGACATTTTCATAATTAATTTCTGTCGTTACAAAGCATATAAAGGTAATTATGTTTATTGATTTAGATTCATAATTTTATGCCCTAAAACTTATTTGACACGTTTTTGCTTAAAATAATTAGGCGAGCAGGAAATTGTAAAAAACTGATTTCCCATGTTAATCTCCTATGTACACCTTTAAAATAGACACACGGTATATATATATATATATATATATATATATATATATATATATATATATATATATATATATATATATTTATATACTACCTACTACCTTAACACGTACAGTTTCTTCTTATAAAAAGCATATTAGTATTTTTATAAATGTTCTTTTTAATTACTTAGTTACTTATATACAAAGTGTCCCATTTAAATGTACCACCGCGAATAACCCGAGAAATATGCATCTGATCAAAAAATATTCCGTATCATAAGTTTGGCGGTTCGGAGGGGACATCCGATTCAATCAATCCCCCTCTCGCCATTTGAACATCATTGGGAGAAAAAGAAGACAACTTTGTAATCTTAATTAGGAACCCCCATTTCTGTATTGCAGATTCGGATAGATTGAAAAATTGAAAAAAATTACTTGACCCTTTTCTCGAAATTCTCGACACATTTTCTTAAAACGTTTGGCGGTATAATTAAAAAGTAAGATAGTTTTCGTTTCAGTTCAAGTCTAAGTGCGTTTTAGGTCTTATATGGTAACATTTTTTTCTTAAATTTTTTTCCGTTTGCGTTTGCGCTTCTTATTTGCGAGTTTCTACACAGCCGGTAGGCGCCTATAGCGCTTTGGCGCCGGGTTGCGCCGCAACCCCTGTAGTTACGCCACTGAAAGTTTTATTATGTATACTGTATGCCACCGAATAGAGATCAAAAGGATTTTTTAAAATTTTGAACAGTTTTAAAATTGTAATAAATAGAAACAAATGCATAAGGATGTATTCTGTAATTTACTATGTTAATTTTTACTCTGTTAAAACTTATATCTAATAGAAACAAATTTATTACCTGTCATTTAATTTTTTTTATTTAGTGGCTGCTATATTACTGTTATTGATTAAAAAAAACAAGAACACGCCGCGCTCTGGGTAAAATTTACTCAGTTTATGATTTTGATATTCTCTGTCCAGGGCCGGATAAAGGGTTTTGAGCGTTACGGGCGAAATAAATGTTGGCGTTCTATTCATCTGACGAAATAATGTATAGGGACTATACACTATTTTTTTAAGACAAGGTGTGATTCTGTTTTTTATTGAATAATAACGGGGTATTCCTAATTCCTAACACTTCATTTAAAAAAAATCGAATATAGAAATTTTTTTGAAAATAAAAGAAAGTATAATAATTTGACAAAATTTTAAAAAAAGTTATTTTGTAATAAATAATCTAATCAAAATAAACGTTATAATATTTTTAATTCGACGCCCCTCAAAATTAGAGCCCCGGCAGTCGCCCGTCTCGCCCGACCGTTTAACCGTTAAATTAAGAATTTTGCAGCATAAATGATTAAAAACTTATGTATTTTCCATTTCTTTACTTTATTGTTTCATGTAATACATTTTTGTTTTGTTTTTATGTAGGTACCTATATTTTTTTTATTGTCTCAGAACGGATTTTTTTAAAAATAAATTGAATTACTTACTATTATTATTTTTATTTGATACACCCTTAATTAATCATCATTAATATAAACAATAGTGAAACAAATAAATAAACAAATTTCTTAAAATTGTGAATTTATGCGTGCACGTTTTTTTTTGCTCTATTGAGTCGGTCTTGATTTTTAACTCGTCAATAGCACTAATAAGTGTCAATTAAGATCGCAAAATTTTAATTTAATTTAATTTAATTTTCAGGAATATTTTTTTACTTAATAGTAAATTATTATTGTATTTTTCCTTACTATTATATTATATCATATTTAATAATAAATAATTATGATCCTTTCAAATTTATTCGCCTATTGCCACATCTATTGCATATTTGTGATTCGTTCGAAACAAAACTCAGCAGTTCTTTCAATTGCCCCTCCACTGCCGTACCGAAGACCTAAACCCAAGCATCTAGCCTCTAGCGCAACGTAAACATAATTGCTTTGAAAAGATTCTTGCGCCTAGAGACATCTATTGAGAATAAAATTAATTTTTATCCCTGCTGCCATTCCGTACGTAAGATCGGCGAATCTATAACTTAATATGTAAGTATGTATATTTAAATTAATGAAAATTAAATAGCGGGAGGTGTTGTTTGTTTTAAGTAGGTACGTTGTAAGTATATCAGTAGAGCCATCGCATTCCTCATCATCGAATTTAATATTTACGTAAATTACGGTTCTTTTTTATCTCTAATTCTCTAATTATAAGAGATATCATTTTCCGACGATGTTTACAAATCTGATAATCTCTCAAATAATTAATGCTATTATGGCTACACGATTGAAAAAAATTATCCGTTCAACTCCAAGGGGATGAATGAAATAAAATATGAAATATCCCTTCTTGATACCCGCAAAAAGATGTGTTTACGTAGTTATTAACCCATTTAAATGTTTGAATGACTCACAAAGTACTCTTGATACTCAGAAGAATTTTATAAAAAGAGGTAATATTTTTTGAGCCGCTAATAAGTCAGATGTTTTTATTATATTTTTGCTTTACTTTTGTAACAAAAATATGCAGAAAGCTTAAAGTATTGTAATAATAAAACCAAGTTTTTACGAGCAAAATGAAATGACGGATGACTTTGTATGTGGCTGGAATATGTTGTCTGTCTGTACTTGATTTCATCAAGAATATACAAATTTAAATGGTATTTGCAACATTATATTTAAAAAATCTGATGTAACCTGCACATTACCTTCTGTCAGTTCTAGGTTTTTTCTACAAATTCCATAGAGAAATTTCCTTACAAAATATTTTATATTTCTTTTTCATTACCTTCCGGCAGCTGCATGTATTTTATACAAAGTCCATACAGAAAGATTTTAGCAAAAGATCCTATATTTCCAGTAAAATTATAACATAAATATACCTTATTACAAGTCAATGGACTACTTGCGTACCATTTTTTACCTTCCGTCACCTTTAGGTAAGGAATGTATTGTCTTTGGTCAAAAAATTCGATGGTGAGTTTTTATGAATAAGCGCGTTTGAAGGTCCCTAGAATACGATTTTACTATTTTTACGATGAAGCCTGTATGTGTGTGTGTGTGCGTGCGTGTGCGTGTGCGTGTGCGTGTGCGTGTGCGTGTGCGTGTGCGTGTGCGTGTGCGTGTGCGTGTGCGTGTGTGTGCGTGCGTGCGTGCGTGCGTGCGTATGTGTGTGTAACATAAATATATCTTATTACAAGTCAATGGACTACTTGCGTACCATTTTTTACCTTCCGTCACCTTTAGGTAAGGAATGTATTGTCTGGTCAAAAAATTCGATGGTGAGGTTTTATGAATAAGCACGTTTGAAGGTCCCTAGAATACGATTTTACTATTTTCACGATGATGCCTGTATGTGTGTGTGTGTGTCTGTGTGTGTGTGTGTGTGTGTGTGTGCGTGTGCGCGTGTGCGTATGCGTATGCGTATGCGTGTGCGTGTGTGTGTCTGTGTGTGTGTGTGTGTGTGTGTGTGCGTGTGTGTGTGTGTGTGTGTGTGTGTGTGTGTGTGTGTGTGTGTGTGTGTGTGACTTGCATACTACAATTCCAAAAAATATTATTCTTTTGTATTCTTCTTCGTTACATACATACGAAGAGATTTTGGTTATAATAGGGTATTTTCCAAGGACTTCCAATATTAAAAATTTATATAAAATATTAGTGTTGATCGGTAAACTAGAGGGAAAAAACAAAAAAAAACATATTATATATTGATTGTTACAAAAGATATAAAACATTTAAATTTTGCTGATGTACTAGATGACCTTCCAATGGGAGACCAGTTGAAATCCCTATTCCGTGTTCGAACGCGATAAGAGGTCGCATGAACCACTGATAGCCCACCGCTGGTACTGTACAACTAGTACGTCACTAACACGTGACACAACGAAACCAAATTTTAAAAATTAGTATCTCGCTTATTAAAAGGAATATTTAACTCGGGTTTTCGCATGTACTCTTAGATATATCTGTCCTTTAAGAAAAAAAATAAATAAAAAAAAATATGAGAGAATACCCTATTGGTCAACCGGAAGTACCCTCATTTGAAGATTTTTATAGTTTTTCTTGAAAAAAAGATGTTAAATATCATTTTTTCACATTTAATGTTATTATAAATATTAAAGAATATTTTATTCCCTATACGATTTGACAGCATTTCATATTATACAATTTATTTTTGAAACAAATGAAAATAGACAAATTACATATTATTATAGTTGTTATTCTGGATAGCGATGCACGACTAGGCGAGAGTACTCTCGCATCTCGTCTCGTCTCGTAGCATTATGCGAGACGAGAATGAGAGCGAGATTCCAGTTTTAAATTCGAGACGAGATCGATATAACAACTGCGAGAAGCGAGAAATCTCGAGAGTCTCGCAATAAAAAGTATTTGCAACTTTATAGCTTTGATTCATAAATTCAATGAAAAATGCACCGTACAAGGAGTGAACTCTACGCTAATTCGTGCATAGAATACGTAAATGTGAAAATTATATGCATTCACTATATTATTGAGGCTATCTAGAGTCGATTGGTATCGGTTCCAGAGCACGGAAATGCAAAATAAAGACAAAATCGGTTCCAATATTTCAGTCCCTAATTCACCCTAGTTAAAACCACGGTTAACATTTTCTTGCCGCCCCTGAAAAGTAAAGGATGTTATATTAAGCGTCGATGGGAGCCAAAACGGAGAGAAGCGGAGTGATTGGTTTTAATTCGTTTTACCGATGACAGAATGTATTAACAGATGTTTGCATTGAAATAGTTTAGAGATCACAATTTGGTGATAAACTATATTTTACAGGTAAATTAAATTATTTACCAACTTATCACATTTTCTGGTGACCGTTAATGAATAAACATTATGTTCGTATTGAAACAATTTGTTGACCAAAATTTCGTGTTTCGTCTCTTTATTATAATTATACGACTGCAAATACACGAAAGACGCACGATTGGTGCGAATTTGTCTCTTGAAGTTGAACTGTTACGTAAATATGTAGTGCGCAAGCGCTTATTTTTATAGCGAGACTCTCGTGCGAGAACGAGACGAGACCCAAAAAAATTTGCGAGAACGACAGCGAGATCGAGATTACAGATCCGAAAACGAAACGAGATCGATATTTTATATTTCTCGTCTCGTCTCGCCTCGCGTGCATCACTAATTCTGGACACCCTGTATAGTGTACATTAGTACCTATTCCTTTAAAAAATTATTAAATTTAATTATTATTTACTGCCTAATTATCTACTTGACATGTAAATTAACCAATTGTGTATGTTGCCTAGCAACGTATATTTACTTTTCACACACTAGTACTTAAAAAGTGACTCTTTTGCACACTTTAAAGAGTGCCTAAAGTATAACTTTACGGTTGTAGGAAAAATATATTTTTTAAATTGATATAATTTTTACCTTCCGTCACCTTCAGGTAAGGAAGGTATTGTGTTTGGTCAAAAAATTCGGTGGTGAGTTTTTGATGAATAAGCACGTTTTAGGGTCCCTAGAATACGATTTTACTATTTTTACGATGATGTCTGTATGTGTGTGTATGTGTGTGTGTGTGTGCGTGTGTGCGTGTGTGCGTGTGTGCGTGCGTGCGTGTGCGTGTGCGTGTGCGTGTGCGTGTGCGTGTGCGTGTGCGTGTGCGTGTGCGTGTGCGTGTGCGTGTGCGTGTACGTGTGCGTGTGCGTGTGCGTGTGCGTGTGCGTGTGCGTGTGCGTGTGCGTGTGCGTGTGCGTGTGCGTGTGCGTGTGCGTGTGCGTGTGCGTGTGCGTGTGCGTGTACGTGTGCGTGTGCGTGTGCGTGTGCGTGTGCGTGTGTGTGTGTGTGTGTGTGTGTGTGTGTGTGTGTGGATGTGTGTTTGTAACAAAATTTTCGTCTACTATAACTCTAAAACTACAATTCCAAAAATTATAATTCTTTCGTATTCCTCTTCGTTGCATCCATATGAAGAGCTGATTAGATTTTGGTTATAATTGGTCAACCGGAAGTACCCTCATTTACAGATTTTAACAGTTTTTCTTGAAAAAACTATGTTAAATATCATTTTTTCACATTTAATGTTATTATAAATATTAAAGAACATTGTATTCTCTATACGATTTGACTACATTTTATACTTTATATTAAATGGATATAGAGTTATAAAATTATAAAGAAATTAAATTTCATAAATCAGCCAGCTATGCTAGAAACAGCTACTATATTAAGAAAATTCTGATTGAAAGATGTCAGTGTCAAGTGCAATGAAATATTCGTAGTATATTTGTGTTACGATCTTTTTGCTCGAAATTTTCTGAATGAAATTTGTAAAAAATACATACAACTGTCGAAAGGTAATGTACATACAAGAAATTTATAATCTTTTGCAAGGAACTTTCTGTATGTATTTTATAGAAAATACGTACGCATTTACGAAAATTCTACCGGTAGATACCGCATCTACCGACTGTGTTCGAAAACACGAGTTGTAAAAAGTTACCGTGTTCGAAAATTGTTCAATATCTAGCAAAATCCATCTACCGGATTCAAGAAGAATCTAATCTCAAAAAAAGGTAGTGATGCAAAGCGAAGCGTGCGCGGTAAAAGTGGAAATGTGTTCAAAGTAGGACACTGCTCATTTTGTTAACTACGTCAAATTTGTAACCTGTTTTAAATTATCAAATTTTTTCGTAGGTTATGGATCTACCCTGTTAATCACTTGCGTTCTTAAAATATCGATTCCGGTAGCTATAAACTGATAAAAGCTGTTTACCGGTAACAGTTCACCGGTAGAATTTTCGTAAATACCTCATATAACTGACGGAAGGTAATGTGCTGGCCACATCAGATTTTTTTACAACTTTTTGTTCACGTATTTCATTACAAATGTAATATTACGAAAATCCTTGTATATAATTTCTTGGAAACAAAATAATTGATTTTTCTCTTTCTGAGAAGGAGACGAACGCTAGACTTAAGAAACGAAGTTCCTAAATCAGGGATTTATGTGCTATAAAAGTCACATCAAAGATTAGGAAAAGTCGAAGCTTTTAGCAAAAATTAAATCAAATTATTTACTAGTATTTACTTTATCAACAGGAAAAAGTTAGTATACAGTTTTTGCACGCGCCGCACGCAAAAACATCTTATGCCAAATTTATTTTTGTTTATAATAACTTTTGCATAATTTAATAGAACGCACTTCTTAACATTTTCCTACTAAACGATGTAGCTTTAATACGGGAATTCAAAAATAACATTTGTAACCCGCGGAATAATCCTTCTAACGTACTCAGGCGAGATCTATTGAAACTTTTTTAGAGTTATTTATAAGAAAGATGTATAACAATATGTGGGAGCCCCAAAATTAAAACAAGTATAGCTCAAAATTTTTCAAAAAGTACCGTAAAATGGGGTGTAATTGACCTTCGGAGGCGACTTTGATAACCATATCCAATTTTGACACTTCCAGATTTAGCGCCAATACCTGTTAACAAAACGATACAGGCGCGCAGCCACTTGTTAAATAGATATCAAGACTCAGCTTGGTTAGTATCACAACCATGCTACTAACTTGTTTGCTGTTTTAAACACATCGTAAAGTATACCACCTCATTTTACGATACTCAAAATAAATTATAAAACGCGCCAAAAATTTATGAGGCAAATCAGAACTAAACTTCGTCGTATAGACGAAAATGGATCACTAGCTCTATACGAAACATGAATGTTAAAGCTTAAGTTATGTTAAGTGTTGTAGTTATATATATATATATATATATATATATATATATATATATATATATATATATATATATATATATATATATATATTTATAATAAAAAAAAGTATAGTTTGTCAAACATTTTTTCGCTTAATAATAATAATAAAACTAGAAAATATGAACCATGTGTCTCATTCTCAAACATTCTAATTTAACCGAAATTTATTATTTTCAATTATTTATCTAAGAAAATAATCCATATGGTGCCTTTGTCATATCAACTATAAATGCCCGTTATGTGAAGTCCTCTGTTGTAAAAAGATTTATTCTACATGGAAATCAGTGAAAAAAGACATAAACCCTCTCATTACTGGGTAATAAAACGTGATGATTTATTTGCTAATGTGAATGATAATTATACCATCATTGCTTATTAAACATTGATTAGTGTTCCAATCTTCTCAATGCAGTTGTCGGTAATGATATTATACTCGCATACAGTGGCGAATTTATGGGGGGACAATCGGGCACGTGCCCCCCTGTTACTGTAAAAAAATTAATTATTACATATTATCATTCACGTATTAAACATCATAGATAAATAAAAGAATAAACATACTAATAAAAATTCAGAATTCTATTTATTTTTTCAAATAGTTTATAATTTTGGAGATGCCCCCCCACCCTATTTTTTTTATCATAAGTAATAGAACAAATGGTTCTTATAAAAATGTTATTATTTTAATTATACTATTTGATGGAAGATGTAGATATTTTTTATAAAGTCACGTTTAAAAGATACGATTATCAACTTTTATTTTTTAAATAGCAAACAATAATTATTTCACTAAAATGTAAACTGCCATTTTTTTGTATTAAGTTGTTCTTATTACTTAATTTGATATTTTAACTTGTTTTGTACAACATTGTTACATTTTATTTATTTTCACATGGTTACTTAGAATATTTGAATAAACATTATTTCTTATATTTCTCAAACTCATTTACTTGTCTGGGGTCCTGCACTCTGATTTTTTTTTATTATTTTAAATGAAAGTTCTTTTAATATTGAAGCAATTCGTAGTATTAAAAAGTCTTAATTGTTTTCAAGGTGCATTCACAAATAAAAATTAGGTTTAGATTTATGGTTTATACTATAGATTTAAAGACTTTGGTCGCATATTATATAATGACTTCATTCAGACTTCAGAATTTAGGATAACTAAATCCAAATGATAAAGCTAAACATTGCAAGGTCCAAACTTGAGGTTTATGATTTAGTTTGACGTCACAAACTTCACCAATGAGAACGTGTCTGAAATGATATAAATATGACACCCATTTTTATTTAGTATCCACTTAGTGGATTCGGCTTTTTAAATGAATGCGAGAAGAACATGGAGACTGTCATAACTTAATTGCTGAAATATAACCAATAATGCCTAGCGAATGACAGTTTCACGGCGCACAGGTGACTTGTTGAGTACTGCTCTACCGATATTTTAATCTTGTTTTTGAAACATGTACACAAATGTCTGTACATATCAAAACTAATTTTCAGGTAATTTAAACTTACATTTATGAATGACTTAGAGTCCGTGCGTTTAGAGAAAAAACAAATCGGCGCAGTAGAAGTTGTATTACCCTACCTACAAATGTTGACTATTAATACACGCTCAAAAAACTTTTAACTGAATAATATTTAAATGTTATTAATTTTAATATTGTTA
>OY720448.1:81785011-81852511 GCA_963082715.1 Harpalus rubripes
ACATACATACATACATACATACATACATACATACATACATACATACATACATACATACATACATACATACATACATACATACATACATACATACATACATACATACATACATACATACATACATACATACATACATACATACATACATACATACATACATACATACATACATACATACATACATACATACATACATACATACATACATACATACATACATACATACATACATACATACATACATACATACATACATACATACATACATACATACATACATACATACATACATACATACATACATACATACATACATACATACATACATACATACATACATACATACATACATACATACATACATACATACATACATACATACATACATACATACATACATACATACATACATACATACATACATACATACATACATACATACATACATACATACATACATACATACATACATACATACATACATACATACATACATACATACATACATACATACATACATACATACATACATACATACATACATACATACATACATACATACATACATACATACATACATACATACATACATACATACATACATACATACATACATACATACATACATACATACATACATACATACATACATACATACATACATACATACATACATACATACATACATACATACATACATACATACATACATACATACATACATACATACATACATACATACATACATACATACATACATACATACATACATACATACATACATACATACATACATACATACATACATACATACATACATACATACATACATACATACATACATACATACATACATACATACATACATACATACATACATACATACATACATACATACATACATACATACATACATACATACATACATACATACATACATACATACATACATACATACATACATACATACATACATACATACATACATACATACATACATACATACATACATACATACATACATACATACATACATACATACATACATACATACATACATACATACATACATACATACATACATACATACATACATACATACATACATACATACATACATACATACATACATACATACATACATACATACATACATACATACATACATACATACATACATACATACATACATACATACATACATACATACATACATACATACATACATACATACATACATACATACATACATACATACATACATACATACATACATACATACATACATACATACATACATACATACATACATACATACATACATACATACATACATACATACATACATACATACATACATACATACATACATACATACATACATACATACATACATACATACATACATACATACATACATACATACATACATACATACATACATACATACATACATACATACATACATACATACATACATACATACATACATACATACATACATACATACATACATACATACATACATACATACATACATACATACATACATACATACATACATACATACATACATACATACATACATACATACATACATACATACATACATACATACATACATACATACATACATACATACATACATACATACATACATACATACATACATACATACATACATACATACATACATACATACATACATACATACATACATACATACATACATACATACATACATACATACATACATACATACATACATACATACATACATACATACATACATACATACATACATACATACATACATACATACATACATACATACATACATACATACATACATACATACATACATACATACATACATACATACATACATACATACATACATACATACATACATACATACATACATACATACATACATACATACATACATACATACATACATACATACATACATACATACATACATACATACATACATACATACATACATACATACATACATACATACATACATACATACATACATACATACATACATACATACATACATACATACATACATACATACATACATACATACATACATACATACATACATACATACATACATACATACATACATACATACATACATACATACATACATACATACATACATACATACATACATACATACATACATACATACATACATACATACATACATACATACATACATACATACATACATACATACATACATACATACATACATACATACATACATACATACATACATACATACATACATACATACATACATACATACATACATACATACATACATACATACATACATACATACATACATACATACATACATACATACATACATACATACATACATACATACATACATACATACATACATACATACATACATACATACATACATACATACATACATACATACATACATACATACATACATACATACATACATACATACATACATACATACATACATACATACATACATACATACATACATACATACATACATACATACATACATACATACATACATACATACATACATACATACATACATACATACATACATACATACATACATACATACATACATACATACATACATACATACATACATACATACATACATACATACATACATACATACATACATACATACATACATACATACATACATACATACATACATACATACATACATACATACATACATACATACATACATACATACATACATACATACATACATACATACATACATACATACATACATACATACATACATACATACATACATACATACATACATACATACATACATACATACATACATACATACATACATACATACATACATACATACATACATACATACATACATACATACATACATACATACATACATACATACATACATACATACATACATACATACATACATACATACATACATACATACATACATACATACATACATACATACATACATACATACATACATACATACATACATACATACATACATACATACATACATACATACATACATACATACATACATACATACATACATACATACATACATACATACATACATACATACATACATACATACATACATACATACATACATACATACATACATACATACATACATACATACATACATACATACATACATACATACATACATACATACATACATACATACATACATACATACATACATACATACATACATACATACATACATACATACATACATACATACATACATACATACATACATACATACATACATACATACATACATACATACATACATACATACATACATACATACATACATACATACATACATACATACATACATACATACATACATACATACATACATACATACATACATACATACATACATACATACATACATACATACATACATACATACATACATACATACATACATACATACATACATACATACATACATACATACATACATACATACATACATACATACATACATACATACATACATACATACATACATACATACATACATACATACATACATACATACATACATACATACATACATACATACATACATACATACATACATACATACATACATACATACATACATACATACATACATACATACATACATACATACATACATACATACATACATACATACATACATACATACATACATACATACATACATACATACATACATACATACATACATACATACATACATACATACATACATACATACATACATACATACATACATACATACATACATACATACATACATACATACATACATACATACATACATACATACATACATACATACATACATACATACATACATACATACATACATACATACATACATACATACATACATACATACATACATACATACATACATACATACATACATACATACATACATACATACATACATACATACATACATACATACATACATACATACATACATACATACATACATACATACATACATACATACATACATACATACATACATACATACATACATACATACATACATACATACATACATACATACATACATACATACATACATACATACATACATACATACATACATACATACATACATACATACATACATACATACATACATACATACATACATACATACATACATACATACATACATACATACATACATACATACATACATACATACATACATACATACATACATACATACATACATACATACATACATACATACATACATACATACATACATACATACATACATACATACATACATACATACATACATACATACATACATACATACATACATACATACATACATACATACATACATACATACATACATACATACATACATACATACATACATACATACATACATACATACATACATACATACATACATACATACATACATACATACATACATACATACATACATACATACATACATACATACATACATACATACATACATACATACATACATACATACATACATACATACATACATACATACATACATACATACATACATACATACATACATACATACATACATACATACATACATACATACATACATACATACATACATACATACATACATACATACATACATACATACATACATACATACATACATACATACATACATACATACATACATACATACATACATACATACATACATACATACATACATACATACATACATACATACATACATACATACATACATACATACATACATACATACATACATACATACATACATACATACATACATACATACATACATACATACATACATACATACATACATACATACATACATACATACATACATACATACATACATACATACATACATACATACATACATACATACATACATACATACATACATACATACATACATACATACATACATACATACATACATACATACATACATACATACATACATACATACATACATACATACATACATACATACATACATACATACATACATACATACATACATACATACATACATACATACATACATACATACATACATACATACATACATACATACATACATACATACATACATACATACATACATACATACATACATACATACATACATACATACATACATACATACATACATACATACATACATACATACATACATACATACATACATACATACATACATACATACATACATACATACATACATACATACATACATACATACATACATACATACATACATACATACATACATACATACATACATACATACATACATACATACATACATACATACATACATACATACATACATACATACATACATACATACATACATACATACATACATACATACATACATACATACATACATACATACATACATACATACATACATACATACATACATACATACATACATACATACATACATACATACATACATACATACATACATACATACATACATACATACATACATACATACATACATACATACATACATACATACATACATACATACATACATACATACATACATACATACATACATACATACATACATACATACATACATACATACATACATACATACATACATACATACATACATACATACATACATACATACATACATACATACATACATACATACATACATACATACATACATACATACATACATACATACATACATACATACATACATACATACATACATACATACATACATACATACATACATACATACATACATACATACATACATACATACATACATACATACATACATACATACATACATACATACATACATACATACATACATACATACATACATACATACATACATACATACATACATACATACATACATACATACATACATACATACATACATACATACATACATACATACATACATACATACATACATACATACATACATACATACATACATACATACATACATACATACATACATACATACATACATACATACATACATACATACATACATACATACATACATACATACATACATACATACATACATACATACATACATACATACATACATACATACATACATACATACATACATACATACATACATACATACATACATACATACATACATACATACATACATACATACATACATACATACATACATACATACATACATACATACATACATACATACATACATACATACATACATACATACATACATACATACATACATACATACATACATACATACATACATACATACATACATACATACATACATACATACATACATACATACATACATACATACATACATACATACATACATACATACATACATACATACATACATACATACATACATACATACATACATACATACATACATACATACATACATACATACATACATACATACATACATACATACATACATACATACATACATACATACATACATACATACATACATACATACATACATACATACATACATACATACATACATACATACATACATACATACATACATACATACATACATACATACATACATACATACATACATACATACATACATACATACATACATACATACATACATACATACATACATACATACATACATACATACATACATACATACATACATACATACATACATACATACATACATACATACATACATACATACATACATACATACATACATACATACATACATACATACATACATACATACATACATACATACATACATACATACATACATACATACATACATACATACATACATACATACATACATACATACATACATACATACATACATACATACATACATACATACATACATACATACATACATACATACATACATACATACATACATACATACATACATACATACATACATACATACATACATACATACATACGCTATTTGATTTTATTTGTTCTGAAATGGTTTATTGTAACTTGTATTTAAAATGTTTTAGAGGAAATTTTGAATTTGTTTTTTATTTGTATTTAATTGAAATACAGTCTTAAATGAACCTTCACTTTTGAATGTAGGATACTTCGTACTATTTGACCACCCACAATGATTTTTTTTTTTTTTTTGGTATTGAGAGCGGTACGATAGTCCGAAGTTCGATAGTTTGAACCTATAATTTTTGGCAAAGCAACTATTAGTCGTAAAAAATTAATATCGACAATAAATATCTTTCTCGAGTTGAAGAAATTACTATCTAACAGAAATTAAGAAAGCAACATACTTAGAAAGAGAGTTTGTCGCCCAGGAAGTTTGGGAATAATTACAAAGAAATGTATTATTCATATCGGTTTCTAATCTAGGTTATTTGATACAAAAAAATACTTAGTATCATTGATTTGAAATGAAAAAAGTATTTCTTTAAATTCCTATTCTTAAATGAATTCCTGTTCAAAAGAATATATTTGTTTCATCTTCCAATAAATTTTAATAAAATGTAAATTTCTAAGTAGGAATATTTTCAAAAAGAGAAAATTCATTTTGAAATATATAAATCTCTTTGTACCTACCTATGAACAGTAAATTTTCCGTATAATACCGGTATATTTGAATATTTAATTATTATAAATAAATTGAAAAGTCTGTACCTCATATTTTACTATTATTAGGATTAGAGGAGAGTGATTTTTGGGGAGGGGGAGGGATGTCAATGTGTGTTTGTTAATTCACACTCGCATTTATTTAGCCCCATTCTCGCTTCGTAATATCCCTATTTTATTTTACGGATTTTTCAGGATCTCAAGGAGACCGGAGGTCGAAAATTAAAACAAAATCTGATGTGGCCAACACAACACCTCCCGCTATTTAATTTTCATTAATTTAAATATACATACTTACATATTTAGTAATACTAAAAACTGTATTAAAATCCATTCCATATAACTATGGTTCTATTTACCATTTTCTTTTTAAAACGTTACTATTATTAATTTGAAATGATTAGTTCTTTGACAGTGACATTTATCTGTCAGTTACATACATTTGAGATATGAACTATCTAATCAAGTAGTTGTGTTTGTTTAAAGCGCAGACTCTGTGATTTAAATTATAGATAATTTTATAAATTTATCCATAAAATGTATAGAAAAAGTATTAATGGAAACCTATAGAAAGTTAATAATTTTTAACTTTTATAATAACATAAATAACATTTAAAGGTATTTTTCGGAGAAAAACTATTTTAAGCTTCAAGTAAAGTGCCATTTCCGGTTATCTGATTCACACCAAAATCTAAAGGCTTCTTTCCGTATTAGAATATGGTATAAATCAGCGTTTCTTAACCTTTTCAAGCCGCGACCCAAATTTATCTATTATATTGGTTTCGCGACCCACTATATAGAATTTTTTTAAATAAAAACGTCTTATTATAAACAATAATCTATTTATGAAAATAAGAAAATGAAAATGTAGGAATAAGTAAATCACATACCTAAGTACATATTTATAAACAAAATAATAAAATTTAACATCATAATAAGATCAACAATTTCAAATAAAACGAAGATTGTTACAATTTGGAAAGTACATGAATTTGATACAATTTGAATCTTGTCTGATAGTCAAATGTTCGAAACTTAACTATTATCTTCCTATATTTGTCCAATTTAACTTTCGAACATGATTGAAAATGCATTTCTTTAAAATTAATAATACGAGTAGCTTACAATAATTAATGTTAATTACTGCAAACCTTGAGTTTGCAAAGTTCTACGAATCATGGTGGTTCCTAAAATTTAGTTTTAGTAATTACAAGATTGGTGTGTCTTTCTTTTAAACCAAAATGAAGTAAAAGTCTCGGTAGGGTTATAAGCAGTAACAATTCTACATTGTATTGCTTTCATTAATAACATTTTAGTGAAATTTCATATACATTTTAGCAAATTTTGTAATAAAAATTATAAGATTTTGAATAGTTTCTTTGATAGTGACTTTATCTATCAGTTACATACATTTGAGATAAGAACGGTGTAACCAAGGAGTTTTGCTTGTTTAAAGCGTAGGATCCGGGTATATAATTATAGCATTTTATAAATTTATCCATAAAATATATAGAAAAAGTATTTATACAAATCTGTCGAAAATTTAATAATCTTTTAATTTTATAATAACACAAATCTTCAAAACGTAACATTTGAAGGTATCTTTCGAAGAAAAACTATTTTAAGCTTTAAATAAAGTGCCATTTCCGGTTATCTGATATACACTAAAATCTAATGGTCTCTTCCCATATTAGAATAAGATAGAAATACAAGGTTTCAAAATTTTCTGAATGATAGTATTTGAGTTAGAGTAAAAGATCCACACACACATACACACACACAAACACACACATACACACAGACATCATCTTGAAAATGTTAAAATTGGATTCTAGGGACCTTAAAAAGTGGTGGGTAGCGGGAGGTAAAAATGAAATGTTGAATTTATTACTTTTTACTAGACTCCAGTTTATCATTTGTAGGATTCATGATAATATCTTTGTGCGTGTGTTTTGGGTACACCGTACACAAAACATTACCTTACTAGTAAAATTAGAACAACTAACCTATAACTTAAAATATCTAAAACAGTAAATTCTAGTTGCACATTTATTGTCAAAAATGTACGTATTTGATTATAAATTAATAAATCAGTGTTCTATGCTACCATATTACTTTTTTGTCCAAATATAGCCTATTCTTGAATGTAGGAGTAAAAACAATATAATATATTCAATAATTATTTATATAATTTGGAAGGTTTATTGGAAAGAAAGCTTCAAATGTTGTTTAAAGTTGTTTATTATTGTAACAACTAAAAGTCGACATTGACTCACCGACGTGCGCAGGCGGTTGTCAAAATTCAAACTCAATCATGGGTTGTAATTTAAAATTTATTTATAAAATTTGACTGAATATAAATTTCACTTTTTGTGACTTGAAAATGGCCATAACCATGTGCCGAAACGTCGTCTTTTAGTTGTTCCAATAATAAACAACTTTAGACAACATTTGAAGCTTTCTATCCAATAAACCTTCCAATTAGCAAAATTCACAGCTGCAGAAACTTTACAACAATTATTTATATATTTTATCCTTTTTCAAAGAACAGTTAGAATATGCGTAAATTTACTACTGACAAGCGGAATCTTTAATTATGAAATAATTCCATTTCTGGTTGGTAGGAGAAAAACTAGAGGAGCGTGGTATTAGCTCGACTTATTTTGAAAAACAATTTATCTATTAATTATTAGTTCACTTGCTGGACGAGTTGTGGGAATAAAAATGTGATTTACATTTTAGTTTCTTTTATTGCAGTCCTTTCTCACGTATTTCTAGATGCGGTAGAAGAAAATTACAAAACTAATACAAGTTATTAGATTCACACCTACATGTTTCGAGGTTAGAGTACGTTACTATCTCCGTGTACAGCGACATTTGTACAAAAGACATTTGTTTAACAAAAAGTTGTTGTTGATATAGAAACATCAAAACTTTATCAAGAAATATTCTTCTTATTTCTTGTGTAGCCATTATAATGGGCTACTTGCGTGGTACTGAAAATCCGATATCTGTCACTATATAATCTACCTAATGTTTTATTGAAAACAAATGTAAAAATATAAATTTTTCAGGCGGCTATTACATAAATAGTTGTTTTACGTATCGTTTGACAACCGTAAAGTGTCACTTTTTTTTACATCTGTCAAAAACAACTTTACGGCCGCATTTACTTTACGGCCGCTTTTACTTTACGGCCGCATTTACTTTACGGCCGCTACAATCACTCGTTTGTTTAAATAGTAAATTCAATACTCCCTAATAGACAAATACATATATTTAGAAATAATTACAATTTAACTTACAATTACAACGAATAGAAACTATTTAAATGAACAAAAACACAAAACTAACTTAAAATATAGACAAGATATTAAACTTAAAATTAGAACATGAATTGAAACCATTTAAATGAACAGACAACAAAACTAACTTAAAATATAGCCAAGATATTAAATTTACAATTATAACATGAATAGAAAATATTTAAATGATACTAATTAATTTATATTTTACTTATTATTAATACTAATATGAAATGTGCAATTAGTGCATTTAGAAAAGTTCATTCCACTTGCAGAGGTAGTGGACAATGCTTGACTGCCAGTTGTTACAGATTTGCAATTGTTCACATCAACCACCAAATTTTCAGTCTCAATTACATTGTTGGTGGTAACAAAGGAAGTTGAAGCTCCATCTCTACCTGTAAGAATTCTGCTTGAAATTTCTTTTTTGCTGTTTATGCAATCTTCCACATAACCCTCCGCCACAGTCGAAGATTTCCAACCGCCATGCCGTTTTAGCATTAAAATATCGCCTCCTGCTTCTACTAAGAGTGAGGCTGAGCTTCTTCTGAAGCAGTGGCCTGTGTAATTGTTGGGGTTCGGCAATTGTAAATATTTTGCAATTAGACTTGGAATTTTTCCAAATGTATGCATTCCTATAACTTGAGTGCTGCACTTTCCTTGGCGATAGTTAACAAAAAACGTTTTGCGATAGTTAACAAAAAACGTTTTGTGGCTTGTATGGGGAGGACGTAGGACTAAATATTGCCTGTATAACTCTAAAGCACTTAATTCTTCGACTATTTCATCGGTTATGGTGAAAATTCTTTTATTTCCTGTTTTTGTCTCTGGGATTGTAATTATCAGCATATCACCTTTATCTTGAATGTCATCCATCGCTATTTTTCTCTCCTGCATGCTCCAGCTAATCCAATTATCTAGCAAACCTTCATGAAAAAGTAAACCATTTAAACTATGTGCATATGTATAAAAAAAAAATGAATACCTACCTTCCACATGAGATAATTTTCATTCGGCGCTTCTCGCAAGAATTTTATTATTTCACTTCTTGTAAATATCGCCGATTTTTTTGCTTTGTAGCCCACGTTTTGTTTCTTTAAAAACGCAATGAGTTTTGAAAATTTACTGATATCGATATCCTTTTTTACCATCACGGTTAATTTTATCATAGAATAGCAAGACCACAACGTCGAAGCTTTTAATGATTTAGCTTTCTCCGAAAAAAACGCAAGAAACACATTTTCCGTTAAATTTTTAATTTTATGTAGCTTGCACCATTCTTCAAAAATATCAAATTGTTTAAAATAAATTTTCTGGGACTTTTCGGGCAATAATTTTAACGTCGCCCTACCCGCAGCTTCATGTATTTCTGGCGGAGTATTAGAGATATCTTCGCTATCTGAACTGCTCATTTTCTTGCTTCTCAGTTAATAACTGTAGATATTTTATCACGAGATACACACGTTTTCACCACGATTTAAAATATTTTGACAGTAAACAACACAACAGTACAAAACAGATTGTTTTGTGAGTTGTCCAGGTGATAGAGCAAAGCACTCTGCAAGTGACATGAATAACCAAATATATGTAATTGTCAGATAACTGTCACTGTCAAAATTGTGAAATTGATTTTTAAAATAAAGTTTATATCTTTTTGTGATAGTCGCCTAAAAAATGTTGTGTGCACCTCGGTTAAAAGTTCTTTTTTAGCCTCATCTGATTTGCTGGCCTCGGCGGTCGCCTCGGCTGCAATCTACAGATTCGGCCAAAAAAGATCACTTTTACAACCTTGATACACAAATAACTATTATTTAAAAACTTTATTAGTTTTTTGCACGATCGGGTTATTTTTTATGTTTACCGATAGTGTTTCCAAGACAATAGGTATTTTGATGTGTGTGTGTGTGTGTGTGCGTGCAGGCGTGCGTGCGTGCGTGCGTGCGTGTGTGTGTGTGTGTGTGTGTGTGTGTGTGAGTGAAAGTGTGAGTGAGTGAGAGTGTGAGTGAGTGAGTGAGTGAGTGTGTGAGTGAGTGTGTGCGTGCGTGCGTGCGTGCGTGCGCGTGTGCGTGTGCGTGTGCGTGTGCGTGTGCGTGTGCGTGTGCGTGTGCGTGTGCGTGTGCGTGTGCGTGTGCGTGTGCGTGTGCGTGTGCTTGTGCGTGTGCGTGTGCGTGTGCGTGTGCGTGTGCGTGTGCGTGTGCGTGTGCGTGTGCGTGTGCGTGTGCGTGTGCGTGTGCGTGTGCGTGTGCGTGTGCGTGCGCGTGTGCGTGTGCGTGTGCGCGTGTGCGTGTGCGTGTGCGTGTGCGTGTGCGTGTGCGTGTGCGTGTGCGTGTGCGTGTGCGTGTGCGTGTGCGTGTGCGTGTGCGTGTGCGTGTGCGTGTGCGTGTGCGTGTGCGTGTGCGTGTGCGTGTGCGTGTGCGTGTGCGTGTGCGTGTGCGTGTGCGTGTGCGTGTGCGTGTGCGTGTGCGTGTGCGTGTGCGTGTGCGTGTGCGTGTGCTTGTGCGTGTGCGTGTGCGTGTGCGTGTGCGTGTGCGTGTGCGTGTGCGTGTGCGTGTGCGTGTGCGTGTGCGTGTGCGTGTGCGTGTGCGTGTGCGTGTGCGTGTGCGTGTGCGTGTGCGTGTGCGTGTGCGTGTGCGTGTGCGTGTGCGTGTGCGTGTGCGTGTGCGTGTGCGTGTGCGTGTGCGTGTGCGTGTGCGTGTGCGTGTGCGTGTGCGTGTGCGTGTGCGTGTGCGTGTGCGCGTGCGCGTGCGCGTGCGTGTGCGTGTGCGTGTGCGTGTGCGTGTGCGTGTGCGTGTGCGTGTGCGTGTGCGTGTGCGTGTGCGTGTGCGAACGTGCGTGCCTGCGTGAGTGCGTGTGTGTGTGCGGGCGGGCGTGTGTGTGTATAAATAGATTTTCTTGAAACAGTATATTAAAACATGATCCAAAACTTATCAAATTTGGTATTTAAAACTCGTGTACAATTTCAAACAACATATTAGATTTGGACTATAATTATATGATAAACCGAAAGTGGTACTTAATTTGGAGCTCTTAACATATTTTGGAGGAAAAACAATCAAATATTACAGACTTTTCTATTTATTGGAACGAGAAACTATATTTTGTTTACAAACGATCAATCAGAAATGATACTTTACTTAAAGCTTACTGCTATTTTAAACATGGATTTGACGGGATGTTATGTGCTGGCCACATCAGATTTTTTCACATTTAGTGTTATAAATGTTAAGGACTATTTTATTCTCTGTACGATTTGACTGCTTAATATTTAATATTAAATGGATATAGAGTTAAAAAATCTGGTGTGGCCAACACAATACCTCCCGCCATGTACCGTCCGAGTGACAAAAAAGATTAAGTTAATCCTTATTTTTGGATTAGCGAATTTTACTCTAATTTTGGCTGTTTATTTCTCAAAATTTAATCTAATCTAATCCAAGTAACTACCTTTTTTGATAATAAAATAAAGATTAAATTTTAAATACCGGGATAAAATAGAATTCACTAATCCAAAAATGAGAATTAGCTTGAACTTTTTTGCAAATCGTTAATTTTTATTAATCTAAATACATACCTACATATTTATATATGCTGTATTGATTTCCTTTCCTATTGTTCTATTTACTTTTTTCTTTTTAAAACGTTGCTATTATTAATTTGAAATGATTACATAGTTCTTTGACAGTGACATTTATCTGTCAGTTATATATAGATGTTCCGTAACGCAACCGGTTCGACCAGGTTTACGGTTTTGTGTTCCGAAAGTCCTAAAATTATTTACCGGTTTCTATTTGGAACGCGGTTCCTGAAAAAAGTTGGTAAATAGTCGGACCACGGCAACCACGAAATAATCCTGGTTTCTCTGATATTTTTAGCCCCACTACCACTACTTTCAAACGATGTCAATGTCAAATTTCTAAACCGCATTTTTAGTGGTATTACTAATAATTATTATAGATGTAAGTATGAAAACATTTTTTATGTTTGATATATTGTTGATTGTTTTATTTTTATTAACATTATTCAACGTTATCGTTATTTTGGTTAATTTATTATTTTTGTTAGGTTGTGTCAATTTTAAATGTCATATGATTCAATGTCAATCTGTCCCGAAATGGATGAAAATATTCAGGAACCATGGTGTACCCGGAATCAAGATATTGGTTTTTTAGTTGACTTACGGAACACAGTATTGAATAACTGCGTAACCAAGGAGTTTTGTTTGTGTAAAGCGTAGGCTCCGGGATTTAAATTATAGATAATTTTATAAATTTATCCATAAAATATATAGAAAAAGTATTAATGCAAATCTGTAGAAAATTTAATATTTAATTTTTATAATAACATTATTGTCGAAAAAATAACATTTAAATGTATTTTTCGAAGAAAAACTATTTTGATCTTCTTGTAAAGTGCCAATTCCGGTAGACAGCTATGGAAACAGCTACTATATTAAGAAAATTCTGATTGAAAGATGTTAGTGTCAAGTGCAACTGACATAAGTGTCTTTGTCTTATAATTTTGCTAGAAATTTTCTGTGTGGAATTTGTATAAAATACATACAACAGCCGGAAGGTAATGTACAAAAAATAAAATCTTTTGCAAGGAATTTTCTGTATGAAATTTGTACAAAATACATAAAACTGACGAACTGACGGAAGGTAATGTGCTGGCTACAGGCCACACCAGATTTTTACCTTCCGTCACCTTTAGGTAAGGAAGGTATTGTCTTTGGTCAAAAAATTCGATGATGAGTTTTTAATCAATAAGCACGTTTTAGGGTCCCTAGAATACGAATTTACTATTTTTACGATGATGTGTGTGTGTGTGTGTGTGTGTGTGCGTGCGTGCGTGCGTGCGTGCGTGCGTGCGTGCGTGCGTGCGTGAGTGAGTGAGTGAGTGAGTGAGTGAGTGAGTGTGAGTGAGTGAGTGAGTGAGTGAGTGAGTGAGTGAGTGAGTGAGTGAGTGAGTGAGTGAGTGAGTGAGTGAGTGAGTGAGTGAGTGAGTGAGTGAGTGAGTGAGTGAGTGAGTGAGTGAGTGAGTGAGTGAGTGAGTGAGTGAGTGAGTGAGTGAGTGAGTGAGTGAGTGAGTGAGTGAGTGAGTGAGTGAGTGAGTGAGTGAGTGAGTGAGTGAGTGAGTGAGTGAGTGAGTGAGTGAGTGAGTGAGTGAGTGAGTGAGTGAGTGAGTGAGTGAGTGAGTGAGTGAGTGAGTGAGTGAGTGAGTGAGTGAGTGAGTGAGTGAGTGAGTGAGTGAGTGAGTGAGTGAGTGAGTGAGTGAGTGAGTGAGTGAGTGAGTGAGTGAGTGAGTGAGTGAGTGAGTGAGTGAGTGAGTGAGTGAGTGAGTGAGTGAGTGAGTGAGTGAGTGAGTGAGTGAGTGAGTGAGTGAGTGAGTGAGTGAGTGAGTGAGTGAGTGAGTGAGTGAGTGAGTGAGTGAGTGAGTGAGTGAGTGAGTGAGTGAGTGAGTGAGTGAGTGAGTGAGTGAGTGAGTGAGTGAGTGAGTGAGTGAGTGAGTGAGTGAGTGAGTGAGTGAGTGAGTGTGTGTGTAACAAAATTTTCGTCTGCGATAACTCTAATACTACAGTTACAAAAATTATAATTTTTTCGTATACTTCTTCGTTACATCCATATGAAGAGCTGATTAGATTTTGGTTACAATTGGTCAACCGGAAGTACCATCATTTGAAGATTTTAACAGTTTTTCTTGAAAAAACTATGTTAAATATAATTTTTTCACATTTGATGTTATTATAAATATTAAAGAATATTTTATTCTCTATACATTTGACTGCATTTTATACTTAATATTAAATGGATATAGAGTTAAAAAATTATAAAAAAATTAAAATTCATAAAGTAGCCATAGCTATGAAAACAGCTACTATATTAAAATATTCTGAATGAAAGATGTCAGTGTCAAGTGAAATTGACAGTTTGTTTGTCTTATACTTTTATTGGAAATATAGGATCTTTTGCTTTCTGTATGGAATTTGTATAAAATATATACAACTGCTTTAAGGTAATGTACAAAAAATAATAATAATAATAAATCTTTTATTTCTGCAGATACATTATACTGTATATAGAAAACGTCACAAAATAATAATTTTCTGTATGAAATTTGCATAAAATACATGCAACTGCCGGAAGGTAATGTACAAGAAATAGAATATTTAATTTAGCAAGGAACTTTCCGTATGAAATTTGTACAAAATACATAGAACTGACGGAAGGTAATGTGCTGGCCACATCAGATTTTTTTATTTTATATTGATAGTTACAGTTTTTATTTTGTATTTATTTGCTCCTATCATGTAAATTATAAACACGGTCACCGCAATTACATGATTCCAACTCAATAACTTAGCAAAGTATGACATTGGCTGGTTTGCTAGAATGTGTTTCCACCTGCTACAATAACAAACAGAATTATTATTTTATATCATGAATTTCAAATCAGAATTGACATACAAATAATAATAATAATAATAATAATAATAATAATAATAATTTTATTGCTAAGTGTTTTTTTTTTCATTACATTAATGAAAAGTAAACATGTTTTGATGTTTACCTATATATTTTAATAAACATTTATTTTATTATGTTGCCAATTTAAACCACAATTAATTAAATTTCAATAACAAACAAATAAACCAAATTTGAACGAAATAAATTTTTAAAATACTTGATTCAATTGAAACAATATCACCTTTAACGAATAAATATAAATAATTATCAAATATCACATATCGTGGATATGTTTCATTAACTTCAAGAAATGTAGGTAATAATTTTTTCCACACTGTCAAGATTAAATGTTTTTTCTCTTTGTTGAACAGAGTACTTAAATATTGAGAGCACAAAAAACGCTAATAACTTACGTGACCTAACATTATTTTCAGAATAAAAAATGCAGATCTTTTTTTGCTTTCTTAGTATATAAAATATTCTAGAGCTGCCGTATTAGGTTTGACCAATATAAAATTGAGACCATGGAGTAGGGATAGATTAGATTTTGGACAGGTCAGCTCACTTTAACACTTCCTGAATAAGAAAATACGTGGAATCTAAGTCACACATCTTTCCCTCCAGACGTGCAATTAATAAATTTGTGCTGCATTCATTTACATCTATAATGTGTTCTAATTGGAACTGGATTAAGTGAAGCACATATATTTTAGTTTAAAAAATATTTATTAAACAAGACATATACAAAAATATACATAATAAAAATAAATAAATAAATACAAAGATGTAATAGTGTATAAATACTTCACATGTAGGTACAAAAATTGTACATTGTACATACGCGGTTTACTTGATGGTAATACTTTTGCGAAATGTCCTTTGGTTTTTTCTAAACATAAAAATATTCTAAATTATATGTAATTTTCAATCATTTGCTTATTAACAAAAAACTAGATACAGCAAATTATTAAAAATTAGTGCTAATACTATTCTCATAATTTTTTATGATATACCAAATTTTTTGCAACAAAGTAACTGACGAAGACTTCATAGGAAGTTGACTCAGAAGGTTGTATACACGTGAAATACGACGAAGCATTATATTTTTGAATAATGTACGTTTTCACGGCAAAATTCGCAACTAGTTTGCAATTTGCAATTTTGGCTCAGTCAAGCCTTTTGCAGGTAGATGGCTCTGTGGGTATTAACACTACCTTCTACAGGCCAGATACCTGTAGCGAACGGTCATAAGACCGTTGCTAGCACAGCTAGGTTGGGTGGCCTCTGCTCCGTGATTCCACCCCTGTGGATGAGACAGAGGCCCCCAGGTTACATCACACTGACGAGCACCAAGAAGTGCGAAACGCGTCTGTGATTACCTGCTGTGCTGGCCACCTTCTGACGAAGACTTCATAGGAAGTTGACTCAGAAGGTTGTATACACGTGAAATACGACGAAGCATTATATTTTTGAATAAAGTAACTTCGTAAAAATATTTCTGCAATTGCACAGTCCTAACTTAAATAATTTAAATAAATACAATAGATGACTTATAACAAATAATATACAAAACAAAATACGGTGTAATACTGGACTCCTGAAAAATGATGAGGAATATAAAACTGCAGAATATGAACGCAAACGAAAATACATATTTTCAATGTTGTCGTAGCCAGGTTGTAAAATTCATTTATTTATTTATAATATAATTATGCAATCTGCCTAGACGTTATATATGATGACGAACAGCTTGCGGCCACATTGTAATATAAATACTTGTTTGGACATTTTCTCTTCAAATTTTTCTAAATAACCTAACCTAATGCATTTTAACTTGCGTTTAGAAAACTTACAAATGAAAATATACAAGCGTTTAATAAAATGCCCAGACGTTTTATAAAAACAGAAATTTACAATCTGACATACCTAAAAAAGTGTTGAAAAAAAATCGTTTCAAAATTTTACTTTATTTTACATGTTCCCTATTGAGCAAATTGGTATTAAATTAATATCACAAACGAATGTAATGACATTTTACTTACTATAAAATATAATTTGCGTCAAAATAATAGTTTTTAATAATTTTTACATTTCTTCAAGTGAATAATTCTGCATTTTCAATAATAATGACTCCAATCGATACAGACAATAGGTACGTTCTATCGGTGTCAGAAATATTCCTACTAGAATAAGAATATTCTTAAAGCAATAGAATGCTCAGTAGCAAATAACTGTCAAGTGCTGTCAAGTAAAAAAAATAAATACAATAGAACAGTGGCAGTGGTTATGTGTTACTGTTAGTTAACAACTAAAGATAACTTTATATGTTTATTTTGGATCTTCAAAATGTTGTTATGCAAATATTACAGAGATTATAATTATATAAAAATATATTAAATAATAAAAACGTAAAGGAGATATTTTTGTTGAGCACAGTCTACTCTAAACATTCACAAATGTGACAGAAATGTACGCGCGACAGTCAACTAGTAAAATTTTGAATTTATCTCCACTCTACATATTTTCCTACCAACGCTTTCTACTCTGAAGTTGGAATGATTCATAGGAATATTTCGATTTTTTTGACGCAAAAGTACGACCCTTGATGTTCTACTAGAAGAAGTAGGAAGATTTCTGACACCAATAGAACGTACCTAATTTCACGGATATGTTTCTGACAGGTCCAATATCATTACGATTCTTTATGATTTTAAAACAATACAATAGCTAATTTTATAAAATTTACTTTTTATAAAATTTTAAATTCAATTTGGGGTTACGGAATGCGCAAAATAAAATAATTACTGAATTAGATGCAGAATTTAATTCTCTAAATACTTATTTCAAGTATTATTATCTAAAATTAATAAGCCACTTTTGCCCCGGTGCATTTAAAATACTTCAAGTACATTTAAAGTACTTCAAGTATTTTCCAAGTATTAAGTACCAAGTACATGTGAATAGACTTACTTTGTCTTTGTACTAAAAATAGAACGTACTTCAAGTACAGTACTGAAAGTACTTGCAAGGCTAATAAAGTACTTTTCTTGCAAGTATTGCCCAGCTCTGACAAGAATGACACATGAATAGTGTACATGGTCTGTGCATGAATGATACTAATGACAATTCACAAAATAATTATGAAATTAGCTGCAATTTAAGTAAACGTTGTAGCACCCGCCATGCAACTGCTGAAGATCACTTACGTACAGCGGTCAAAATAGACATTTTCAGTGCGATGTAAAATTCTCAGTTACAGCGTGCTGCAACGTACATCGCTGTACATTTTTTACAGCGCTGTAATTGACCTTTGAGTCTATAATCTATATTTATATATATATATATATATATATATATATATATATATATATATATATATATATATATATATATATATATATACATAAAATAAGGATTTTTTTGGGTCTTAGTTGTGGACTTCCAGCGAACCGATTTTAATGATTCTTTTATAAATGAAAATTATGACCATGTACAGAATGTCTCATTTTAGATGTTTTTTTAAGGTATCTCGGGTAATAGTAATGATAGAGCAAAACCGTGTGCACATCCCAGGGTCAACTTTTCCAGAAATGTTTAATAGTCACCACAGGAAATTTCGATCTTCTTTTGTTTCTGAGCTATAGGCAAAAAACTCGTTTTTCGCTCATTTTGAAAATATTTCATATCTTATTTATTATAAAAGTTAAAGAAAAAATGTTTTTACAAAAATTTTGCCGTTTTTTAAATAGAATAAAATGGCGTAATTAGATTTTTTGATTCTCGAGATATAACACAAACTTATGATTTTTTAAATGGGAACCTATGTTGAAAATAGTCTCGTCGTTTTGCTTATTTTATAACCTTTTTAATGATGTATAACAAGTATAACTACATTCTTTTGTTTTAAACTTGAAAAAGAAATAATTATTAATTTATTGGGGTGAAAAAAAATTAAATTATTAAGAAACAAATGAAAAAATCTATTGCAGATCATCATTTACATATTTCTAATAATATTTGTTTCAGTTTTACTCATTTTTTCAATTAATTTACTTCAAAAACGTATTAAACCATCTTTTTCGGATTGTATCAAAGCCAACTGTAACGTCGATAACTAGTAATTTAACTATCCCGAAAATAATTGGTTAAGAATAATTTTGAGAACATAATTAATAGATATTGAATCAAAATAAACAAATGATGATTTGTAATAAATTTTTTCATTTGTTTCTTAATAATTTCCAATATTTTCACCTCAATAAATTAGTAATTCGTCTTTTATTAATGTTTAAAACAAAAGAATGTAGACTTGTTATATATCATTGAAAAGCTTATAAAATAAGCAAAAAGACAAGACTATTTTCAACATAGGTTCCTATTTAAAAAATCATAAGTTTGTGTTATATCTCGAGAATTATTAAGTTTTTAAAAAATCGAATTACGTCATTTTATTCTATTTAAGAAACGGTAAATTTTTTGTAAAAACATTTTTCCTCTAACTATCATAATAAATAAGATATGAGATATTTTCAAAATTAGCGAAAAACGAGTTTTGCCTGTATCTCAGAAACAAAAGAAGATCAAAAATTCCTATGGTGACTATTAAACTTTTCTCGAAAAGTTGACCCTGTAATGTGCAAACGGTTTTGCTCTATCATTAATATTAACCGAGATACCTTTAAAAAACATCGAAAATGAGACACCCTGTACATGTGCACAAAATTATAAAATATTACGATTTACGATTCCGTCTATTTTAAATAAGGCCTTAAAGTTTTCACTTGAGTAACGTGAATTAAGCAAGAGATGGCAGCACCTATTGACAAGTTGTGAATGAGAATGGAGCAGAGCAAATTATTTAAAAAGTAAAATATGCAGCAAGAATAATATTCTCTGTTTATCAATGGAAGCTTAAATAATTGAACTGGTAGATACCTTTTAATTACAAGTTAAAACATTCAAGTCCTTTATCATAAAGTTAACTTTAAAATGACAAATAAATATGTCAACTTTCGGTTAAATCTTAACAAGGAATTTACCCCCTCAACAATTATAAAAATAAGTAATGAATTAGATATATTTTGTATTAATTACAATAATTTTTTAACCTAAAGTTTATTTTGTATCCCTTCAATACGTATGATTACAGGTTAAAAACTCGACAAGAGACAGGTGTTAATTTACTGCAAATAACGAAATCATTAAATGCTAGAGAGTATACTATAATGAACCAGTTGAATTTTTGCTATTTTCCCGCTTTTAAAGATTAATTAGATAAGTATATAATGATTTGTTTGATGAAACATATTGATGAAACGAATAAAGTTGTTAAATGTAAAATTAAATTCATATTATTCCCTTATAGATTACAATAATGAATAAAATTGTTGTGTAGTACAAAAAACTCTCATTATTACTTGGTATAATTAAACTTGAAAATACAAATGAAATGCATTGATTACAACAATAATAATATTTGTGGGTGACAATGAATTATATAGTTTATAAAATGAAATACATAATCAGTCACAATGATTGCAACATTGTTTGAGACTTATAATAATAAAATAGAAGTGTAACACTGAAAGACGTTATGGATAATTTCTATTAAATTTTCTACATTTTTCTTCTTTTAAATTTAATGCCAGTATAAATAACTTAAGACGAAATTTAGAATTTACCACTAGCATCAAATCTTAAACTGGTCAATTATGGATACTGTGTTTCCTAGAATTTTTATTATTTTCTCTTTATAAATTGAATAATTTTAATATATTTGTTGCAAATATTTGCAACGGGTACAGCTAGTACCTTTATAAGCGTATTATAAATTCAATGCATTGACGTAGCGATATTTTATAACCTGGCTAGTCATCTAGGCGTTTTATAAAACGACGAACAGCTTTTATTTAGCTTGTATTTATATTTCTCTAAGGTCCGGCATTTCATGTCCTGGTAACGTGTCAAGCAAATTTAATCTGTCAGTTGTAAATTTTCGGTATTTCAGTCGCCATGTAAGGTTTCCCAGTAACATAAATATAACAACACACACGACAATTATTAACTCCGCTAAATAATAAATTAATAAACATAAACTGTCTTTATTATGCTCTGTTCCATTTAAGCCATTCAGTAGATGGCACTAGCAACAGCGCAAATCTGAAGTAGCCGAAATTACATTGGGTAACCTTGCCTCTTGTCTCTAATTTCAGCCAATCAGAGATGTCAAAACTATTCCCTATGCTCCGCAATACTGAATGGCTTAAATGGAACAAGGTATAGTCTGATCACGTTATCTGGCAAATAAATCTTCCTAGTACTCCACCGCATTTACATAGCACATTTTTCTTTCTTCACTTTATCCTACGTTGGTTTATAGGCCGCATAGGCCCTACTATTTGACCAGTCGTGACCGTGTCCGTGTCCGCCATACCCGCCGTGTCCATACCCAGTACTTGCATACTCGTGGGCATGGGTTTCTTCAACGTGCGGATGATGAACTGGCTTGCAGATCTTCAACATCTGAAGATATGATGGTGCGAGAAGTACCATAAACATTATGGCCTTCTTTATGAAAACTACACCGAAAAGAATAAGGGCTGCAATGACTTTAACTTTGAAAAGCTTTGCTAATATTATGAGGGGGATAAGCATAGACGCCTTCTTCTTCTTTCCACGGGATTCGACGCCATTGGAACCCGACACTGAAAAAAAATAGAAATAATTAGTAAAGAATTACATGGAGTTTTGTACTCCTATAATAAACCTTTCCAATTAAAAGAGATAGACAATATTAATGTATTTTTACCTCTCCCACTATCCTTGGTAAGGGAGGTATAGGGATCGTGCTAAAAATCGCATGTCGAGATTTTGGTAAATGACCACGTTTTAAGGTCCCTAGAATCCAATTTTAACATTTTCACGATGATGTCTGTGTGTATGCGTGTATGTGTGTATGTGTATATGTATATGTGGACCCTCCACTCTAACTCAAATACTATCATCAGAAAATTTAGAAACCTTGTATTTCGAACTTTTTCTGTAAAAAGCCTATTATATTTTGGTGGAAATCGGATAACCGGAAATGGCGCTTTACTAGAAGCTCAAATTTTTTTTTCGAAATTACCTTTAAATGTTATTTTTTCGAGATTAATGTTATTATAAAAATTAAAGATTATTAAATTTTCTATAGATTTGCATTAATGGCTGGTTTATGATAGATTTAATTCATAAATTTAAATTTACAAATTTAAATTTGAAATTTACGATTTACCTTGCTGGTTTATAGTGAATTTATAGATATGAAATGTGCGCAATCAACTTATAAGCGGTCACGTGGTTTGATACAGATGGGTTGACAGTTATATGATATTTATCACTTTTATCATAATGAATCTGTATTGTTCTACAGATAATATTAATAACACATCCATATTTTCAGAATCCTTTTGTCAAATAAAAATTAAAATACTTCAACTGTCACTTGAAACTGTCGTTTTCCCCATCAAAATCATTTTTTGAAATACTGTGTAATGATTGGACGCATTTACATTTAGAATATAAAATATGCTGATATTTTAAATGTAAATTCTAAATCATAAATTTCTTAAATTCATTATGAACCAGTAAAAGCAGATATGTACAATTTATATTTATAAATGTAAATTCATAAATCTAAATTTGTAAATTAAATCCATCATAAACCAGCCATAATACTTTTTCTATATATTTTATGGATAAATTTTAAAAATTATCTATGAGTATGTATATATCGACGTCCTTAATCAGATTTAAGTGGATTTAGGAATAGAAATCGTATTTAAGAAAACGATGTAAACGATCTGGATTGGATTTACAATCGGATTCTAAATCGAATTTACCAACGAGATTTAAACATAAATCCGATTTACTTTCGCGAGATAAACAGCGATTAAATAGAAAATTCAATAGTAGGTACTCAAACAATGAAGAAAACGCAGAATAATTTATTCATCTTTCATGGTTTGACAGAATATTTTTAGAAATTAATCCAGGAAGGAAAAATAATTGATTTGTTAGACGAAAAAACTAAGTAATGTTAGATGAAAAATCTAAGTAAATGTGAAGTCAAAATTCTCTACTATACTATTCAATAATGTTCTACGCATTCTAACCTGCTATACCAACGGTGTCAGTAATAAATCCAATTAAATCTCCAGTAAATTCGAACGTACTTGATCGCTTTAATTTTTTCTGGTATAAACAGTCACGATTTAGGAATTATTTAAATCCGATTTGATTAGAAATCCGATTAAGGACTTCGATATAAACGAAACGCAGTTATTCAAATATATGTAACTGACAGATAAATGTCACTATTAAAGAACTAATCATTTCAAAGTAATAGTAGTAACGTTTTAAAAAGAAAAAAGTAAATAGAACAATAGAAAAGGAATTCAATACTGTTTCCAGCATAAGTAAATACGTAGGTAAGTATTTAGATTAATAAAAATTAACGATTCACAAAAATGTTTAAGCTAATCCTCACATTTGGGTTAGTGAATTCTATTTTATCCCGGTATTTAAAATTTAATCTTCATTTTATTATAGCTCTGGTTGTTCAATGGTTAGAGCAATGCCTCATGTCATGAGTTCCCTCGGGACTCTGGGCTCGAATCCCACTAAGGCATGGATGTGTGTGAATGTGAACCCACTCTGTAATTGGGATTTAATCCTGTTGAGGGGTTTAGAAAAAGGTAGTTACTTGGATTAGATTAGACTATATTTTAAAAAATAGACTGTCAAAATTAGAGTAAAATTCGCTAATCCAAAAATAAGAATTAACTTAATCTTTTTTGTGACTCCAGATTTTTATTTATTGAAAGTATTCAACAGAAATATAACTTCCAATTACAGAATGAGTATAAAAAGATTTAAATACATAAAAGACCTGTAAAAAGTACAGATTTGTAAATAATAAAATTTTAACAGTTATAATATTAACAGCGAAATATAATTATTGAAAGTTAAATATCTATAGATCTAAAGTAAGTTATTAACTCTCGTCTGAATACATTTAATGAATCAGCGAATACATCTAACTTACAAGGGATTTCATTGAAAATATTGCACATTTGCCAGATTGGAAATTTCATTTCATAATTTGTCATAACTTTATTACAATGGAAAGTTGATTTATTTCTCGCTGATATACGAGGAATGTTCAGCGCAAGATGGCCCATGATACAAATGTCATTAATAACATTGTTAATGATTTTGTACAAAAATACGCAAGACTATTTTTCGGCGATTGTACAGAGATATAAATATTGACGTCAGATAAAAGTTCGTTATATGTAATATCAAAAATGGGCTAGTGATTATTCATTATACTTTTTATAAAAACAATATTTAACGAATCTTTTCTGCACAGATTCCAGTTGATTTATACAGGGTGTTCATTTTCTCGAGAACGATATGAGCTACAAGGGTGGTTAAATGGGCACACATTTATTTTAAATGGGCCACCATTGCTATCTCGAGAACTATAAGAGCTACAAAGATGGTTAACAGACAAATTTAAATAAAAGAAAAAATAATCGACCAGTGGTTCTCAAAATACGGGACCTAACTTTTTTATTTTAAATGAGAATATATATTTTTTATTTCCTCATTCGTTAGAGAATGGGGTCTCGTGGCCGCGTGCCTGATAGTGACGGTCGCGAATCTAAGGAATTTTAAATGGCACGAGATTGACCCCTGTGGTGCACTCTCCACGCCAGCAATGAGTGCCCGTGAGGTGACGCCTGGTAAGCGCCCGCACGGTGCAAATATTTCATCATTACCGATATCTGTTTACAAAGCAGGTTGGCACACCCAGCAGTGGGTAATAAGCCATGATGATATATTTATTTATTTATTTACTTATTTTTGAATTGGCGAATTTTACTCTAATTTTGGCAGTTTATTTCTTAAAATATAGTCTAATCTAATCCAAGTAATTACCTTTTTTGATAATACAATGAATATTAAATTTTAAATACCGGGATAGAATAGAATTCACGAATCCAAAAATGAGAATTAACAAACTTTTTGGTGAATCGTTAATTTTTATTAATCTAAATACATACTTACATATTTACATATGCTAGAAACTGTATTGATTTCCTTTCCTATTGTTCTATATACATTTTTTTTTAAAACGTTACTATTATTAATTTGAAATGATTAGTTCTTTGACAGTGACATTTATCTGTCAGTTACATACATTTGAATAACTGCCGAGGAGTAGTGTTTGTTTAAAGCGTAGGATCCAAGATTTAAATTATAGATAATTTTATAATTTTATTCATAGAATATGTAGAAAAAGTATTGATGCAAATCTGTAGAAAATTTAATAATCTTTAATTTTCATAATAACATTAATGTCGAAAAAATAACATTTAAAGGTATTTTTCGAAAAAAAACTATTTTGAGCTTCTAGTAAAGTGCCATTTCCCGTTATCTGATTTACAGCAAAATCTAATGGGCTCTTTCCATTACAGAAAAAGTTCGAAATACAAGGTTTCAAAATTTTCTGAATGTTAGTATTTGAGTTAGAGTGGAGCATCCACACACACATACACACAGACATCATCGTGAAAATGTTAAAATTGGATTCTAGGGACCTTAAAACGTGGTCATTTACCAAAATCTCGATATGCGATTTTTAGCACGATCCCTATACCTCCCTTACCGAGGGTAGCGGGAGGTAAAAAACATTTCATTGCGATGCAAAATTGTCAATTTAAAGAACGCTTAAAATTTAATATGCCAATTCTGAACAAATCTGTAAGTCTTACAGATCTGTAAATCTATAAAAAAAAACTGACAAAAACGCATTAATTTTTGTTAATTAATATAAAACTCATTATTTACAGATTTACAGACCTGGCCAATTGCACCGCTGTCCCTTAAATTTTAAGCTAGGCTTAAACAAAAAACTGCAAATAATTTTTTTACATCAATATTTAATTGCTCATTTGACGTTTCGTTTCAATAAAATATTGTTAATTTAACGAACACTTAATATTTAAGTGTCAGCGGTCATGGTTACGCATGCTTTTCATATGAGAACGATGTTTTTTTTTTAATTACAGCGTAATATAATAAAGCGTCTCCGTCTTTGATATTACTTCATTGGAAAAATCCAGAGCTTTTTCCGACTATACCAGTAATATTTTAGTGATTGCAATATTTCTGGCATCTCATTTGACAATTATTATTGTACTCGTTATAAAACTTAATATGTGCAGACTTGCTGGAAAGAGATTATTTATTTATTGAAAAAGTCTATTATTACAGTGTCTACTATTCTAGTTTTTGTAAGTGTGGTTTTGAATTACGTGTAATATTATATGAGACCTCCCTGACAGCAGACATCAGACAAGTTTTTATACGTTCTAGTTATTTAGCTTAGAGCAAAGATTGTTTCTATCTGGCTGATTAGGTAGCTGTCGAAAACTGTAAATTATTGGAGTTGTCGCTTGGTGAACCGAAATTCCATCGTTTAATTTTTTTATTATACCTTAACCTCCATCATAATCTTATAAAATAAGGCTGGAATGTATGACGTTATATTGTTGACATGATGACGGAACTTGATTACTTTTTGTTGTTTACGTTGCAATATAACTCTATTTTTGCTTATTTTTTTGTGTACTTTGACAGTCTAGATGTATAAATCGTCAACTCTGTTGTATACATTCGAAATTGCAAGCAATGTTGACAATATATCACACAAACAATTTATAACCTAAAATTTGAAATAACCAAATACAAACACACAGGAGTATTGTATTTGCACCGTAAACATACGAGTATTTGTACAAGCGGTAGCGTAGTAATACAGATAAAATTCAAAAATAATAAATATGGTAATATGGATAACATAAATGTAATGTATGGCATAAGCATATGAATAACGCGCCAAATATAAACCTAGGGACCAGGCTCGGATTAACCCCTAGGCAAACTAGGCAATTGCCTAGGGCCCATAATAAATAGGGCCCGGAAATGACTAATGCCTGTAAAACAGAAATGCATCATTAACAATTATTTTGAATTTTATTTTGTAACGAAAATGTAATGTATTTTAGCTAAAGCTAACTGAAAATAATATTTATGTATATTCATAGAACTGAATTAAAAGTAGGGAATTGTCGTCTATAGGGTACCTTTATAACCAGGGTATGGCCATGGCGTATCTCACGTTTCGTCCGCCATTACCGGCCCGTTTGTTATATGTGTTGTTTTTGCGCAAATTATTATGTATTTTCCCTGGCTATATGTTTTATTTTGATGAAAAACGCATTTATATATCATTTTAATATGTATTTAAAGTGTAATATTTTTATTTTATTTACTTGTGTAGTTTGTTAAGATCTCATCACGATTACTGATACTGTCATATTGAAAACAACTAAAAATTACCAATATTAAGCACAATCATTTAAATTTTTAAAAGGTAAGTTTAGAATATATAATTATTATGTAAATAAGAACTAGTGATATTAAATTAGATGTAATAATAACACATATCATATATTCTACATGACCTCTAAATGTATGTCATAATAATAATTGTGTATTCTAAAATAAATTCATTTTTATTACCTTTATAAATTCACAGTGTGATTATTTAATATTATTTCTAATATAATAACACATTTATTACAAATAAATAGGGAAATGGATTACCGACAATGGCGGCGAACCCATGGCTATACCCTGTATATAAAGGTACCCTAATCGTCTATACATTCATCTGGTACGAGTATCTGGTGGAGCGACTATGCGAGCACTATCGTTGCAAATTATCAACACCAGAATTGCAATGTTATGTTCTATTTCATTTTTCAATTATTTTTTATTGTTTAAATTTTGTATGTATTATTTCATAAAATAACCAAAATTTCAATATTGTACATATTTATTTTTAACTTTATTAAGTAAAAAAAAATGGAGGAGGAGGGTAGGGGCCCGACGTAAACTCTTTGCCTAGGACCCCATATTTCCTTAATCTGGAACTGATAAGGACTTTTAAAAATAACTAGACACAACTTCAGTGTGAAGCTAGAGAGAACCTGAGTTGGCGCCTAAAGTGTACCTAACCCCCTAACCATAGAAAAACAGGACGTTGTATTCATTTTTATACTCAAACTCGGAAAACATAAATATAAACGTTAGAATAAATTATTTACAATTCAACATTCATTTATATGAATAATTGAACTAAATCATCAGGTATTGTTTGCTATTTTCATTAACAATTATAAATAAACAAATTGTTTACGTTTGAACACTTTTTACGTTAATCAGTAGTTATAAATAAATAAATAAATAAATAAATAAAATCATCATGGTATATTACCCATTGCTGGGTGTGCAAATCTGCTTTGTACGCAGACTTCGGTAATGATGACGATATATTATGATGCAGGTATAATAAAAATATATAATTTTACAAAACTAACTTACTATTTAATCAATTAACTTCAATATTACCTCAGATGTTTTCACAGCCTACCTGATATCATGGCTTAACAAGTTAATTATTCTTAATTAAGAGATATTGAATTCATGCTAAAAACCGCATATCCAGATTTTAGTGAATAAGCACGTTTTAAGGTCCCTAGAATCCGATTATAACATTTTTACGATGTCCGTGTGTGTGTGTGTGTGTGTGTGTGTGTGTGTGTGTGTATGTATGAATGTGTGGGTGTGCGTGTGTGCGGGCGCGCGCGCGTGTGTGCGTGCGTGCGTGCGTGCTTGTGTGCGCGTGTGTGCGTGTGTGCGTGTGTGCGTGCGTGTGTGTGTGTGTGTGTACTATACTATAAGACTTAAGATATTTTTAACTACGGATTCCTCAATCTAACAATAATGGGAAGAGTTGATTAAGTTTTGGTAACAATTGGACAACCGGAAGTAGTAGTTACAAGAAAAAAAAATCATCTAAATATTATTTATCGGAAATTTATGTAAATACTTATATTAAAGAACGTTAAATTCTTTATTCGATAAATATAAATTCATTATTATATCTTCTATAGGTTTAGAGATAAAGAAATGCATACAAAATAATTTGATGTAAAAAATCTCAGATCAAACTACTTGTAATTGACACATAAATGTCACTGTCAAAAATATTTGTATGCCACTGTCAAAATATTTGTACATCATTATGAAGATTATGAAAATAAAAAAAAGTCAACAACGCAAAAGAATATACGTAAAAAAGAATATAAAAAAAGGAATTTGCGAAAAAATGACGAATATAAAGAAAAAGAAAAGGAAAGTAGAAAGAGAAAATTTCAGGATATTGAATATAAAGAAAATGTATGTATTGTACATAATTTATATTAAAATATCCCATAGATTTTGCAAATATATGTGAGAATTATTTTGTAGTGAGACATGAATATATGTATTTGTATTTAAAAATATCTTTTCGTTTTATGCGTGGCGAGAGGATATGTGCTGGCCACATCAGATTTTTTCTCTTGCGTTTATGTTATTTATTACTTCAACTAAATTCACTTCAAGCATATCGTTGAATTCGTCATTTTACATATATACCAAATATATAAAAATATATAGAATGTCCCGTTTGAAATATAAAAGTTGTATCCTATATTTTGAGAATCATTGGTTTAAAAAAGTGTTTCGCTCATTTTAATAGTCTTATAGAAATTGTTTGCTGATTTAACCGACCTTGTAGCACTTATATTTCTCGAGATAGCAATAGTGGACAAAATAAAATGAACATTCTGTATACTAGTATTTAAATGTAGGGCATAGGACATTGAGGTCTTATTGCAGGATGGTCTTGCTGCAACTAGGACGTAGTGGCGGCCACAAAGGGGGCCATGTCCCCCTCCTCCTTTAATCTCAATTATTTTTTAAATAGTTTTCTACGTTTATGTTTAAAAATTCAAAATTTTATGTGCTAAATTTTTTTAATTTACAATTTTAGTGAGTGATACGTCTTGTGGTAAAAATATATTTACTATGATTTATTTCAAGAAATAATCCTTGGTCATCTGTCAAACACATTGACCGTTAGTATGAACAACTGATTAAGGGTGATTATCGAGCATTTGACTAGCATTGTTTTATCTCTGTCATTCGTTTATGGATCCTTTTAGAGGAAAATACTTCAAATAATAGTTATACAAAAATTAATTGCCCGCATCTTTTATTTGAAGAATTTTTCTCTAAAATAATCTCTAAATGATTGACAGAGATAAAACAATGCTAGTCAAATGCTCGCTAATCACCCTTAATCACCGTTCATACTAGCGGCCATTATCTTTTTACTTATATTACTTGGTTTGACAGTTCACTCGATTTTTATTTAGTAAGTATAAAATAACGCAGGATATTAAATTTAGTTACCATCTAAATTGTAATCGTAGATTAAATAGTTTTATAATACCGAGCCTAAAACTATTTTACCACCACCTTATATTAAGTTTACTCGGTTATCAAAGAGATAAATTTAAAATTTGACTCCAAAAAGTTTTATTCTTTGTATCTATGTAAAGTGTATAAAGTTTTATGGAACGTATAATATTTGGAAAAAAAACTGTAACTTGACGGCCACCCCTTAAAACAAATTTGGCGGAGCTTTTGCTAGGACAAATGATAATCCTGATATTAAAAATTCATTTATTAGAGTAACTATATTTTTTCTATTTTGCGCCAGTAACAAAATTATTACAGCACCCAAAAGAGTCCGTTAATAGCTCATTCGAATGCTGTAATAGACTAATTCAATTTATTTTTTTAAGATTGGGTACTATCAATGTCAAAAAATATCAAATGTCAAATCTCGCTAAATTAACGAACACAAACAATTGTTAAGAATACTATTTTTTTTATAATTATGAATTTAAAAGTAGTAACAAGAAGAGGAGAATAAAGTAAGAAAGAAATAGAATATATCGTAGATAGTTGGTGTGACAAAAATAAGGTTACGTTATTGAACTTCAAACATCACATTAGTGGCACCAACTGATACAAAATTCTCTAAATTTTGACACTACGATATTTGATTAAAAAATCTGATGTGGACACCACACTACTTCCTTGTACGCAAGACTAATATGAAGTATAGACTTAATTATAAAATTGCACGTATTTGACGTAATTTGACATTAACGTCTATTTTTTATTTTTTGTCCATAGCAAGCTCCATTACAAAAACCAAAAAGTATATAAGTTTTAAATTTACATATCTCGCTTATACAAAGGGCTAATTTAATAATATTTGATGTGCTAGACGCAGAATTTAATTCTCTAAAACTCATATTTGAAGCATTTATTTCTAAAATCAAAATGACACCATTTTATTCAAGAAAACTGTTACCAACTTCAGGTAATATATCACTTCCGGTTGGCCTATGTTAACCAAAATCTACTATGTTATTCCAATCGACATAAAAGTCTTATATACCAAATTTGAAAAGATTTCGATTATACTTTAATATAGTTTTTCATTAAAATGTATTATAGGCTTCAAATAAAGTACCATTTCTGGAAATTATGTAATGACCAAAAAGGGAGGTGCACAACTAGATGTTATAGCAGTCTTAAATACAAAATTTTAACTTCCTACGGATTACCGTTTTTGAGTTATGCGAGGTAAGTACGTACGTACGTACGTACAGACGTCAGGACGAAACTAGTCAGAATGGATTCAGGGATGGTCAAAATGGATATTTACGTTGAAATCTGATAACCGAAATTTTTCCTTTACTTTGTACAAGGAAGTAAAAATCTGATGTGGCCAACACAATACCTCCCACTATTTAATTTTTATTAGGTAATTTAAATATACATACTTACATATTTAGTTATGCTGGAAATTGTATTAAGATCCATTCCATATAATGGTTCTATTTACTCTTTTCTTTTTAAAACGTTACTATTATTCATTTGAAATGTTTAGTTCTTTGACAGTGACATTTATCTGTCAGTTACATACATTTGAGATATGAACTGTGTAACCAAGGAGTTGTGCTTGTTTAAAGCGTTGGCTCCGGGATTTAAATTATAGATAATTTTTCGTCGAATGAATTGTAGGTCTTAATGTTCCAATTTTTATTTATAACGTATAAATACAAGGACGTTTCGGGCGTTAATTAGCCCATCATCAACTAAACAAGTGTAGAGAAATTATTGTGAACTAAAGAACAGTAAATTTGGTTTTACATTATATAAAAGTAAAATTACAATTTTTGTTTCAATACAAATCCAGGAGCTATTGATAATCGTAGCAGGAAAGATTTAAGAAACATAGCGTTCTCCATGGCGACAAGAGAAGCTCTGAAACATCCTTGTATTTATACTGTTTATAAATAATAATTGGAACATTAAGACCTACAATTCATTCGACGATAAATCCCAAGGAGATTCCCAAAGAATATATAAATAAAATAAATAAATTATAAATATATCACCATTGCTGGGTGTGCCAATCTGCTTTTGTACACAGAATTCGGTAATAATGATGACATATTGGGCGTTATCGCACGGGCACTCAGTGCAGGGGTGAATATTGCGCAATTTAAAATTTGACATATTTGGCGTCGGTTAGGTTCAAACCCGGTTCCCCAGATTCGCAACCAGACACTTAGACATGCGGCCACGAGACCCCAAGTAAACTATAGATAGTTTTATAAATTTATCCATAAAATATATAGAAAACGTATTTATGCAAATTTGTAGAATATTTAATAATCTTTAATTTTTATAATAACACAAATCTCGATAAAACAACATTTGAAGGTATTTTTCGAAAATTATTTTGAGCTTGAAGTAAAGTACCATTTCCAGTTATCTGATTTACCCCAAAATCTAATGGCTTCTTCCCAAATTAGAATAAGGTAGAAATACAAGGTTTTCAAATTTTTATCTCGATCTCTATACCTCCCTTATCAAGGATAGCGGGAGGTAAAAAGCACATAAAAAGTGCAAAATAGAAAAAATAGTATTAAGAACGAATGTCATTTTATTTTGTGAGAAGGAAATTTGGGTATACTATTATTACTAACTATTCAAATGAGAATATAATTCATGAGTCACGTGACATGTTTTTCGCCAATCAACATTCAGGATCGCCCTAGTTACATGTCTACAGCGGTGATGAAAAACAAAAAAATTATCACCTTATTTATATTCGTTACTAAGGGATTTGTTTTCTTTATTTGACATTGACAGTTAATTTGGAGTATAAAAATGTGCGATAATCGTTGGGTTGATACCAACAGTGATGCAAATAATAAGATAATTGTCAAATTAACCATGTTGTAATACAATATATTAAAAGTTAGGTTAGCAGCACACATAATGTGTCACAAAAGTTCATTATATTCTCTCATTAAATATAAGCTTGTGATATGATTAATAATCGAAGATATTGCTTGTGAAATCGGACTCGTGAAATCTGCAACTCGGTTTCACTCGAAAATATCATCGATGATAATCATATCACTTGTTATATTACGTATGATGATATGTTAAATGTCAAATTGTAGTAATTTCTGAACTTTCGTTGCAGATCTTACTAAGGGCCGGTATTTCCATCTCCGGATAAAGTCCAGGATAATTATCCGTCAGATAAATGATAAATATCGCATCGAAATAAAAGCATAAATGAAGTAAATTATATTGAATGTCACTTTTTGATGCGATATTGTTCATTTATCCGACAAATAAGTTATCCCGCACTTTAACTGAAGATGGAAATAGCAGCCCTAAGAACGAATAAATTTTTGTCTAGTTTGTCTCAACATAAAATCTTAGTGAACAAGTAATTTTTTTCGGCATGTTTACAATGCTAATGATAGTAATTAAAAACGAGAAAATAGTAAAATAATCGTCCAATCTTAATTGTTCTTTTTGTAAAGATGTACGTGTATGTGCGTGGTAGTGCGTACGCATCACGTGCGTAGCCTGTTCGTGCCTCACCGATTTCATTGTTGGGTTCTTCCGCGTCGACGATCCGTGTCTGCCAGGGTAAAGTAATTGAAATCGCACGGCTGCCCAAGTAAGCATCCAGTTGCCTCTGGACAAATTTAACGAACTTCCTGAACGCTGAATCGCCGGACATTTGTCTGGCCGATGGAAACATAGATTCCGTCGTTTCTGGTTTATCCAGCGCCACAAAATCCACCATTCCATCCATAACCTTCATCTTGAATGGGTATCCCTGGGCGGCTTTGGAAATCACCTTCGCGACTTCGTACTTCCCGCACGAGAAGACGTCACTTTTACTCTTGCATTCCCCGGCAACTTCGCTCACATAGTCATCGGCCGCGATCACAGCACTAGCGCACAACACAAGGAGGAAGGGAAGCATGTTGGTAAGATTGACACTGACGAAGGCGAATAAGACGGTGTGTATGGAAGGCGTCTGCTTATAAGCCGCGAAGAATAAGGTCATGGCTTGGGGTAGGAGTTTGTTTTGACGATGAAGACACGCCTCATGTACCCTAACTTCCGCCAATACTGCGCGTGCAGAATGAGTACATCCGACCCGACGGAGGTGAACTTGAACTTCAGATATATTCCGAATATAGCTATAACCAACAACATGTTTTTGTTGTATACTTCATTAAAAATTTGTATGTAAATTCTAAAGATTGATTTTTGATGTCAAAGAACGTACACGTGAAATATGAGCTAATTAAAATATAAATATAATAAACAACTTGTACCTATATTTTTCATGCCAATTATAATATTACTCAATATTCGATCAATACATTTTGTTACATATTAAATTACAAAAAAGATAAAATTTATTTTCATTCTTTTTCTTCTAATTAAGACAGCACCTATGACAGTTTATTCAAGTATAAGCAATTAATGTTATATTTACGAGACTTTTTAATCAAAAGAAATTTCAATATTTTAAAAAGTAATTTAAAATAGTATTCCCTTTCTTATTATTACGTAGAAATTGAATTCACGGTACGGTCCTTGAGTCTCCTTTTATTATAATGTAAAAATAAAAAAATTGCAATGGCCAAAACAATATCTCCCGCCATTTAATGTTTATTTATTTAAATAAATACATAAAAATGCTGGGAAATAAAGAAACAAATGGCTACTATATTAATTATTTTAGACCCATAATTTAAATTAAGTTGGAAGCATAAACGCCGAAAGTATGGGTGCTTACAAATTACCAGTGGCGGATAAAGGTTTCCTTGCGCCCCGATACAAATTTAAATTGAGCGCCCTATAATTTTTACCTTCCGTATGTAATGTACCTATATGTGTGTGACAATTTTTTCGGATCGCATAACTCCAATACCACCTTTCCAAAAATTATAATTTTTTCGTATTTCTCTTTTTTACATCCAAATGAAGAGCTGATTAGATTTTGGTTATAATTGGTCAACCGTAAGTACCCTAATAGTTTTTCTTGAAAAAACGCTATTAAATATTATTTTTAATGTTATTATAAATATTAAAGAATATATTATTCTCTATACTCTATACGATTGAATTACATTTTATACTTTATATTCAATAGATAGATAGAGTAAAAAATTATAAAGAAATTAATTTTCATAAAACAGCCAGCTTTGCTATAAACATGGAAACATCCACAATATTGAGAAAATTCTGATTGACAGATGTCAGTGTCAAGTGCAATTGACATAGTATGTTTTTGTTATAATTTTACTGGAAATATAGAATCTTTCTGTATGGAATTTGTAAAAATACATAGAACTGCTTTAAGGTAATGTACTGGAAATATTGAAAGTACAGGCTGTCTCATTTTCGATGTTTTTTCAAGGTATCTCGGGTAATATTAATGATAGAGCGAAACCGTTTGCACATTGCATAGTCAACTTCTCGAGAAAAGTTTAATAGTCACCACAGAAATTTTCGATCTTCTTTTGTTTCTGAGCTGCAGGCAAAAACTCGTTTTTAGCTTATTTTGAAAATATATCATATCTTATTTATTATGATAGTTAGAGATAAAATGTTTTTACAAAAATTTTACCGTTTTTTAAACAGGATTCTTTAAAAACTTAATAATTCTCGAGATATAACACAAACTTATGATTTTTTGAATAGGAACCTATATTGAAAATAGTCTCGTCTTTTTGCTTATTTTATAAGCTTTTCAATGATATATAACAAGTCTACATTCTTTTGTTTTAAACATTAATAAAAGACGAATTATTAATTTTTTGAGGTGAAAATACTGAAAATTATCAAGAAACAAATGAAAAAATTTATTACAAATCATCATTTGTTTATTTTGATTCAATATCTATTAATTTTGTACTCAAAATTATTCTAAACCAATTATTTTCGGGTTAGTTAAATTACTGTTTATCGACGTTACAGTTGGCTTTGACACAATCCGATCAAAATGGTTTAATATACTTTTGAAGTAAATAAATTGAAAAAATAAGTAAAACTGAAACAAAATCCATTAGAAATATGCAAATGATGATCTGGAATAGATTTTTTCATTTGTTTCTTAATAATTTCCAATATTTTCACCCCAATTAATTAATAATTCGTCTTTTATTAAGGTTTAAAACAAAAGAATGTAGACTTGTTATATATCATTGCAAAAGCTTATAAAATAAGCAAAAAAATGAGACTATTTTCAACATAGGTTCCTATTTAAAAAATCATAACTTTGTGTTATATCTCGAGAATTATTAAGTTTTTAAAAAATTGCGCCATTTTATCCTATTAAAAAAACTGTAAAATTTTCGTAAAAAAAATATGAGATATTTCAAATATTTTCAAAATGACCGAAAAACAAGTTTTTGCCTGTAGCTCAGAAACAAAAGAAGATCGAAAGTTCCTGTGGTGACTATTAAACTTTTCTCGAAAAGTTTACCCTGGAATGTGCAAATGGTTTTACTCTATCATTAATATTACCCGAGATATTTTATTAATTAATGTAGAATTGTGTGCATCAGATAGGTATTAACAAACACGCTCGTACATACTAACAACAAAGCAAAATATATAAAGTTCACACAGATTAGACTAATGTTATAGATAAACAATATTATGTCCACTATTGGACATGGAGAATATAATTTGTAATTGAATATATGTAAGAAGAAGATTTCATTCATGATTGTAATTATTAATGGCCTTAGGCGGTTTTCATCTAACCCCCACCCCACAACATTACTGAATAATTATTTTTATATAATTATCTACGCCCTTGGTTAGAGCACCCATACATTTTTCCAAAACCGGCGCCTATGGTTGGGAGCAGAATTAAATGCCACTTTTTGAGGTAAAAAGGTTCTGAAATTGTATTTAGTTGATTAATTTAATCAACGATTACTAATACCAAATACTTGCATGTCCATGATATTTAATGCAACTACTTGTCCGGGACATGACTCTTGAGTCTCAAAAGATTCAATCTTTTTCGTAACTTAATGCTTAATTTTTAACAGCTGTTAATTTTTTGGATAGTTTTTTGGAGTAAAAATTTAAATGCAGAAATCCCAGAAACGAGTTTTTTTAATTAATATTTTTTTACCTCCCCCTTGGTAAGGGAGGTATAAGGATCATGCTAAAATTCGCATATCGAAATTTTGGTAAATATCCACGTTTTAAGGTCCCTAGAATCCAATTTTAATTATGTCTGCGTGTATGTATGTGTGTGTATATGTGTGTACGTGTGCGTGGATCCTTTACTCTAACTCAAATACTATCAGTCAGAAAATTTTGACACCTTGTATTTCGAACTTTTTCTGTACTGGAAAGAGCCCATTAGATTTTGGTGTAAATCGGATAACCGGAAATGGCACTTTACTAGAAGCTCAAAATTGTTTTTCTTCGAAAAATACCTTTAAATGTTATTTTTTCGACAATAATGTTATTTTAAAAATTAAAGATTATTAAATTTTCTACAGATTTGCATTAATACTTTTTCTATATATTTTATGGATAAATTTATAAAATTATCTATAATTTAAACCCCGGAGCCTACGCTTTACACAAACAAAACTCCTTGGTTGCGCAGTTATTCAAATGTATGTAACTGACAGATAAATGTCACTGTCAAAGAAAAAGTCATAGAAATAGGACAGGAAATCAATACAGCACATGTAGGTATGTATTTAGATTATTAAAAATAAACGATTCGCAAAAAAGTTCAAGCTAATTCTCATTTTTGGATTAGTGAATTCTATTTTATTCCGGTATTTAAAATTTAATCTTCATTTTATTATCAAAAAAGGTAGTTAATTGGATTAGATTAGACCATATTTTAAAAAAATAAACTGCCAAAATTAGAGTAAAATTCGCTAATCCAAAAATAAGGAGTAGGTTAATCTTTTTTGTCACTCGGGCGGTACATGGCGGGAGGTATTGTGTTGGCCACACCATATTTTTATGTCTGTTACCAGTATAAGTAGTTTTATATATCAGCGTGTTGAAGTATTGTAATCGCGAAAAATTTCGGTTTTCAGATTTCAACGGAAATATCAATTTTGACCATCCCTGAATCCATTTTGACTAATTTCGTCATGACGTCTGTACGTACGTATCTCGCATAACTCAAAAACGATAAGCTGTAGAAAGTTGAAATTTTGTATTTAGGACTGCTATAACATCTAGTTGTGCACCTCCCTTTTTGGCCATTACATAATTTCCAGAAATAGTACTTTATTTAAAGCCTATAATAGATTATAATGAAAAGCTATTTTAAAATATAATTCAAAACTTTTCAAATTTGGTATATAAGACCTTTATGTCAATTGAAATAACATAGTAGATTTTGGTTAAAACAGGCTAACCGGAAGTGATATATTACCTGAAGTTGTTAAAAGTTTTTTTTGAATAAAATGGTTTCATCTTGATTTTAGAAATAAATGCTTCAAATAAGAGTTTTAGATAATTAAATTCTGCGTCTAGCACATCAAGTATTATTAAATTAGTCTTTTGTATAAGCGAGATATGTAAATTTAAAACTTATATATTTTTTTGTTTTTATAATGAAGATTGCTATGGATTAGGACAAAAAATAACAAAAAAATAAAAAAATAGATGTTAATGTCAAATTACGTCAAATACGTGCAATTTTATAATTGGATCTATTGGTCTTGCGTACAAGGAAATCGTGTGGTGTCCACATCAGATTTTTCATTTCTATTGTGCAGGGCATATTTATAGATGCATCACAGAGGCCACTCGAACACAATAAAAATATGACAACGAAGTTGTCAAAAAACAGGTGTTTAATTCACTCGCCCACTGGTCCAAAATAATATTTTAATACAAAATAATTAAAAGAAGCCCTAGTATACGATGCTATTTTTAGAGAAAATTTGTATTAACAAAATCAATATTGTAGGTACATGTAACAATTCCAAATAAGTAATAAAATTAAATATGTATATGTATATTTTTCATATAAATTTGTAATAAACACGTTTAAATTTAAATTAATGTAATATTCATTATTCATTTTCCATTAGAAATATTTGAATTTAATTAAATATAAAATATTTGCACTATATTTTAAATTAAATATTAAAAGCAAATATTGTTTTTTTTTAATATAATTCCATATTTTCTACGTTCCACATTTCTCTAAAACTAAACATCTCTTCTTGTTTTAACTGTTATTTTTATCATCATCTCCAGCAAAAACATTTCTCATGCAAGGCGATTTACTATAATTTCACAAATTTACGCGATGTTTCACTTCTTATGTTACCTACATTACATTCATACACATTTATTACAGTGGACATGAAACAGTTTTATATTTCAAACTTACATTAAAATTATAATAAGCAACTGTAGGAAGAATTATTATTTTAATTTACAACTGCGTTTATTATTTTTTAATTGTCGAAATTCATGTAGTATTTGAAGAAAGAAGTAACAGGAAACAGTTCTACTGTAACATTAGGAATTTAATAATTACGAAAGTTGTTTTAATTTTTACAAATTGCGCATATTATTTTGACTGTTATTTATTAGAGCAGTATTTTATATAAATGACCAAAAGTAAATGATTAGTAACTTGATATTAGGTCTGTTTGTTTCGCTACTTTGCGTCTACGGTTTACTGCCGCCTCCATATAAAGTATATGGGCGCGGCAGAAAACCGTAGACGCAATGTAGCGAAACGAACAAACCTAATAAAAATGTAATTTTACCAGTTTAATCTAATACGAGATCTAAACATTCTAAACTAAACTGAACAAACCTAACCATAATTTAACTTAACTTAATCTAACCTAAATACAAGTCTTCTGAAGATGGCGTAAAAGCCGAAATCGCGATAAAGATAATAAATCCTAGTTTGTGAAACTTAGCCAAGTGTTAATTATTTTACCTAGACACAATGACTGGTAGCACGAGCATGGTTCTAACACCGGTTTTAACTAAAACCGTACTAACAACTTGGCACGTAAACTATTATTCACGAAAGATGACTATTCAAGGTCATTTATGAGCCGCCTGACATAATATTACTTGCAGATAACTTCACTGCATTTTATACGCATAAGCGTGCAACACACAATATTTATGGGTACATTTTAACTGAGAAAATAAATGTACTTTATTTGAAAATTTTGTTTCTTTTTAAATAATGCTTTTCTCAAAGTTTTATCTTCTTCATCTACGTTTTTGCATGAAACAAAATTATAGACTTGTAAAGCATAAAATAATTATTTGATTTGAATGTCAACGCCACTGGATAAATATCACTGCAGGGGGCAGTATGGTAGATAATTACATGTCAGTAACTCTACGACATACGTCACTGCTATTTTTAGTGCGTTAGAAAGTAAGGGCACTATTTAAGTATATCTGTCACACCACACAAATTAAATAGACCTACGTCCAATAATCTTTCTCTTTCTAATATAAAATGTTGCTAAGCTACTGCTACCTTGAATAGTCATCTTTCGTGAATAATACTTTACTTCAGGGTTATTAAGAAAATCAATGTTGCCAATGTACTGAATAAGCGAAAATGTACTGACAGCCATATTTAATAAATTTGACGGCGTTATTTAAAAGTGTTTAATACGATTTTTGTCTTGCCTTCTTTGTAGTATAAACAATCTAAAATAATGAAGTCTAATTTATTGAATATGGTTGTCACAATACATTTACGAATTAATTAGTATATTGGCAACACTGATTTTGTTAATAACACTGAAGTATGTGCCATGTAGTTGGCATGGTTTTAGTTAAAACATGTTAGAACCACGCTCGTGCTACCAGCCATTGTTTTCATTTACTGAGCAAATATTTTGCAACTGATCTTTAATGTAAAAAATTCTTATCAAATAAATGCAATATTCTCATCAAATAAATATAAACTAAGTACTTTTGTTGTATTTTAGAATGCAGCTTAGGGAAATAAGATTTTGAAATTTCTTTTACATATTTTTACCTCCCGCCATACCGTAATGTTATGGGTCCAAAAATTCGATGGTAAGTTTTCAGTGAATAAGCACGAATTAGAGTCCCCACAACACGTTTTTACTATTTTTACGATGATGTGTGTGCGTGCGTGCGTGCGTGCGTGTGTGTGTGTGTGTGTGTGTGTGTGTGTGTATGTATGTGTCTGTGCGTGTGTGTATGTGTGCTTGAGCGCGCGCGCGTGTGTGTGTATGTGTGTGTATGTGTGTGTATGTGTGTGTGTATGTGTGTGTGTGTGTGTGTGTGTGTGTGTGTGTGTGCGTGTGACGATTTTTTCGTCCACAATAACTCTTATCACAAACTTCCAAATATTTCTATTTTCCATATTTAAGCTTTCTTAGATTTTAGGTAAAATTGTATGACCGGAAGTGATACTTTACATGAAGCCCGTAACAGTTTTTAACGAAAAACTATATTAAAATATAATCCAAAACTTTTCAATTTTATTATTTAAGACTTTTATATCAAAAGGAACAACATATTACATTTTGGCTAAAATTGATAAACCGAAAATGATACTCATTTGAAGCTCTGAACAGATTTTCGTGAAAAATAAATTGATACAATCCAAAACTTTTCAAATATGGTATTTAAGACATTTATATTAATAAGAACGACATACTAGATGTTTTCTAAAATTTTACAGGAAGCTATAAACAGATTTTCTTGAAAAAATATATTAAAACATGATCCAAAACTTCTCAAATTTGGTATTTAAAACTCGTGTATAATTTGAAACAACATTATATTTTGACTATACCTATATGATAAACCGGAAGTGGTACTTAATTTGGAGCTCTTAACAGATTTTGGAGGAAAAACATAACAAAATATAATCTAAAATTTGGTATTACAGACTTTTCTATTTATTGGAGCAATAAATTAGATTTTGTTTACAAATGATCAACCGGAAGTGATACTTTACTTATAAGCTAATTGCAATTTCAAATATGGAATTGACGGGAGGTCATGTGTTTGCCACATCAGATTTTTGCTAGATAATATTTCTACAATGTATGTTCTACGGTTCTACCTACATATTTCTAATAATTAATACTTGTATAAAAATATTAGAATTGTTACAAAAAAATTATATGTACGAGTACATTGAATTTCACATTAAAATTTTTATAGCAAAGCCTTTCATACATCGATTAACCTGTCATTAATTATTTTTTTTTATTACTCGTAAAAATATGTTAAAAATTACTTCTATGCATTCAAGAATCATTGAACACATTCTAACCTATAAAAAATATTTAAAAAAACTCTATCGCTTATTTTTTGTGGAGCAAGCACTTTCGTGAATTATGAGGAAAATTATTATAAAAACTTCGTGACCCATTTGAACTTTCTGTGGCCCGTTGAATGTCCGGCGGCATGCGGCATTCATTTCTATATTTCGTTTTTGCTGAACATTCTTGGGTACACCAAACTTAAGTTTTAAGTGTTTTCATCACTGTCCCTTTCGTTTAATTAAGTGGAGCTTCGCGGAACTAGTTTTGATGAAGTGATGTAACATGTAACTGAGTTCAGTCCAAATTAACAAATTAGAACTGTCAACCAGAGCAATGGCCTAATGAACTGATGATGAAATTTTAAATACCGTTTTTCAATCGTCAATTTCACAAGTGAACACGAAGATGGTGTTAAAGTAAAATTTTAAGATATGTGTTAAATTTATGATACAACAAATATATAAACATTTTTTACCTCCCGTCACACCGTCGATAAGGGAGGTAATGTTATCGGTCCAAAAATTCGATTGTGAATTTTCAGTGAATAAGCACGAATTAGGGTCCCTACAACACGTTTTTACTATTTTTACGATGATGTGTGTGTGTGTGTAAATAATGTAAAGTAGTATGTAAATTAAATTTCAACTTATTCCTTTAATGCTGTCTTTATATCAAAAAAATAATTTAACTAATCTGTAATGCAGTTCACCTTATTTATACCCTTTGAAGTGCTTCTCGAAATGAGTAGTTTAATGCTTAATATTGCCTAATGTTTTTGATACCGCTTTCATTCATTCGTGCGCTAGACAGCGCTGTTCGAAGCAGTGCTTCAAATACAAAATGCAATGAGTGGATAAAAGATAGTTACTTTACTTTCCATACGGCCCTATAGACGCCGAGACCGTACGTGAATACAATCAAACGCGGCATGCTGACAAATTTTGTAAATAAGTTCACGACATCTACTGTACATGTTGCAAGCCAGATTAAATAATATTAACGACATAAACATAACATAACTTGTTTAGCATTTTTATTATAATAGGCCCTGGTTTGCGACTTTGATACGTATGGCAGTAAGTATTTAATTCTTTTATTTTTCTCGTAGTTTTTATAGTTTACTTACGTAGGGTTTTTGTATTTTGAGTTTTAGTTAACAAAACGAGTGTAATGGCTTCGACTGGGACTTTAAAAGATAACAACTTCGAATTAAATGATAATAATATAAGGAATAATTCTGAAGATATTATTTTTTTAATTAACAAAAATCAATTTCATCGACTGTATTATGAAGATAAACTGTTTGTCAAAGATTTAAAACAAACAGACCATCTCTGCTTTGTTCTAATCTTAATACATCATTAATAAATATTGGAGAAGAAGGCAAGATGCAACTAACACCTGCTATGATAAATATAACTGGCTTGTCGGCAGTCAAGTAAATTATTTTGTTGGCCGTGCATACTTTTTTCTAGTACTACTAACATTCGTAAAGATCACATTGCTTCAACTTGTAAATTAGTACTTTTAAGGAAGCAAAATATTTCTACCGCAATTGATGATGCAAGAAAAAATGAAATTCAAAATTTTAATTCGAAGGTGGAAGAAATGTTTTGTGGTCTGGCAATTTATTTTTGACATGAAAGAGGAAAAACATGCAGCTGCACATCCCTTAAAATATATAACTTTCAATTATAAGGCATTTGACTTTGAATGAAAAAAAAAATTCACCTGCGGCTTATCTTTTCTCTAGATGCCATGCCTCACAAAAGTTTTGATGCACGAGCCGCCACTGATAAGAGCCACAGATTTGTACTTCTGAATTCAGGGTAAGGATAATCGCAACTCAGTAAACTTTGCAGACAATATGTAAATGTCGAATTCACTCACAGGTTGAAATGAAACCTTGTAGCTTACAAGTTTCAAGTACGAGTCGAATTGCATTTCGGAGTTGAATTGTGTTCACTACGATTTGCGTTGTAAGAGTAAATGGCTGTTGTAGAATACGTCTACTTAAATTACAGTTGTAAGCAAATGTAAAATTGTGCTGGATACAAATTTGTATGAAAATGTATCTTTAAAGGTGTAAATATGTAATAGTAACAATGTAAACAAAACTCATGGAATAGTTTAACATTTTAAATTGTAAATACGTATTAATTTGAAACATATACGAAATAAATAATTTTAACGATTTATTTTTTGTCCGCTTGCCCAGAAAGTGACCTTTTTCGTGCCTGTTTTGCGTACGCAAAGTGGTTCATTTCTTAAAAGTTCGACAGACCGTGCGCAAAGTGCGATTTTGCGCACAGCTCTTTTACTTTGCGCACGGCCTGTTCGCAGTGATAAGAAATGAACCACACCCAAAACCGACACTCAAAAGGACACTTTTTGGGCAAGCTGGACAAAAAAATATTGTGTGTACCACGAGTGCAAAATGAATTTGCCGCTCTCGCATCATTCATGCTCGTGCGAAAATGAAGCATTTTTCACCCTTAGTACACAAATAACCATCAAATATACAAACTGTTAACTTATTGTTAATAATTGGAAAATTTAATTTAATGTTTTTTTTTTATTAAAAATAAAAATAATATTTTTGAATGAGCCGGTTTCACATTTAAATGAAAGTTTGTGTAATACTTTTATAGTAATATAAAAAATAATACTGGGAAAACTTGGAGAAAAACAGTCTGATGAAAACGTTTAAAAATTAGATAGCCGACGTTTCGGCACCAAATATGCTTTCTTCAGGGAAATGTAAACTTACTGAGATGAATAACAAGCCTCACTTGTTTCTGAAGATGAACTGTGTGGTTTACATTTTTCTAAAAATAATTTTGAAAATATACTTTTGTTATTAAACATTAAAAAAAATTATTCAGCTCAGTACACTTACATTTCCCTGAAGAAGCCATATTTGGTGCCGAAATGTCGGCTATGTAATAAAACAATTTTCAAAAGTTTTCATCAGACTGTTTTTCTCTAAGTTTTCGCAGTATTACTTTGATCCAGTCGAGGAGTACATATATATATATATATATATATATATATATATATATATATATATATATATATATACTTTGTCAAAACAATTTAAACGGTAAGTTTTATTTATTACAATTTAATTTTATGGTAATATTGCAATTTTCAGCTGATTGTATTGTTATAATCAGGCAGGTTTTGAAATGTATGGTGCACATTACTTGAAATGTTGACACTGTCAACTCAATTTGTGGCTACTTGCAAGTAAATATGAAAATTTTGCGATCCATAATTGCCAGTTCCACATCGAGGCGAACTGTCGATTATTAAATTTTTAAATATGATTTAGACATAAGTGCCGTATACAAATACAAAATATGTTTTGTATTGAGGAATGTAAGAACAGCTGTTGCTGTTATGTCTGCAACTGTGCAGTGGATGTGTTGTTTAAAATGGTGGAATGTAAAAGTATACACCAATAAATTGTTCATTCAAGTATTTAACTATTTAAAGAGTTTTATTTATGATAATAACCTACACGAAGCAGCGATCCCGATTCGTTATTTGATAAATTTACCTTTGTTACAAGATATGTCAAATCTGGTGGTTCATTAATAAACCGGTGGAGCACATTGTAAGTATTGGTTTTCATCTTCCATAATTATATAATGCTTGATACAATGTTTTAATGTAAACAATCAGTCAGAATCACACAATACTCAAACTGTCAAAATGTGAAATTTCAATTGTTGGCGGAAACGCTACCAACATAACTGACAAAAAAACACTAAATCATATTTTTGACAAGTCCTTTTTAAAAAAGTTTAATTGTAAAATTACCTCAATAGCAAAAATAGTATAAAAAACATGTATCATAATGCCTGTTAACGCACTCGTCCTTTGTAAAACTCGCCTAGCGGCTCGTTTTCCAAACTTTGACTCGTACGTTAACAGATTGCCTTATGATACTTGTGTTTTAATGTACTATTAAGTCACTACTGATTAAAGAAATTTATAATCCATCCTTGTCATATAAAAAAAGTTGCTATAGTAACCATTAGTTAGATACCTACAATATCATTATGTAGGTATGCTATATTCTCAACAAATTACATCTTGTCTAATGAAATTCATTATTTACGAGTACAATAATAAAATTTGATTTAAAACTTTCAAAAATTAAAAAGTCAAGAATGTAATTTTGAAATGGCAAACTTTTCTGCCTTTAACCTTCAATTAAGGCAATCCGAATAACATTTAAAATTTTCTCATTCATAAATAAAGTTTTGTTTTAATTTCAGATTGTTTTAACAAGGACCAAGAAGACGACAAATTGGAAAAAGGGCAAATACAAGTACGGCGGTTGGTAAGTTTTTAATAATTGTATTAAATTTAAATTTTATTAAAGCTGTAAACTATTGTCTGGTTTTAAAACGAATATATTTAATTCAAAAGTTGGGACGCTCAAAATATTAGATCATAAATGAAATAATAGAATCTTAATAGGAATTTTATTGGATAAAAGTTTCAAGTGTTGTTTTAACGTTACACTGAATCGTAAACGTCTTATTACAAAGCTCTGTCTCTACAGCTGGATTTATAATGACGCAACGTAAGAGGTATCGCGAACGCAGTAGGTAAAGTAAAAAGATGATCATATGCTACAGCTATGGATGATTTATATTGAAGTAAAGTAAGCTGTAACGTAACTGCCGCAACGCAAGACTTGGGCAACTTTCATCTTTCTGCGTTGCTTTACCTAAACTTTTATACCGCTGGCCAATCAGAAGTCAGCATTTTAAATATTGCGCTGAGATTGAGGGCGTGAGCCATTTTACCGATATTCGATACCGACTCATCTGTCAGAATTGTTTGTTTGGCATAGATATGAATAGGAAAATAATTCAAACTGTCGAAATAAATCAAATTTTATACGATAAATCGTCTAAAGATTTCTAAAATAATAAAAAAACCATAAGTGTGGGAAGCGAATGAAGACCGGCAACTACAACTACTGAAACGACAACATGCACAACTACTATTAAACCTACATTTATGTACGGGCTGACCGGGCTAAAGCCCAGGACGACAAGCAAAATTCAAGCACGACTTTCATCAACCCGATTTTGACAAACGCTATTATTATAGACAAAAGCTTTCGATGTTAATATTAGTGTGATGAATGTGTACATGCTACTAAACGTGTAAATAAACGTCATTTCACAAATATTGTGTGTTATTTTCTACATGCTCAACAAAAACCTATAAAAAGCTTATAAGATTGCCAGCTATAGTGCCGAAGCTCAGAAAAAAATATCGAAGTTGAACGAAAGATGCCGAAATTTTTGCATATTATTCTGATTGGTTAGCAGTAAGACTTTCCGCGTTTAATATAAATCAACTAGTTCGCTTGCTTTACTTTCTACTTTACTACAACTGCGTTACGTTTTGCGTTACTTCATAATAAATCCAGCTTAATGGTAAAGAAAGTGTATACTAGCTCCGCCAGTAAAAAAATTTACGGGCTGTTAAAACCATAGCAACACGTATACCAGTGGCGGCTTCTCAGGGTAGGCAGGTGAGGCAGTGCCTCACCAGAAAAGAAATAATATATTATTTTAACAAATTAATAATTGTATGTAAATTAAATTTCATCTTATTCCGTTAATGCAAGCCACTATAAATATCAAAAGAACAATTTGTAGCAGTTAACATAATTTACAGCCCGTGACGCTTGCCTCTCGAAATGAATAGTAATGTTTTTAATAAAGCTTTCATTCCGGTAAGAAATACGTACGCTCAAGGAGCTGTTTGAGGCTTGCTTCAAATGCAAAATGCAATGAGTGCGTAAAGGATAAAAGATAGATACCGTAATCGTGAGCTTACGTGAATACAATCAACGTTGCGTAGTGACAAATTTTGTAAGTGGATTCACGACATTTACTGCACATTGCTGCAAGCCAAATAAAACGTTTGGGGAGTAAGTGTATATCGCTTTCGAACATCGAACATAAACATAACCTGTCTACCATTTTTATTGTAATGCAACGTAGGCCCTGTATAATAGTCGCGCCGTATCGTGTTGTGTTTAGACTTTAGACAGTTTAGCCAGGTTCGTTAAATATATTATCTTTTCTAAAATGTTCTGTGATCTGGCAATTTATTTTTGTACATGAAAGGGGAAAAACATGCAGCTTCATATCCCTTGAATGTAACTTCCAACTATAAGGCATTTGACCTTGAATAAATAAAATTCGCCTGCGGCAATTTTTTTTTCTGAATACCGTACTTCACCAAAGTTTTGGTGCAAGAACCGCCACTGACATACAGATTTATTTATTCATTATTTCGCTTTGCCATATGTTTCCAAAGACTATTTCGATAAAATAGTTTAATGTATTGTGTTGTAGGTTCCAATATTTTTTTACCTTCCGTAACCCTTAGGGAAGGAAGGTAATGTCTTTGGTCAAAAAAATCGGTGGTGAGTTTTTGATGAATAAGCACGTTTTAGGTTTCCTAGAATACGATTTTACTATTTTTACGATGATGTGTGTGTGTGTGTGTGTGTGTGTGTGTGTGCGTGTGTGTGTGTGTGTGTGTGCGTGTGTGTGTGTGTGTGTGTGTGTGCGTGTGTGTGTGTGTTTGTGTGTGACAAAATTTTCGCCTCCAATAACTGTAATACTACAATTCCAAAAATTATAATTCTTTCGTAGTCTTCTTCGTTACATCCATATGAAAAGCTGATTAGATTTTGGTTATAATTGGTCAACCGGAAGTACCTTCATTTGAAGATTTTAACAGTTTTTCCTAAATAAACGATGTTATATATCATTTTTTCACATTTAACGTAAAAAAATATAAATATAAAACATATCATCACAACATATTACCCATTATATATGTTTCAACACGAGTAAGCACGTTTTTTTGTTGCTCCGTATATTTTACACTTTTTCGTAGAAATTTGTGCATATTTTTCGGAAAAATGACTCGTGGAAGAAACGCTAGTGCCGTGGAAACCGAGGCAACTAAGTTATTTGAGGATGAGGCTTTTATTAACAAGCTTGCGGACAAATTGTTTGCCCGCATTGATCAAAGACTCGAAGAGCGAAATATGCACTATTAAAAAATCATCCAGGAACTTACACATAGAAATCAACATCTTCAGGAAGAAGTCGACAAACTGGAGCAATACTCACGAAGGAATTGTATCCGTATATTCGGTATTCCGGAAGAACATTCCGAGGATCCTGAATCTAAGGTACGTGATATGGCCAAGTCCCAATTGGGTATTAGTGTATCCCCAGAATCATTTGATAGATGTCATCGTGTCGGCAAACCCGTAGTGAAAAGTGCAAGTGTGCGTAGTGTTCGCCCCTCTAAACCACGTGGTATCATTATTAAATTCACGTCGTGTAAATCTCGGCAACTATTCCTGAAAAACAGAAATAAATTGAAAAGAACTGGTATTGTAATTACAGAAGACCTTACCAAGCCCCGGCATAATTTGTATATAACTGCGTGCAACAAGTTCGGAAATAAAAATTTGTGGACTCACGATGGCAACATCTTTCTAAAACGTGATGATGGGGCCATTAAGAAACTTCCACTGGGTAGTAATATTGATTTACTTGTTAATATTCTTATTCTCTGGAGCAACAGTGTACTTTGTTTTCTATATTTGACAGACTTTCTTCTCTGTTAAATTTATTCGCTTTGTTCTATCGAACTTGCTTTGAGCTGTTTGAAGTTGTTCGTGCGTTATTCTATAGTTTGTTTAAAATTGTTGTATTTCTATGTATATAGTTTATTCATTTTTTATTGTTTTATTTAATGTCGAGTTTTGTAAATTGCAAGCAACAAATTATTAATATATATGATAAAAAATTTACAAGTTGTCAGCTAAACATTAGATCCATCAATTCTTATTTCTTAAAATTTACTGAATTCGTGAATGACTACAACATTGATGTAGTTGCCGTTACCGAAACCTGGATTAGCGAAAATTCGCCTAGTTACCTATTTAATATAACTAACTACACTTTATTAAGTTTTGATAGAACTCATTAAATTTGTGGAGGAGTCGCTTTCTATGTTCGGAACGGTATTAATTTCAAAGTTTTAGACCCAACATTTGTTCCTAAAAATAATGTTGAACATGCCTGGATATTACGTACAATTCAAAATGCAACAGTACGTTTAGGCATCGTGTACAATCCTCACTCCAAATATTACCGAGAACTTGAAATTCTTGAAACTATATTCACTGACTTTATTTTACTGTGTGACTATTTAATTTGCACAGGAGATATTAATATCAATTTATTGTCCGATGATTATAAAACACAATACTTTTTCGATCTTTTATCTGCTAACAGCATGTATCAAGTAATTACCAAATACACAAGGCCATCATCAAGATCATTGTTAGATGTAATGATTTTTTCAGATAAAAGTATCTGCATCAGTTCAGGTAACATTGGTTGTGAGGAATTAAGTGATCATGATTGTATTTATAGTGTTCTTAATTTTCCAAAATCATCAAAATCTGATAAAAGAATTGCGTACAGGGATTTCAAAAACTTTGACCTAGAATATTTTCTTTCCGATTGCGCGTTAGTGAACTGGAATCATATTATTTATATTAACAATATTAATGACAAAGTTAAATTTCATAATGAAAATATTACGAGTTTATTTAATAAACATGCACCTCAAAAAGAAATTGTAACTAAGAAGCAGTTTACTCCTTGGATAACCCCGGTTATCAAAATTATGCAGAGAAAACGTAATAAAGCTCTTACAGATTACAAGAAATTTAGAACTCAAACAAAATTAGAATATTATAAGCAATTAAGGAATTTAACAATAGCTGCAATTAGGAGAGAAAAACAGGCGTACTTATAAATCATAATATAAATAATTCAATTAAAAATTCCAGTAAACTTTGGTCTAATCTAAAACAAATAGGTGTTATAACATTTTCAAAGTAATATGTGCCAAAAAGATTTCAAACCACATGAATACGGACTTTATCTTTTAGATCAGGTAGGCACAATTAATATAAATCCTAACACTACAAACTTTTTTAACAATAATAAGTTTTCAAACACACACACAAATTCCTTTAATTTCTCTTGTCTGGATAATAATAAAATAGAATCCATTTTGAATAATTTAAGGTCCAATGCAATTGGAACTGATGGAATATCCTGTAAAGTGATTATTCTCATTCTTCCTGTAATAATAAATTATATTACGCACATTATTAATACTAGTTTGTTAACAGAAACAATTCCCGATATATGGAAATTAGCACTTGTGAAACCCATTCCTAAAAATAACAATTCCTCCACTTTTAATGACATGCGTCCTATAAGTATATTACCAACCTTATCAAAGGTTTTAGAAAAAATATGCTGCGAACAAATAATGGTCTATCTAAATTAAAATAATATACTTCCAGCGAAACAATCTGACTTTAGAAGTGGATATAGTACAAACGCATGTCTACATAATATAATTGATACACTAATCACTAATTCTGATGAATCAAAAATCTCTTTTCTCGTCCAAATAGACTTCTCGAAAGCCTTTGATATGGTTGACCATTCCTTACTGCTAGCTAAATTGAAATACTACAACTTTTCAGCTGACGCATTAAGGTGGTGTGAAGATTATTTTAGCAATCGGGAATTTCGAGTATCCGTGACACACAAATCTACGGAATTAAATGCACCTTCATTTCCTTCAGCTCGGGGTGTACCTCAAGGATCAGTTCTGGGAACATTATTTTTTTTACTCTATTCTGCGGATTTACCTTCTGAATTAAAACACTGTGATGTTCGTTCATACGCCGACGACACGCAAATATTAGCCTCAGGGTATCCCTCAGAGATGTCGCAACTGACAAACATTATTAACTCGGATTTGAATAATCTTACTCAATGGGTGGAGGATAATGGTTTCAAAATTAATCCAGATAAATAAACTTTGTTAATGATTGGTAATTGTGACGCTCCTGACATATTTCTGGATGGAATAAAATTGCATCCTGAAAAAGTTTGCAAAAGTTTAGGGATGTTATTGGATAAAGAACTAAATTTTCATTTCCATCTTCAGTCTAAATTGAGAGCAGCAATAATTAAATTAAAACATTTATATCAATTCCGTAATATTTTATCTTCTGATGTAAAGCTACGTTTAATTAATTCTCTTATCCTACCATTGTTTGACTATTGCGCATGTGTGTATGTACCAAATTTGTCTCAAGCCGATAAACATAGAATAAAAATGATTCATAACTCTTGCTTACGTTATGTACATAATGTGTGTAAATATGTTCATATTTCAAGTTACAGAGAAATAGCGAAATTGGAAGATATAGAATCTCGTACCAAAAAATTATACCTGTCTTTGGTACATAAAACCTTAGTAACTCGTACACCTTCATATTTGGTTGACAAACTTATTTCCAAACAATATAACTATAGTTTGCGTATCAAGGATTTATACATTGTGCCTTCTTTTAAAAAAAAAATTAAGTTTAAGTGTTCATTTTCATACTTAGCACCTACTCTTTACAACACTATACAATCCGACATGAAATCTCTGTCCGTCAATTCTTTTAAGCATCATTTAAAAAATCCAGACATATACTTGTACGATTTGCTGAAAACTTGTTCTTTGCTGACTTAAAATTTTGTATTTAATAATTTATATTTAGTTTTTGAATGTTCTCTTTGTTTTTTAACATATACACATATGTATTATTTTTCAAGAGTAATGCAATGTATTTTCGTGTTTATGTACCTATACTATGTATGTATTGGGTTGGGTTGAAAAGCAGCCTCTGGCTGAACCCCCGTCTTTGATTAAATCAATAAAGTTATTATTATTGTTGGGTGTGCCAATCTGCTTTGTTCGCAGATATCGGTAATGATGATGACATATTTGTACCGTGCGGGCGTTTACCAGGCGTCGCCTCACGGGTACTCATTGCTGGCGTGGAGAGTGCACTACAGGGGTTAATTTTGTGCCATTTAAAATTCGAAATATTTAGAGTCGGTCGGAATCGAACCCGGTTCCCCAGATTCGCGACCAGACACTGTAAGATTTGAATGCATTTTATACTTTATATTAAATGAATATAGACTTAAAAATGATAAAGAAATCAAATATCATATACTTATTAGCCAGCTATGCTGCAGTGTCTTCAAGAAAATTCCTAACTCGGAGTAGACTATGAACAGAGAAACGTATGTCTGGGCCTCTATTCTCGAATCTAAACGTATACGTTTGCGGCGTTCGAAACGTATGAAATGAGATTTTGGTATTCTCCAGCGTTAGTTTCATGGACGTATATGTTTCTAAACGTACAATTTTCATACGTTTGACAACGTGCTGGGACTGACCATTCATTCTATGAATTTTCCATACGTTTAGATCTAAGTGTAATATGGGGAATAATTCTATTATAAAATTATTTAGTGATGAATTCTGTTATTATTTTATTATAATATAATAAAAGTATAATAGAAATATGATAAAAGTATTCAACCCGACTGTAATTTATTATTCCTAAGGAAAAAATTAATATATAATTTTCGTTTGCCTTAGAGCTCTTTTTAAGTAAAAGTAAAAGAAATATTCTGCCAAACGGATATTTTTCTGGCATTCTTAATTGAAATAATAACTGTGAACTTGTTTATTATTATTATTATTATTATTATTATTATTATTATTATTATTATTATTATTATTATTATTTTGATTACAGTTAAGAATATTGATTACAAGAATGAATCCAATAAAGCAAATTGTATGTTTAAGATTAATTTTCTGTACTTCATAGAAAAAATTAAAATTTATGAAATAATCGTTTTCCGAGGTTCCTCCGAGGCTGTGGCCACAAAGATAAATATGTATTGTAAAAAGTACATAGCATCTTAAATATTTTTCTTATATGTTATATTTCTTGCGTGAAAGCACCTTTTGCCCACAGAGCTTATCGTACCAAGTCTAAAATCAATCAGCAAATATATTTCATATGTTTCTATACAGATCTTCCTCCAGTTTTTCCAGTCTTTTTTGGTGTAGGGATAATATTTAACATTATTATTAAATCTTTTCAAAATTCGATTTTTGTGGGTAATCAAATTTTTCACATTCTAGTAATTATTCTTTTGTACTCTTCAGAGAAAAGAAATACTTTATTTCGGTATTTTTTTTTCATGTTCAAATAAAATTGTAGGTTTAGTTGTGTCAATGTCAAGATCAAGATGTCAAATTTTGACATTTAAGGCGATTTCGGGCGACATACCCGTTCACTTCTTCGGATTACTTACGGTTAGTTACGGTATTATATGGTTAATGGTGGCGCCAAAAATCGTTGGTTCACTTGTTAACACCGTGCTTGCTGGTTATGTATATTCTGCGACATTTAAAACTGTCAAAAATAGTGTCTGGCAATTAAAATGCATTAACGGAGAAAGATAGATTTTTCCATATTTGTCCAAAAAAGAGTCAACGAAAATAATGTCACCCTGTTTGACATAACACCAAGACTCAGACTGTTTTGACTTTTGACATTTCAAAAAAAGACATGATAAAAAGAGATAGAAATAGTGAACAGAGAGCTGACCCGACTCGCAAACCCGTTCAGCTGTGAGCACTGATCCAAGCATACCGGGTATGTTGTTCCTAGCGCCCGAATGTGTGAACGTACCTGAACGCAACATACCGCAAGTGAACGGTTGTCGCCCGAAATCGCCTTTAATCAAACGCATGGAACATGGTGCTGTTGTCCGATTGGTCCATTTACAAATGAAAAAGTGTAGTGGAACTGTCCTTTAGAAAGCCATACGTATTCGAATGCAAATCAAGCGAGACAAACGTATACCATTGGAGAATTTTTGAAACGTATACGTTTAGACACTATACGTTCATGAACGCAAACAAATGCGTACGAATGATTTGGAGAATTGAGGCCCTGATCATTATTTTATTCAAAAGTCAAGATGTCAAAATTGATCTTGAAATATAATTTTAAGGAGAAAAAGCAATAAAGAAGGATACAATATATAGACATTGATTGTTTTCTAATTTGTTTCCAATTCTAAAATAAAATTCAAGAAGAAAAGCTTTGATTTCTTTAGATAACATTTTTGATAATATCTCATTTCAAATTGACAATTAATTAAATATTTTTAAATAGCCTACTCCGAGTTAGAAATTTTTTTGAGCACACTATATAACACTGGGAACAGCTGCTATATTAAGAAAATTTTGATTGAAAGGTGTTCGTGTCAAGTACAATTGACAATATGTTTGTGTTATAATTTTACTGGAAATATAAGATCTTTTGCTAGAAACTTTCTGTATGGAATTTGTATAAAATACATACAACTACCTAAGGTAATGTACAAAAAACAGAATCTTTTACAAGGAACTTTCTGTATGACATTTATGCAAAATACATAGAACTGACGAAAGGTAATGTGCTGGCCATATCAGATTTTTTTCAAATTATTTACGGTTCAGTATAACATAAAACATTGTATAATGCTCAACCGTTACCCGAAATTTACGTGCTCGCATGGATAAATATCTCGCTTCCCTCGCTCGTTAGATACCGTGCACGCCCGTAAAGTACTGTTTGAAATAAAACAAATGTTTTTTTATTTTATTTTGAAATCATAAACTTGTTTATTCGCCCTCAAAAGCGGGCGCAATTTGGCTTTTATCGCCCGAGAGCCTATAAAATTACAGCTACTCAAACGTCGAAGTCGTGGTTTATAGATAAATGTCAAACAACACAATAAATTTGATTTTTTAATACCGCTGCTCGTAAAACTATTCGTATCCTTTCTCGTATACGTCTTTTGACTTCTGCGGAACCAACTTGCCCTGTGCAGCCTCAAATTCATCCGATATTTCTTTTGAATAATCGATATCTTCCATTTTCATTTGACACTAAATTAAAATTGGTTATAAACAAACAATATAGCTAGAAACCACAGCATACTTAAAATTCACAACACCACAAACCGATACCGAATATAAATATACCTATTGAATCCTTAAATCACTCGGGAAAATTTAAACATTCCCCCGTGCTATAATCTTTTGATCATGCCCCTAATGCATAATAGCTATTTGTGTATTAAGAGCGCAAAATGGGACATTGTCGATTGAGAGGTTGTTGCCGCGCGACGCAGGAGCGAGGCATTCTCTGGAAATCGACAATGTCCATTTGCGCTCGAAACACACACAAGATTTTTTCTACAGTCGCCGCAATGGGGTCCTCCACTATAACAAAAATTTATTTTTTATTTATTTTTACTTATCGGTATTTTCCATTCTTCTTGAGCTATTGCTTCAATCTAATCTAAGCATTTTATACTTTCGTTTTTGTAAATGAATGCCCTATTTTATTTTCACAGCAGTGCGGCATTTTGTTTGGTTATGTAAGTGGGTAATGTGTAACTAGAGTGTCATTAATTCCTGACTAAACGTTTCCATTAAGAATGTAGCCAAGTAACATTTCTCAACATTGTATAGTTAGAAATTTGAGGAGCGAGCGTTTTTTATACATTTTGCGTTGACAAAAGAGAGCGCAAATGGCTACTTTGTATATAGACTGTAGAAAAATAACTATTTTTTGTAAACTAATTTAAATTTCACATAATGTAATTTAACATTGTTGACTTTACAATAGTATAATGTTATTAGGAGTAAAAGTGATACTTTGTGTGGCGAGCATGGAAGTTTGCACGACGAGCAAAGCGAGTCGGACAATTGCATGCGAGCATGGGCGCTCGCAGACTTTTTTACAAGGTGGGTCGATATTTTTGTTGTAAGAAAAAAACGCGCCGCAGGCGAAATTTTAATAATTTTCAAGGTCAAACGTGTTTTAATGCAAAGTAAGATAATATAGAGTTCTTTAAAATGAAGCAAATTTAACAAATTATTAAAAAAATTAAAATCAATATTTTATGACGAAAATGCGTATGTACGCTCTAAAAGCGTAGAATTGCCCCTTCTACTAGGCTTTATGATGGGAGATGCGAGCATAAGCAATAACTACAGAAACAGACAATCTGAAAATACAATGTTGCATTAAATTAAAATATGTATATTAGTGAGTAACAATATAATTATTCTGTTGAACTGCTCAAAATAAAATGTATAATAATTAAATGTTAATTAAATGGCGCTCCTCACAAAATACGGCAACCCTAATCATACGTAGGTACTTTTAATATAAATAAATATGCAATGTCTATTCATTATTTACTTTTCTATTTCTTTATTTCTATATAACAGTAAAATCGATAATTGTGAAAGTTTTGAGAAGAACGTGATCATAAAATGATTAGAATAAACTACGGCATATTAGAGAAAATACAACACCGAAATATACCATCTAGCTATTAAAATTAGAAAAAAATATAATTTTATTTTTAAAATGGATACAGTTCATAAATGAAAGGGGGGTCAGTCGACCCTTTCGACCCCTCCTGGGGGGCCTATGCATGCGAGGCACATAAAGACACTTTCTTCCGAATGACACATTAATTTTTTTTTTCAAACGCATTACTTTTCTTTTTATTCGCTAATTCTATGTAGTTTCTACGGATATTTATTTATTTTATTTCTACGCCGCCGGCGTAGAAATGAAACTTCTACCTTGTAAATCAAGTCACAAAAAAATGCTATCTCTACGACGTTTGAAAAATAGTATATTATGTTATTAGGAGTAGAAAGCGGTCTTTTTGTGTTGAACCCAGCTATTGCGGCCGAGGCGCTAGCCGAGGCTAGGCAAGCTGGGTAAAACACAAAAAGGGCGTTCTACTCCGAATGACATATACTATTTTTTCTTCAAGTGTTTCAAAGAATTTTATGACATTTTTTTGGAATTTTTTAATTGTAGTATTTGTAATTTCAGCCAAAACTGGTTGTGTACACTACAAAACAAAAACGATACAACTGTCAAATAACAATTTTCAATATAATGTCTGTTGCTGTGACAACTGCCGCCGCCAGTGGTGAACTAAGACACTAACATTTTTTTACTAGTACAACAATAACAACATTTTTGTACTAGTAAGACAATGAATAACTTCTATAGTGTGTGTACAGTAGCATAATATGAATATTATAATACGCTTGAAGAAAAAAACTTTTTATTTTAATTCGAAAATACATATCACACACGCTAGCCTATCAGATTTATTGATTGAACTGACAAAATGCATCTATTCGCAGATTTCGGTAATGACGAGACAATGTATGTATATCTGTACCGTTGAAGACTACCAGGCGTAACATAACAAGCTTTTTAAGCTATCGCGTGCGACAGAACCAATTTTGAATTTATTTCAACATTGAAAATATTTATATATTTAGATTTACTCACATAATTTCTTCTACAAGAAAAAATGTTATCATGTACTTTATACAAAATAGTTTATTTATCGAAATAAATTCCACATCATTTATTTATTTAATGTAACAAGAAACAGTCCCTCCTCTAGAGCATTCTTAACATATACAATATCTTTGATTGTGTAAATGACAGCTTAATTATGTATAAAGTCCAAATATCACAACCATAATCTCAGTTATTCTTGAAATCCTACACTATTTCTCTTCTATGCTTTGGATTGTCACGAACAATAGTCGCCTCATACCAGAGGATGATGATAGCAAGAGCAGGGTCAATTGCTCAAGTTCACGGGCATCGTTAACGAAATTCCGACGCGATCACAGGCGACTTGATGAATATTTAGAGAAGGGAGAACTCGTGGTATATGTCTACTAAACATTGGAGTATTAATTATAAGTATTAAACTTAATTGCAGCCTATCAAATTAATTTTTTTATTGAAATTAATATTAATGTTCTGTTGTATAGTGAATAAACAGAGTTTTTGATGTCTATGTACATGTTTATAAATGAGTTTTTAATCATATATTTTAATTAACTGTACTTGAATGACCAATAAAGAATTTATTTCTATTTATCATTCAAAATATTAATTGATTTTTTGTTAAGCTGTCAAATATAATTTTTTGTAATAAATTTAAATTTGACTACACTACAACGTTTTCATTTATTTGGGTGAAGTGTAAATATTAGACAATTATTATTAATTAATACAAAGTATTATATTATAAAAATTATTGTCTGGACATCTTCTATTCTAAACATACCAACTTTAAAATCATTGCGCGAATCAAATGATGTAAAATTCATTTTTAAACTTTGTAATAGCATTATAGATAGCCCTGCGTTGCTAAATGAATTGAGATTTAAGGTTCCTTTCAGAAATTCTAGATAAAAGCCTATATTCGCGCTAAATTGCTATAAGTCTCTATACACTGGGAATAATCCCTTATCGAGAATGTGTAAGACCATTAATGACCTCGATATTGATATATTTAATATGAAAAGGTGTAATCTTGTTAAAGTTATAAATAATAAAGTATTGTCTTACGAGTGATATTATTATGTTATTTTGTTATATACTGTAAAATGTATTACTCATATTTATAGTTAATACTTTTCTTGTTATTTAATTTTGTAAAATTGGACATATATGTCCGTATAATAGAAATAAATAAATAAATAAATATTAATAATAATAATAATTTATTGCCCAACAGTTTTACACACCAGTTACAGGACAAAATACTAGAACAATAAAAAAGATACGTAAAAAATTACCAATTAAAAATAAAGATGAATTACATAAATATGTCATTATAATGCAGGTTGGCACATCGGCACATTACAGTAATAGGAGCCCGTTGTGGATTGGGGAAGATAAAATGTCAAGGGGAACCTGGAGGCCTGACGTGGAACGTTGATCTGGACACACGAGAGGAGATATGGTACATCCTTTTTGCCCCCGTACTAGGAGCCACAGGAATCTGGCACAGCTCAACTCTCTCCTAGACTTCAGCGACGTCATATTGTGGCGCTCAAGGAGGGACTGCTGGCCTATACCCTTAGGTGGATAAATCCTATCTAGCCTGTAGGAGTAGGAGAGAAATTTAAAGAACCTGCTATGAACGCGATCAAGTGTTAGTTGTTGATATTCATAAAGAGGGGTCCAGATTAGGTGAGCGTATTCAAGTTTACTCATGACGTAAGCAAAGCACAGCGACTTAATGGCATGAGTATCGTGAAACATGTTTGTTGATCGAATAATAAAACCGAGCATTTTATTAGCTTCTTTAGAAGCAATGCTGATGTATTCCGAAAAGCTGAAGTTTGAAAAAAATGTTACGCCCAAATCCTTAAATGATTTAACATTATCAAGAACTGAACCATGTATATTGTATAGGAAAGTAATGCTATTTATTTTATTAGTGTAGGAAACACAGAATATCTGGATATTCAAGGTGAGATTATTATTTTTGCACCATGTGTATAATACGTTGATATTTTTTTGTAATAGTTCGGCATCGGTAATTGACGTAATAGAAGTGAATAATTTCAAATCATCAGCATAAGCTAGAGCACGAATAGTTAACATAGGAAAGAGATCATTGATATATAGGATAAATAACAAGGGACCGAGGTTGGACCCTTGAGGTACCCCTGAAGTGTCTATGAAGGAAGAAGATGAAAAACCATTATAATAAACACAACAAGTTCTATTACTTAAGTATGAATTTAGCAATTTGATTAAGTTCAGGGAGGCTCCATAGTTACTTATTTTAGATAACAGAATGCCATGGTCAATGCAGTCAAACGCACGGGAGAATTCTGTATATATAACGTCTACTTGTTCACGTTTATCAAGAATTTTAGCTGTATACTGTGACAAGCAGGCTAAGTTTGTGGTGGTGGATCTCCCTGGCACAAAGCCATGTTGATCGCTGGAGATAATTGAAGAAGTATATTTATAGATAGATCTATGTATTATAATGTCAAATATCTTGGCAAAATTATTTAATAAAGAAATTGGCCGATAATTAGAAATAATGATGTTTGTCCCCTTTCTTGAACACAGGAGTAATACTTGTTCTCTTCCATTTGTCAAGAAAAACACCCGATGAGATAGAAAGATTAATAATGCGACAAAGGGATTCTGCAATTACAAATCTGCTATCGAAAATTAAGAAGCTCGGAATTATATCCTCACCTGCTGTAGATTTGTTTTTAAATGTATACATAACACTTGAAACATTATCTTCTGTGACACGATTCAGAGAGAAGCAAGGGTAGTACGAATAATTTTCAGTGTTGTGGTACTGGAAGCTCAAAGTAAAATGTTGATGAAAGGAAGATGCAAATGCATTTACAACTTCGGAGGGATTATTGAATTCCGTAGTGTCATCATGGAGTGTACCAGGTATTCTGGAAATTCCATTCTTTTGTTGAACAAATTTCCAAAGTTCCGAAGGGTTTGACCTGATGTTTGATTCAATAGATTCAATGTAGGTTTTATATGCTGCACTTATTTGACCTTTGATTAACTTCCGAAGCCTTATAAATTCGCTGTGATGAACTTGGTTCCTATGTCTCATCCACCATTTCCTGTAATAGGCCTTCGTAGTTAATGTGGAGTACGATGATCGACTGGTAGCAGACTGGAAACTTGGGAAATGATCGGACACGCAGTCTAATGTAAATATTTTATTTCCTGGTCTACGTTTCGACTGTTACTACAGTCTTCCTCAGGGCAAGAAATGGTTTATAATCATTGACCATATCTAGCCCTGAGGAAGACTGTAGTAACAGTTGAAACGTAGGCCAGGAAATAAATTATTTACATTAGACTGCGTGTCCGATCATTTCCCAATTTTCCCTTCGTAGTTAAGTTGTATTTTATCTCAGGTGTAAACCTTAATGAAATATTAAATGATAAATAAATATGACTAATATTAAACCATTATTAAAAATTAATTAAGACTAAAAAAATAATTAACTAGATAACACTAATACTATTTATTTATTTAACCAATTAACACTACTATTTATTTTCACGATATTACTAATTATTTATTTCCACTACGCGTTCCAATCTTAGACTGCCGGTCTGTTGCAGACTCTTGTAGACTGTTTACGCGATATTTATGTCACTATATACTTATATCACGTTCAACTGTTCGCCTACCGACCTCCACAGCGTCTATATACTTAGCTGACTCAACAGCGTCTGTATATTCAACTGCTCGAACAGAAGTCACACCGAGCATATCTGCGTCCCTTTTGTACAGCTGCCATTAACTTCCAGAGAGCTCTAGAATGTTCGAGAGCATAATAACAATGAATACAAACGGTTCTGGCGACCGGAAGTAATTAAACACGTGGAGGCTTGTTTGTTGCTGCATCATAGCTATACTTAGACGCTTGTTCAGCGTAACAGCGGTGCTCACACGTTACAATATGTTGAATTTGTTTCTGTAGTATAAATTTTGTAATAGAAATGTAAAACTACTATTTATTATTTTAAAATTTCTCTAATGATTAATATATCCTTTCGCCTTTTACCATATTTTGCTTACGGCATAGACAAATTTCAAAAGATGATGTATTATAGCCTTTAAGCGATTATATGCCGACATTTCAAAGGCACTCATACATGGAAAATACTGAACACATTACTCTAGTTTTTTCAAAAGTGAATTTCTTAAATTACTATACACAGCTGTACCAAATAGGAAATATATAATTGCGCTAGATTAGGTCAAAGTTTGTTTAGAAAATTGCATAAAAGAACAAGTATTTTTGTTGCTCTTTACATTTCTGGATCGATGCATTGTAAATATGCAAAGTTTAATAGTACATATATATATATATATATATATATATATATATATATATATATATATATATATATATGTATTAAAAAAACGAATGTCATAAATGGAGTTGCCAAACTTTTCGAACTAAATATTCGAAAATGGGAATCCGTACTAAAAAAAACTTGCATATATTTTGTCATATTCTGAATATATGACTAATTTTAAATAATTTTATGCTAAAATATTTTTTAAAATATAAAACTTCATTTATAATTTTAATAAAAACTATTAGCGCTATAACGATATGACGTCACAACTTCAATTTTGTTACAGTCTACCAAGCGAAAAGAATATAATTTTATATCATTCAAAACTTATGAAAATAAAATTCATATATTTATACACAGACATCATCGCGAAAATGTTAAAATTGGATTCTAACCGTAAAACGTGGTCATTTACCAAAATCTCGATATGCGATTTTTAGCACGATCCCTATACCTCCCTTACCAAGGGTAACGGGAGGTAAAAATTAAAAACATTTAATTGATTATAATCTTTTATCAACATAAACGGCTATGGTTCGTGTAAAATAAACATTCACAAATTTTATATACCTATAAAAATCTTGTGGTAAAATAATTTTTGATTATAAAAATATATCTTATGTGCTACCATCATACAAATATATATATATATATATATATATATATATATATATATATATATATATATATATATATATATATATATAAAATATGTACCTATACTAGAACGGTCGGTAATATTACATTTCACCCTAGCTAGAGTAGCTTTTTATACGCATGTTTTTATGACATTTTTATGATACATGCTGTCAGAATATCATATAATATTAGTAAAAGATGAGTTTCATATATCCCGCAAAAAATTCTTACATCTGCACGAAATTTTCATAAACCACCAAAAAAACTCCAATATTTTGGCATAATAAGCCTTTTAATTAATAAATATAAGGCCTTCAAGTTCCACTATTTGTTTATTTACTTTTATTTTGAACATTTCGAGCAGAATCCGCTCATCTTCAGCAACTATACAATTAATGTTGAAAATTTCAATTACATACATAAACACGTTGAAGCAGAATTACATTGTGGCCAAGCAGTTGTTAATGGGCCGTGTTAGCGGCATGTTGTACTGTTGAATTGGGGCCCTATGCTCCATCTGACTATGATGATTACATTTAACATGTAATTTTACAACTTTTGTATATGTTCAACAATGTAATTCTGCTTCAACGTGTATATATACCGTGTGTCTGTCTTAAAGGTGTACATAGGAGATTAACATGGGAAATCAGTTTTTTGCAATTTCCTGCTCGCCTAATTGTTTTAAGCAAAAATGCATCAAATAAAAGTTTTAGAGCATAAAATTCTGCATCTAAATCAATAAACAGAATTACCTTTCCATGTATTTTAAGGACAGAAATTAAAAATGAAAATATCGAAAATTCTGTAGTACTAAGTTAGATCGT
>OY720448.1:81860011-81887511 GCA_963082715.1 Harpalus rubripes
GACTTACATAATTCAAACTGTTCGAACGCCATCTAGTGAGTAAAAACGTATTTAATAAGTAGTTACGCAGTGAGCAAGATTTAGCTCTACAATAGATGGTTATGATTTTAAAGTCACACGCAAAACAAAAATGCGACGATGTATAAGTTGAGATGAGAAATCGGATTACAAACAAATCACGCCATTTTTAAATTTCTGTCTTTTGTCACTTGTGTTTTGACATTCGAGTTTTACATGTGATTCAATGTCTTCGGCCAGCTGTAGAAACTTAAAGAATTTTCCATTTGTCTTGTAGTCTTTATAATATAGCGGGAGTCACTGTTGCAAAGACCATACACTCGCTTGATACTTGGCACCATCTTGCAACTGTCACCATGACAGCGATTTGTTTGTAATCTAGCAACGGAGTGAAATGAGTCACAAGTGTAGTACAAGGAAAATACCAATAGATAGCAGCCCGAAAATATACCTCTGTATAACCCTCCATTTGACATTTATCAATCATGTGATCCACCATGTGATCACAACTGTTCTTTGAAAGGAAACTTAAACATGTCAGACTGAACACATTTTTATATAATTATTTTAGTATATGATCTACTCAGTGCATACTTTGTACCTGTGAAACGTATGTCCTAACTTAGTATAATTGCCTGTTAAGTGTGAAAAGTTAGAAAAATTTTATCATAGTGGAGTGATCGGATTGTGAAATCCTATAAACTATATTTGCAAGCCATTTTTGATATTAACGTTGCCTTAAATTTTTGATACTGTGCCAAGATGAACTTAAACTTCTTGTTTTTAACTTGGTTACATTAACAACTTCTTTAAATTTTGAACGTAAATCAGCTCACTATGAATAGCAAATTAAAAATTAAATAATCCGCTAAAACGTTGACCTTTGAGTTTAACGTGCACGCTAATTTTACAGAATAGACCTGATTAGGTATTAACAAATACTCAAAATCTCAGTCATCTAGTATTTATCCTTCCAAAACCAAATTTCGATACACACAAGCATCTGCATGAGGGCAAGTAAGATCTTACAAACTTTTACATACTGTAATGTGCAGTGCCCGCCGTCGCCGCCACTGTTACCGCCTCTGTCCCCGTCGGTGTCGCCGCCGCTGTCGTAGGAACGAGCGAGTGTCTATTGTTAGCGATGACGCAAGCGACTGGTCGGAGCCTCCCTAATTACGCGGTTGATGTAATCTATTGTGTTTTATCTAGAAGTCTTCCAGTGAGTTCTGGAATTTTCGGCTAGGGTATATAAGCACCGTTAGCGAAGGCACTGAACAGTCTGATATAAATAAGCGTTGCGTGTTAAACAGTTGGTGATATAAACAGATAGTAGAGAAGTGGTGAATATAAATAAATACAGTTGTATAAATAAATAATCTTAGTGTTTAAGTGTCTTATAATATTCTTAGTCGTAATTAGTGTTTAATACTTGTTTAATCGTAGTGTTTGTTATATTTATTCATTTTCTAATTATATTTAATATCTATTTATCGTTACAATAAACTTTTATTTTAATTAATAATAATTGTCTAATATTTACACTTCACGCAAATAAATAAAAACGTTACAATACAAACAATCATGTATACGTAAACATCGTACAAAAATTCGCAGGAAGATCATGAAAATCTGTTCGCTCTCAAAATCGACACATATATTAACCATTACCACCTTACCTAACACGTAATAGGAATAATTCTGTTGCAAGAATTTTTATATGCCATTCTGAGTATAAAAAAATATTATTCTTTAAATTGCCTTTAATTTGAAAATATCACGAAATATCCATTAGATATTTTACAATTAATAATTAAAATTTGTGTAAAATTATGAAAAAATCAAGTGACCCGAAACAGAAAGTGACGCGGAAGAGTTCATACAGTTTAACAAGTGACAAACTATCGCCTACGTCTATTTATATAAATAACGTCGGTAGAAAAAAAATAACTACCGTGAGAATCCTTGTGACACGAACACCATCTTCTAACCTACATTATTATTTCAAAAAAATGGAGTACCAATACTTACCGAGTTTCTAAGTAATTTTATATTTAAAATGTCATTTTCTTCCACTTTCTACAAATTTAATATAAAGAAAATGTATATTTATATTTTCATCGTCCAACTTCCAACGACTGCTATGAGCACGAATGATTAGAACGAAACTGTTTTATTTTCTACAAAAAGTTTGAGAATAAGGCAAGATTTCATTCTTTGAGTTAAAAAAACTACATACTTAAAGCCAGTGCTTCACAGGTTTGAGTGTGAATTATTCTAAAATAAAATTTAAATATCGGGAGACAATAATCTACGACGCAATATTTCTTGCTTCTACACACGATTTAGGTACTTCTATTTTAGAAAATGCAGAGTATTAACTGAATCATCTACTTTCTTTAAATTGTGAAAAATTGTCAGCCATCGGGATTCGAACCCGAGACATCTATCTTGCCGGGATAGTGCTCTACCAACTAAGCTATTGGCTGTTCTCCTCTCGATGGCTGAACAATTTATTTCAAGTATACAAATTGTTAACTCATGTTAATATTAAAATTTGGTCTGGTAGGGCCTTGAGTAAATTATGACTCGTTCACTAAATGTTTAAAGGCAGTGGTTGCTTGGCAAGCCCACATCTAATCATGTGATGATTAATAAATCCTCAGCAGTTATACGACCTTAAAAGTATGATTGTTCAGCCATCGAGAGGAGAACAGCCAATAGCTCAGTTGGTAGAGCACTATTTCGGCAAGATAGGTGTCTCAGGTTCGATTCCCGATGGTTGACAATTTTTCACAAATTATTTGAAATATAGAAACTGTTAACTCATTGTTAACGAGGGGTTGATCACTTGGGAATTAGTTGTACACTTGAGTAGGAATTGGCAAGAATTAGCTAGGAATTAGAGGAATTTACATGGAATTAAAGGAATTAACACAGAATTACAGGAATTGAAGGAATTCACTAGGAATTGAAGGAATTACCCAGGAAATAACTAGAATTTTAGGGAATTCACTAAAATTTTAACAATTACCTTGGTTTGTAATCTAAATATATGTTCTAGATAGCAATATATTTTTCACGTTTTTTTATCCATCTCAGTTCTAATTTTAAAAAATATCATAAGGATTTACAAATTAATTGTAAAAACTTATATGAAAATCACTTTAAAATTTAATAATAAACTATAATAATAACAAATTAAAAATAATAAATATTTATTTATTTAAAAAAAAAATTTTTCAAAACTATTCAATTATATTTTACGAAATTTTGTACCTAGGGGTTTTCCGACATACCCGTTTCAACTAAAATATTTTCAAAACAGTTATTATTCCGGTTTAACCGGAAATATTTCTAACTTTCTTATTTAACACGTTCACTGCCGTCTCGGTCTTATAGACCGGGAATATATTTGTCCATCACGCCGGCTCGGCCTTATAGACCGAGAATTTATTTGTCCGCTGCGCCGTCTCGGTCTTATAGACCGAGTCTGTTTATATGGCTCATCGCGCCGTAGGTCTGTTCGCTTATAAGCGTTGTTGCTGCTACAGACCGAGACGGCGTTGGCGAACACTTTGCCGTCTATGGTTTGCGGCATAGACCGAGCGGCGCCCACGAACAATTCTTAAATTTGTACGTAAAAAGGTATATTCTATTTATTTTAAAGATATACGAAAATGCATATAAAAAGTATGTTTATTTACAGATTTAAAGAAACAGTAAAGAAACAGTAATTATTATATTACAATTAAAACCTCTCCAAAAAACATGCACAGACCTGCTGTAGACCGAGAAATACAGACCAAGACGGCGTGTGCGAGTAAGATTAATTCGTGTACGCCGACTCGGTCTATAGGACCGAGATGAAAATAGTCAAAAATTGGATTTCAGAATCACTTTTTTGAAAAAGTGTGAGCAATTTCTCTACAGATTATATTGTCTTTGTCCTGGCATGAACGGCCTGGGAGGACAAATTACATATTTATATGGCCGGCCTAGGGGGAAATAAGCTAAAATTCCTCACGGCAGTGAACGTGTTAAATAGTATGCCAATTTTTTTATTTTATCCTTGAATTCAGCAGAAAATTCTACATATGAAACAATAGAAATATTTTACCATAATCAACCACTTCCGGCTTAACACAACTTTTTTGTTTTTCCTTAAAAACGGCCACTTCTTTATCATCGTTCTATCTCAAAAATGGAATCGAATATCTATAATCTGTAAAAACAGTTTTATAAAGAAAGCTTTTGTTTACATTGACATAAATTAGTGATCGACAATTTTTGAAAAAAATAATTTCTATGTTAAGCTTTTTAAACATAACACCCCATTTTTTATTATTTAAATGAAATTAAATGAATTTAAAAATTGGACTAGTTTGAGTAGCATGTTCAATATTAAAAATTAATATGTTTATAATAAAATGGAAAATAAGTAAACGATATTTAACATATTCTTTGGCATTTTTTATTCTGTCCAGTTTTCTGTTGCCATGTTTATTTTGTATTGGTATTATCTTTGGTTTTTCAATTAATGTTATCCTTACTTTTAGCTTTTACTTTGACTTCCAGTATGTGTCAGATATGTATCCATAAATCTAATATAATTTTAATTTTTACTATAACATTAAACAAGAGGTGTTTTCAAAAGTATACTTAAACACTAAGAGCGTATTAACGCAAAAATGGATTATATACCACATAATTTTGAAATTACTAAGAATAAAAGTCACAAAGTACGTATATAATCAAGGTATTGATTATTAAAAATTATAGGAATTGGATAGGAATTATCTGAAAATTAGCGGAATTACCTGGGAATTAGAGGAATTACCTGGGAATTAGAGGAATTACCTGGGAATTAATGGAATTACTTGGGAATTAGTGGAATTACCAAGGAATTTGTGGAATTAGCTAGGAATTAGAAGAATTAGTGGAATTAAAATTGAATTGTACGCTTTCTTCTTAAGTGACCAACCCCTCGATTGTTAATATTACTTTCTTTACATTTTTGCCTTCCATCACCTTTAGATAAGGAAGGAATTGTCTTTGGTTAAAAAATTCTATGGTGAGTTTTTAGTGGATGAGCACGATTTAGGGACCCTGGAATACGATTTCATTATTTTTATGATGATAATGTGTGTGTATGTGTGTGTGTGTGTAGGTGTGTGTGTGCGCGCGCTTGTTTGTGTGCGAGTGTGTGTGTGTTGTGTGTATGTGACGATTTTTTCTCCATCGATAACTCCAACAGACTACAGTTCTAAAAATTATAATTCTTTCTTATTCCTCTTCGTTACATGCATATGAAGAGCTGATTAGATTTGGTTATAATTGGTCTACCTGAAATACCCTCATTTGCAGTCCTTAACAGTTTTTATTGAAAAAAACGCAGTTAAATATCATTTTTTGACATTTTTATTCTCTGTACGGTTTGATAACACCTTTTCCTTCGTTTTCAATAGCTGTAGGTAAAGATAAAAAATGAAAAAGTATTTTAAATGAAAGATTTCACAACTACATCACACCTACATCATCAAAAATTTTCAATGATCATTTTCTTAAAACTGATTATTTGAAAAGGCCTGGAACATATGTAAGATTAAAACCAGACTCAGCATCTTCTGCATATCCAAAGTTTCCTCCACATATGCAAAAGGCATCTATGTAATGAGCAAATATTATTTTTAAACTCGTAGTCCTATTTTATTGAGAATTTGCTATATATGTCATAAATGTGTATCATATTATTAAAATAATAATTATAATTTTTAAAATATACGCAATAAATATTTAAAAAATCTGTTAATTCATTCCATTTATAATTTGTTTCTATATGTAATTTTAAATTTGGCGCTTTTTTGCCTTTTCTGCAAATGGCTGCCTTGCAGTTGTTTGCCTCACAGGTGACTACGTGCGCAACATACAAGTTAGCAATCCAGTGTATATTTAATATCCTTGGTCGGAATACATATAGTACGTTATTCATAGCTAACAGGAAAACAGTTTACGTTATTTATATAAATATAAGTAGTCGAAGTTTGTCTCATATTAAACTGTATGTGCTCTGACGTCACATTCTGTTTCAGATCACGTGACTGTTTCAAAATATTACACAAATTTCAATAATTAACTAAAAAAAATATCTAATGGATATTTCGTGATATTTTCAAATTTGAGGCTATTTAAAGAACAATATCTTTTAAAAACAGCCCTATTATAAAGAAATAAAGTTTCATGAATCAGCCAGCTACGCCATAACCATAGAAACTGCTAATGTATTCAGATAATTCAAATTAACAGATATCAGTGGCAAATGCAATTTACATAGTATGCTCGTATTATAATTTCACTGGAACCTTCATTATGGAATTTGTACAAAATACATACAACCGGCAAAAGGTAATGTGCTGGCCACATTAGATTTTTTCCTTCTATTTTGAACTAATTTTATATGTTTGTCAAACAAATTAAGAAATAACATCAAGAAAAACGAAATAAAATAGCTTCATTCACTAAGTTATAAAGAAGAGTGTTAAACTTTCTATTTTTAGTTTATTAAGTTATAAACTAATCTGCATTTTTCAGTTCATTATTATTAAGTCATTAATATTTCGTCCACCAGTTTACAAATAAAAAACTTTTACTTTACTTTTCCTCGTTCTTTTGATAAAAACTTTATTGTCAGCGTCATTATAATCTTTTGTTTCATAAAATTTTTCTGTTGTATTACACTGGTAAATTTACTTTTAGTTTCGGTGTTTTTATCAAAACTTTTATACACATTTTACTCTTTTTTATATGAGTATTGATGTCAAGTCAAAATTTCTTTTAGTTTGTTGTTCAGTTTTTGAAAACAAATCCGTATACACTTAATAATGAATTTAATTTGATAGATAATGAAATATGGATTGCGCATTCCAAATTTCAATATGGAAAATTTATATTCATGACTTGTTGTGTGATGATATATTGCACTAATTCCAGGCGAAATAACATTGTTTCTGAAATAGAATTATTGAAATGGTAAACAGAACCCTAATATTAGTTCGTGATAAGTTAACAATGAAATGTTTATATATAATGAATATTTAACACTTTTTTGCTTATACCACTAATTCAACAACTTGGAATTAATTTTCATTTTATTTATTAGATACCGTGAGTTTCAGCTAAGATCCAACATTATTATATTACTACTGTTTACTGCATCGTTCCATATCTCAAAAACGGTCATTTATACATCTGTAGCGATATCACCATTACATTCTACCTACGATTAAAAAGTAGCATCTGTGCACGATTAAAAATTTTGGGGGTGCGTAGATGCTACCTGAAAGTAACATCTATGTACGATTAAAAAATTTTTAGGGGTGCATAGATGGATGCTACCTGAAAGTAGCATCTATGCACGAATAAAATTTTTGGGGAGCATAGATGCTACCTGAAAGTAGCATCTATGCACGATTACATTTTTTTGGGGTGCATAGGTGCTACCTGAAAGTAGCATCTATGTACGATTAAAATTTTTTTAGGGGTACATAGATGGATGCTACCTGAAAGTAGCATCTATGCACGAATAAAAATTTTTGGGGTGCATAGATGCTAACTGAAAGTAGCATCTATGCACGATTAATTTTTTTGTGGTGCGTAGATGCTACCTGAAAGTAGCATCTATGCACAATTAAAATTTATTTTTGGGTGCATAGATGCTACCTGAAAGTAGCACAATTAAAAATTTTTTTGGGGTGCATAGATGCTAACAAAAAGTAGCATCTATGCACGATTAAAATTTTTTTGGGGAGCATAGATGCTACCTGAAAGTAGCATCTATGCACGATTAAATTTTTTTGGGGTGCATAGGTGCTACCTGAAAGTAGCATCTATGTACGATTAAAAAATTTTTAGGGGTGCATAGATGGATGCTACCTGAAAGTAGCATCTATGCACGAATAAAAATTTTTGGGGTGCATAGATGCTAACTGAAAGTAGCATCTATGCACGATTAATTTTTTTTGTGGTGCGTAGATGCTACCTGAAAGTAGCATCTATGCACAATTAAAATTTATTTTTGGGTGCATAGATGCTACCTAAAAGTAGCACAATTAAAAAATTTTTTGGGGTGCATAGATGCTAACAAAAAGTAGCATCTATGCACGATTAAAAATTTTTTGGGGGTGCATAGATGCTACCTGAAAGTAGCATCTATGCACGATGAAATTTTTTTTGGGGTGCAAAGATGCTACCTGAATGTAGCATCTATGCACGGTTAAAAATTTTTTGGGTCAAAGGGCACCCCTTGCGATTTTTTCAGTTTTTAGACTTTTCCTTCTGGAGATTGCAATAGTTGTTGTTTTTGAGATATGGCCCCATGCGATTTTTTCAATTTTTAGACTTTTAGTGTACAGATGTTACTTTCATGTAGCATCTATGCACACAAAAAAAATTAATCGTGCATAGATACTACTTTCAGGTAGCATCTATGCACCCCAAAAAAATTTAATCGTGCATAGATGCCACATCCAGGTAGCATCTATGCACTTCTAAAAAAAATTTATTCGTGCATAGATGCTACTACTCGTATGTAGGATCGTTAACATTAACAATAATAATCTGATTGGGTGTTGCCAAGCAATAACGTTAAAATTTAGGTTAACTTAGTTAGTGCAAAAACTCCCTGATATGTATACTACAGAATATCTAAGTCAACAGTCTAAGTCTACACTTCACTCTATTAAAAGTAGTTAGAAAGTAACTCAAGGTAACTAAGTTACTTTTAATGAGTAACTAGTAAATAACTTGGTTCTTTCGCCAAAGTAACTGGAACTTAAGTAACTTAGTTACTTTTTTTAGGTAACTGTAACTGTAGCTAGTTACATTTTAAAAGTTACTTGTGCCCAGCTCTGTTTATAAATCAGTAGATTATGATACAAGTTTATTTGACGTTGTCAACTTTGGCAACATATGTTACATTTTATGTGGAACGATGCAGTATGTGTAACTTGTATCCATAGTAATACATTAATACAGGGTGTTAATTAAAAAGCGGGCCATAGGCGTTTAACATGGGAATCAGTTTTTCCTTGCACAAAAGTTCCCAATTAATTTTAGACAAAAGTGTTTCAAATGAAAGTTGTAGATAATTAAATTATACACTAGCATCACTAAACAGATTTTATTTTGCATGTTTAGTAACCTGTAAAATCCAAATTGAAATTCTATAAATATTGCTCATTTGTAGTGATAGTCATGGAATTTAAACAAAATTACAAAGAAATGCATATCGTTTGAACTGTCAGAAATTCGATTTTTATATAAAAATTACTGATAATTATATTCTATCGTAAGTACTTAAAAATATTATATTTTTATAATCTACATCTAAATTATTTCTTAGATTTTATTTATTTTTATTTTGGAACCTGCAAAATCGAAATTCTGACAACTCGAACGATATGCATTTCTTTGTAATTTTGTTTAAATTTCATGGCTATCACTATAAATGAAAAATATTTACTAAAGTTACTAAACATGCAAAATAAAATCTGTGTAATGATGCTGGTGTAGAATGTAATTCTCTACAACATTTATTTGAAACATTTTTGTTTGAAATTAAATGGGAAGTTTTGCGCAAAGAAAAACTAATTTCCTATGTTAAACGCCCGCTTTTTAATTAACACCCTGTATATTGCATCCTAGCTGAAACACACGGTATACATAGTGCTGGTATTATAAATGTCCAGCTAAATTTAGTTGTATTGTAAATTTAATTACATAAATAAATACAACGCGAATTTGTGACAACAATGTTTTAAATGTCATAAGAACTTGACAATTTATTCGATTTTTTTCATTTTACAAACTTTTCTATGGAACTAAATTTAACTGAACTAAAATTATAATTCGAACAATTAAATCATATTTTGTTTGAAACTAAATTTATTAAAAGTTTCTAAAACCTGTTTGAATGGCGTATTTATACACAAATATAAAAGTTAGGGAATATTACGCATTAATTAATTACATACATTGAATACAAAATTAGATAAATTAGTTTCCACGCATTATCAAATTAAATATATAGTCAAAAATTGGGTATATTAAATTTCGACACTAAAGGCCGTCGCGCACTTGGGCGAGGCGAAGCGAGGCGAAGCTAAGCGCGGCGAAGAGCCGTTTTTTCATTCAATATATTATTATGTGTATACGCGCAGAGCAGCGAAGTGACTTGCCGGAATACTTCGCGGAGAATATTTTTCTCTGCTGTTCGCTTCGCTGAGCTGAAGTGTGCGATAGCGCAGCGCAGCTACCTAAACAGAACGAATACGCCTAACACACATTGGAAATAGCCGGTTTAGAATTAAATTTCACACGTTTCATATCAAACAGTACGTATAGGTTCTATGAAAATGACAAACACAGAAGAGAAATTAGTTCGTCAGGTTTCAAAATATAAAGATCTGTACGATATAGGATGTGTCGAGTATTCTAATCAGACATTGAAAGACAACTGCTGGTTAGAAGTAGCAGAAGAAATGAATATAACCGGTATGATATTCTATGTATATTACGTTTATTAATTGTAAATATAACAATGTACATTACAAAATGTTAAATTTTAAGCAATCCATTAAATATTTGATGCAATAGATATGGATATGACAACTGAATATGTACTACTACTTAAAACAAAAAAACTAAATATATTATTATAAATAAAAATGAAGTCAATTAAAAAGGAACTTATCTATTTAGTTATATAATGTAGAAGAATTTTTCAAAAAATTTAGTTCTGAAAATTCCTTACATATTAAACGATTTCTATTGTACAAAATAGTATTGCAGACTCAACAAAAAAGGAGATTAACTACTTAGTTACAGAATGTAGTAAAATAAAAAAAAAAATAACCATTTTTTCGGTCTCTCTGTACCATGGAATTTTGCCACTGCACTTGAACCTACGGATGAAACAAAATAATTTATAAATTTGTCTCGTATTGATAGTGCCTGCGTTGTTGTGTTTCTTCCGAGAGGTCCATCTTTTGAAGCAAACGCGGCCGTTCCTCGTTGAAAACTGCTCGCAAGTGCGCGTTGATTCTAAAAACGGCTCTTCGCCGCGCTTCGCTTCGCCTCGCCTCGCTTCGCCCAAGTGCGCGACGGCCTTAATGCTTCATAAAACAGGAAATTATGTACTTCAAAAACGCAACAAGTACCATGACATGCGAAACGAATATGAAATTTATTATCTAAAAAATAATTAATATACAGGGTGTCTAGGATATCTTTTCCAAGATGGGGTTCTCCAGAACTATGATATACGGAGTCGGTTAAAAAAGATAAAAGTTGCCCTATTAGGAGACAATTTTAATGGTAATCACTAAATATTGGCGAAAATGGTACTTTTGCAGTTTTTTATTTTTGCAAATATATTCCAAATGTAAAATAATACTGGCTTATAATTTGTACATCTTTAAGGCACTTTTTATTTACTTTCGACTGGAGATGCTTAATTTTTTACCTTCCGTCACCTTTAGGTAAGGAAGGTATTGTCTTTGGTCAAAAAATTCGGTGGTGAGTTTTTGATGAATAAGCAAGTTTTAGTATCCCTAGAATACGATTTTACTATTTTTACGATGATGTTTGTGTGTGTATGTGTGTGTGTGTGTGTGAGCGCGCGTGCGTGCATGTGTGTGTGTGCGCGCGCGTGCGTGCATGCGTGTGTGCGTGCGCGCATGTGTGTGTATGTGTGTTTGTGTGTGTGCGTGCGTGCGTGCGTGTGTGTGTGTGTGTGTGTGTGTGTGTGTGTGACAAAATTTTCTAATGCGATAACTCGAATACTACAATTCCAAAAATTATAATTGGTCAACCGGAAGTACCCTCATTTGCTGATTTTAACAGTTTATATTGAAAAAACGATGTTACATTTTATTTTTTCACATTTAATGTAATGTATACGATTTGATTGCATTTTATACTTCATATTAAATGGATATAGAGTTAAAAAATTATAAAGAAATTAAATATATATTAGCCAGCTATGCTATAACTCTGGAAACAGCTGCTATATTAAGAAAATTCTGATTGAAAGGTGTCAGTGTCAACTGCAGTTGACAGTATATTTGTGTTACAATTTTCGTGGAAATATAGGATCTTTTGCCAGAAACTTTCTAAAATATATACAACTGCCTTAAGGTAATGTACAAGAAATAAAATCTTTTGCATGGAACTTTCTGTATAACATTTATACAAAATACATAGAACTGACGGAAGGTAATGTGCTGGCCACTATCACTATTTGTTTTCGAGTTATGATGTCAAAGTTTTAATTTTTATATGGACGCCATATTGGAAAGCTGCACCAACAATTGCACTACAATTCTAAAAATTATTATTCTTTCGTATTATTCTTCGTTACATCCATATGAAGAGCTGATTAGATTTTGGTTATAATTGGTCTACCGGCAGCACCCTCATTTGAAGATTTTAACAGTTTTTCTTGAAAAAACGCTGTTATATATAATGTTTTCACATTTAATGTTATTATACTCGTAAATATTAAAGAATATTTTATTCTCTATTCAATTTAATTACATTTTATACTTCCTTTTCAATGCATATTGAATTAAAAAATTGTATAGATTTAAATCTCATAAAGCAGCCAGCTATGCAATAACACTGGAAACAGCTAATATAATTTAAAAAATTCTGATTGACAGATGTGAATGTCAAGTGCGACTGACAGTATGTTTGTGTTATAATTTTACTGCAAATATGGAATCAATTCTAAGAAACTTTCTGTATGGAATTTGTACAAAATACATAGAACTGAGGGAAAGTAATGTAATGGAAATATAGACTCTTTTGCAAGACACGTGTGTATGGATTTTTTTATAAAATACATAGAACTTACGGAAGGTAATGTGTTGACCACATCAGATTGTTAATCTATAAATTTAGAAATTGTTGTATTTTCGGTGCTTGAGCTAAAAAATCTCTATTCAATGGTTAAACTTTCCAATATAGCGTCCATATAAAAATTAAAACTTTGACATCATAACTCGAAAACAAACAGTGATAAAAAAAATTGAGCACCGCCATCCGAAAAAACATAAAAAAGTGCCTTAAAGATGTGCAAATTAAAATCCAGTATTATTTCACATTTGGAAGATATCTGCATAAATAAAAAACTGCAAAATTTACATTATCGGCAATATCTAGTGACCTATGTTTTTTTCTTAAATAACAAAACACCATTAAAATGGTTCCCTAATGGGTAAACTTTTGTCTAATTTAACCGACTTCGTATCTTTTACAGTTTTCGAGATCCCCATGTTGTAAAAGTTATCCTGGACATCCGTATATCCTCAAATTTTTATTTTGCTAACTATTTTCAGTATATCACCGCTTTTAATTTTCTTCTGGCACACATAACCTCCAATTTGATGTTTCTTTTTGGTTGAAAAAAGTCTATTAAATCCGTTAGGCCGCCTGCGATTAGAATACTCAGTGACCTTCAAAGTGGACAGCATCTGTTCCCAAAACAGTAAACATAATTTGGGCTAATGAACTAGATGGAAAAAATGGTATACGCACAGTAGAAGCCGCGAATCCGGCGTTTAAAAAATCGGAAAGCTATTATTGCCTAATTTGGATACTCAGAAACTTAATAAGCACTTCAGGGCTTCAGTATAGTTAGGTATCTATTGGCAGGTGTAAGCTATATACATAAACGAACACGCAGTCAATTACAAGTTTGAATAAATTACTCGAAAACTAGTAGAAGTTTTCACTAAACAGAAGCATCAGTAGTACCTCATATTTACTAAGTTTACATGCAGTTTTCAAACCGTTTTCAAAACGTTTTTAGTTTTGAAAACGCCATGTAAACAGTGTCGAAATGGTTTTGAGTTATCTCAAACCAAAACTAAAATGCATGGGTTTGACTTGAAAACTAGTTTCAAAACTATTTATGTAAAAATTCAGTTTCGGTATAGAGCATGCGCACAACGTTTCTATCACTCTGTGTAATTTGGTGTTACTAACCCACAAATAAACTGACAGTTGTGTAATTTTAGTGCGTAGTGGTATAAAGTACATATGACCTTCCGTCAACTCCATGTTTGAAATAGCAATGAACTTTAAGTAAAGTATCACTTCCGGTTGATCGTTTGTAAACAAAATCTAATTTGTTGTTACAATAAATAGAAAAGTCTGTAATACCAAATTTTGGATTATATTTTATTATGTTTTTCCTCGAAAATCTGTTAAGAGCTCCAAATTAAGTACCACTTCCGGGTTATTATATAGATATAGTCAAAATCTAATGTTTTTTTAAAATTATACACTTGTTTTAAATACCAAATTAGAGAAGTTTTGGATCATGTTTTAATATATTTTTTTAAGAAAATCTGTTTATAGCTTCCTGTAAAGTAGTACTTCCGGTTTATCAATTTTAGAAAACATCTAATATGTCGTTCTTATTAATATAAAAGTCTTAAATAACAAATTTGAAATGTTTTGGATTGTATCAATTTATTTTTTACGAAAATCTGTTCGAATGGCGACACTAATTTTTTGTAACTATTGAGTTTTAAGTTACAATACCATAGTTACATAAACCGATAAGTACTATCTGTTACCTTTTTGTACAGAGTAACAGTATGTCTTTCATTGGACAAAATTAAAAGTTTTATTTAAAATGTTTCAAAAACTATGCTGATAACAAAAATGAAAATAAAAAGTGGTCTGTTTTTTTGCACCTGAATGTATAAGTTAAACGTGAAAACACTTGCGCATCTGACATTTGTGTAATAGACAGGAAATGACAAATTATGCTTAATTATATTTAAAACATTGATGTAGGAGTTTTTTCTTTGATAACGGTAAAAATAAGATTAAATTTAATATAATTTCTTTGATATTAATATATAATATATACCAAGCATTAAATTCAAATAAGTATAAAAATAAAAACAAACAAACATCTCAATTATTACCTGTATTAAACTTTAAAATATATTGATACACTAAATGTATAAGAATACCAAAACCATGTCATTGATTTTATATTAAAATTTGTACATTTTGACTTTTTTTAAATTAATTAATTTGTATTTTTAAACTAGAGCGGATACCAATTCAATCTCAAGGAGAATCATGAAAAGTAAAAAAAACACTATATGAGAGAAATCGATTGTATATTATATGAATATAGCGAACCTTAATACTAAAAAAAGCATACGGGAAAATTGAAACTATTGTAAAAGATAATTTGAAACTTCTTCAGTGTTGAAAATGAAATTCTAGCTGCCTAAATATACACCAGCACTTTCTATAGGTTACAGTTTTTTATTATACATATATTAATTTAATATCATCACACACTTTCGAGTGTAGGCCGATGAAAGAGTACAATAATTTTTCATTTTTTCTACCTTGTTTTAGTGCGGAATTTTATTGTTTTTGACAGAATTAAACCAAAAATTAGTCATTTGTGATTTGTATCAAATATTCTTCAAAATTTACGAGTACCTACTTGGTAAAAATATCACTATTTATTCCGGTCGAATAATTAGCGGTTCCGGTTATTTCCAATTTGTGACAATTTTTTTATCTCAAAATATATTGCCTGTAACCTCAAACAATAAAAAGTGTAATAATATAGAAACCAGTAATGAAGTGTAGTTTCTTCTGCAACTAAGTAAACTGATACTTGGACCATTAAAATGCTAATAATAGTTACAAAAACTAGTGTAATTCTTTCCGCCGGGTACTCTTGCAAGAATAATTATATCTTCGCTCCAACTATCATATTAAGCGCATGCCTATTAAAATTCTTTTAAACTACTATATACATTTTTTGAAGGGAGGTCATAACATTTAAATCATTCCACTTAAAAAATCATATCGCTTTCGGCGACACCGGCACTAAAATAAGAATTTTTTAATTTTGCCCTTAACTTTGTAATGTAAACTACTTATAATAGTTTTTTTTTAGCGGCCGAGGCAAGACAATCTCGAGGGCGCTAAAGGATTTCGCGGACAAGGTGTACACAATATTTTTTGTGCAACCGTAAAAAAATATGTAATTACAAATTTTATTAATTTTAAACAGTTTCATTGTATATAGAAAGTTAGCTTTCACGGTGGCTATGGGATTAACATTTGATAAACAAAACTATGCAATTTTCAAGTGTCAAAGTGATTATTTACCTAATTTCGCGGCCGCTACTATGACAACGTCCGCGAAATGAATTTCGCGGCCGTTACCATAACAGCGGTTGCGAAATTTAATTTCGCGGCCTGTATTGCGGCTGCGAAATGCTTATTTCGCGTCCGGTTGCACAAAAAAATTATTAATAAAGAAAAAAGCCATTTGTCTATATTACCTTCCGTCGTACCTTTAGGTAAGGAAGGTATTGTTTTCGGTCAAAAAAAATCGATGATGAGTTTTTAATGAATAAACACGTTTTAGAGTCCCTAGGATACGATTTTACTATTTTTGTGATAATGTGCGTGTGCGTGTGTGCGTATATGTGTGTGTGTGTGACGATTTTTTCTTCGTTAATAACTCCAACCCTACAATTCTAAAAAATATAAATCTTTCTTTCCTCTTCGTTACATCCATATGAAGATCTGATTTGATTTTGGTTATAATTGGTCGACCGTAAGTACCTTCATATGAAGATTTTAACAGTTTTTCTTGAAAGAACGCTGTGAAATATTATTTTTTCACACTTAATGTTACTAAATATTGAAGAATATTTTATTCTCTATACGATGTGATTACATTTTATACTTCATATTCAATGGATATTGAGTTAAAAAATTATAAAGATTTAAATTTCATAAAGCAGCCAGTTATACAATAACACTGGAATCAGCTAATATAATTTAAAAAATTCTGATACACATATGTCAATGTCAAGTGCAGTTGACATGTGTGTTATAGTTTTATTGCAAGTATAGAATCAATTCTAAAAAACTTTATGTATGGAATTCGTGCAAAATACGTAGAACTGAAAAATAAAATAAATAAATATATCATCACGGCATATAACCCATTGCTGGGTGTGCTAATCTGCTTTGTACGCAGATATCGGTAATAATGATGACATATTTGTACCGTGAGGGCGTTTACCAGGCGTCACCCCACGGGCACTCATTGCTGGCGTGGAGAGTGCACGACAGGGGTCATTTTTGTGCCATTTAAACTGAGGGAAGGTAATGTATTGGAAATATTAAATCTTTCGCAAGAAACTGTCGATATGGAATTTTTATATAATATATAAAACTGACGGCAGCATTAGACGCACAATTATTTTTTCTGAAGTTATGTAAATTACCCTTTCCTACCCAAGTAACACACATGACCTAATATCGACGTTATTATGACGTCCTAATTTACGTCACATAGACGTCATGAAGACGTCACAGTGTGGAGCTATAGGGCGCGAGCAGACACTCGAGCGACATTGACGTGCTTGGAATCAGCTGATTTGTGTGCGCATGCCATTTTGACGAGGACAATGTTACGTTGACTTGTTTTATTTTGATTTTTAACTGCTAAATATTGTTATTTTTAATTTCATATGTTTTACTGCTTAAAAATTGTAAAATAATAACATTAAAGCAGTTCAAAATCAATACATTGGTATTGTCAACATGACATTGTTCTTGTCAAAATGACATGCGCACACAAATCAGCTGATTCCAAGCTCGTCAAGGTCGCTCGAGTCACGTGTCTGCTTGCGCCCTGTACGACGTCATTTAATTAATTAATTTTGGGTAAACTTTTACTTTCGTGACTAATATGATACATTCCATACTCATATAATAAATAACTATTATTACGAATATGGAATTTATTCTACGAGGTGATAGCCGAGGAAAACAAACCATATGAGTTTGAAATATGTATATTTTTTAGAGATAGAAATTTAGGTTAATTCAAGTTTGACAGATGAGTATGTAAAGTTAAGTTTTGACATGAGTCTGTAAAGTTTTACTTTAGTTACTATTTTGGCTAACTTCGCAGAGTGATATCGTATACTTTAATGTCGAGTTCGGAATAAGTAAATAATTTATTCTAAAATTGTATTTATACTGTATAAGATAAACATTGTGCCCAAATATGGTCACATGGTGTTTGCAGAAAACACAGTGCACACCAATATGGTGCATATGGTCGTTAACGTACTAAATAATACAAATTAAAAATATAAATTCGAGTATACTGGTACAATTTGGAAAATGAAAGTAATTAGTATGCAATATTATATTCTTATATAATCTCGTTATGTTTCTTAGAATTTCTCCTTCCTCTGTCATTCTTTCTCGTCTGTCACATAAATTACACATTTTACTCGAAGCAAAATGCGACAGATTTTCTTATTAAGCTTGCGCATGGAAAAATTCATCTCCATATATTATCCATTAATTACGGAAGAGAATAATTTATTCCGACAATAAGGATATATTAGTCAGCAGATGTGTATTTTGTCAAAATGAAATTATGGATGAGCGTTAATTAAGATGAGTTGGGAGCGGTGCATTAATTCGTATCTTGGCTATCTGGCTACCGCTTGCAGAGAACTACATCATATTTTACGAAGATGATGGCTTTTAAACAATAGTCGAATATCTATTACCGCAAGAGTTATTACACTAAACAAGGTGTTCAGAGTGCTAATGAGAACAACCTGACCCACGAGAAAATAGTTTAGAAAAAGTTTTTTGTAAGGGTGGTAGCATGAACAAGTGGTTAAGTGTGATTACCGAAAAGTTTATGGATTATTTTAGAGATAAATACTTGTTCATGCTATCACCCATTGTATTTTGTATGGTATTATTTTTATCAAAAAAATAAAACTGTTGATAAAAATATTTCCTGTCTAATCAATTTTTTTTATTAATTACATAAATATGTCGATTCCTAAGCTTTTAGAGGTTGGGAAATATGTCGTTCCTAAGTGTAATGACAATCTGTTGGGTTGGAAATAACAGATTTCACTTCCATCCACCCCACGGGTTGGTAATGTTTATGTAGGAGTTGCCTAGCAGCATTTTCATAGATCCTTATAATAATAGGTTAAACAAATTTTAATGGAGCTGTCAAAAAACTTAACAAAATTTTGAATATTATTGATTTTAAAAGAGGATGATTGTGAATAAAATAGTATACTCGTACATATCCCGGTGGGAGTTACAACAGTGGCGTAACTGCCGGTGTTCCGCGGAACACGGGCCCGGTGCCTCAAGGGGCCCGGCACGCACGTCAAAAAATATTTTTATTTTATTAGAGCCACATGTTCTTTCAGCAGAAAGATACTTTTCAAAATAAAAATTAGTAAAAAAAATTTAAGGGATACTACAGGGCAACAACGATTATCCTTATCAAGGTAGCTTTAGACGATCAAATATTTACATCAATTTTTTCAACTTCGTATTGTTCAATACGATTCCGAAACTTTACACGTTCAAAGAAATTTGAACGTTCGATGTTCAAACCATTTGATCAAAAAAATCCAATGTTCTAAATATCAAGGTCATTTACTTCAAATTTTAGTTACTTCTAGGGATTATATTATCCTAGATTGCATGCGCTGTATTTTGTAATGTTGGCATAAAGTCTTTTTGACAAGCTCTATCTTTGCACGTCAAATGCACTAATCAAATATGTCAAATGTCAAGCTAAAATAAACATAAAATTATGTATATGGATTTAAAAATATCAATACTACTAATCTACATTTTCATTCTCTTACTATGGTATGCCTACTTGTAAGCCAAAATGTTCAAATAATTTGAATGCGTAAAGTGGAACCATTTGATCAAAAATTATGTTGTAAACATTTGACAAATAAAAAGTTCAATTTATTTGCTCGTCTAAAGCCACCTTAAGACATCTATTATTTTAATAGAATACGAATTTGCCAGAACAATAGATGTATCTAACATATAGCTTTTCCAACTTCTAATTTCCGTGCGCACTAACATGCACTGAGTTCTCGTTTTGTTTTCATCATACTTGTATGTATGTTTACACTTTCTTCGTGGTAGCGTTTTCGGCTTGTCGTGAAATTGCACTCAGTTCACAGTGAGTGCGCACTTTTGTGCACCGAGTACAGGAGCAAGTGTACGAATATCAGTATAAATAATATGGCTTCTAAAAATAAAATCATATTGGCAATTGCCAGAAATTATTAGAGAGTTCTTCAATGTCAGATAGTGATGAAGAATTATTAAATCAAATAATAAAACTTTATGTTGTACATAAATATACAAATAAAAAAGTAAGAATGTAAACCCATGTAAGTATTTGAAATAAAATTATTTTCGTTTTCAGTTCGAAGATACTTTTCAGGTACAAAGGAGTACTTCCTTGAAATTCATAGATAATTTTGAAAAACGCGCCAAAAAATAACAGGCTCTCAGACTTGCACTCATTTATGGTCTCGTTTTCAACTTAAACTTGCATTAGAATAGTTAGGGGCGAAACTGATTCTATACATTTACGTCACACAGTGCAATGACACCGCATAAGCCGTAAACGCTAATATCAACTTTTGGCAAAAAAAGACAGTAAAAGCTGTTGACATAAACATACAATATTGTCTTGGTTTCATGTTTTTTTTCTGTAACATTTTTGGTATTTTTAAATTTTATTTAAAAAATCTGATGTGGCCAACACCAAATTTCCCGCTATTTAATTTTTATTTATTTAAATATACATACTTACATATTTAGTTATTGCGAAAAATTGTATTAAGATCCATTCCATATAACTATGGTTTACTATTTTATTTTTAAAACGTTACTATTATTAATTTGAAATGATTAGTTCTTTGACAGTGACATTTATCTGTCAGTTACATATATTTGAGGTATAAATGAAGGAGTTTTGATTGTTTAAAGCGTAGGCTCCGGGATTAAAATTATAAATAAATTTATAAATTTATCCATAAAATATATAGAAAAAGTATTTAAGCAAATCTGTAGAAAATTTAATAATCTTTAATATTTATAATAGCACAAATCTTAAAAAAATAACATTTGAAGGTATTTTTCGGAAAAAATCTATTTTGAGCTTCAAGTAAAGTGCCATTTCCGGTTATCTGACATACACCAAAATCTAATGTTCTCTTCCCATATTAGAATAAGGTAGAAATACAAGGTTTCAAAATTTTCTGAATGATTATATTTGAGTTAGAGTGGAGGATCCACACACACACACACACACACACACACACACACACACACACACACATACATACACACACACACACACTCACACTCACACTCACACTCACACTCACACTCACACTCACACTCACACTCACACTCACACTCACACTCACACTCACACTCACACTCACACTCACACTCACACTCACACTCACACTCACACTCACACTCACACTCACACGCACACGCACACGCACACGCACACGCACACGCACACGCACACGCACACGCACACGCACACGCACACGCACACGCACACGCACACGCACACGCGCACGCGCACGCGCACGCGCACGCGCACGCGCACGCGCACACGCACACGCACACGCACACGCACACGCACACGCACACGCACACGCACACGCACACGCACACGCACACACACACACACACACACACACGCGCACGCGCACACGCACACGCACACGCACACGCACACGCACACGCACACGCACACGCACACGCACACGCACACGCACACGCACACGCACACGCACACGCACACGCACACGCACACGCACACGCACACGCACACGCACACACACACACACGCGCGCGCACGCGCACACGCACACGCACACGCACACGCACACGCACACGCACACGCACACGCACACGCACACGCACACGCACACGCACACGCACACGCACACGCACACGCACACGCACACGCACACGCACACGCACACGCACACGCACACGCACACGCACACGCACACGCACACGCACACGCACACGCACACGCACACGCACACGCACACGCACACGCACACGCACACGCACACGCACACGCACACGCACACGCACGCGCACGCGCACGCGCACACGCACACGCACACGCACACGCACACACACACACACATACACACACACACACACACACACACACACACACACACATACGCACACGCACGCGCACACACACACATCATCGTGAAAATGTTAAAATTGGATTCTAGGGACCTTAAAACGTGGTCATTTACCAAACTCTCGATATGCGTTTTTTAGCACGATCCCTATACCTCCCTTACCAAGAGTAGAGGTAAAAAGTATTTTCTTAAAGTGACCTATTATGAAATCAGAAAAGTTATTTTCTTATTTATATAGGGGCCCGGATTGACTCGGGAACACAGGCCCATGGCTGCATTGTTACGCCACTGAGTTACATCACAACCTCGCGGTTGTATATTGTTTATTTTTTCTTATTAAAAACAAAAGTTTTCAGTATTAAACGTTTTAATATGTATGTAATAATTTTATATTAATTTAGCTCATCTTTGTTCTAGGTGTGCCAGTGTAGCAAAAGCAGCAAGCCAAATTTATCAGAATGGTATGTAATTTTTAAATATAAATATTAATTTAACGCTTTAACCAGCGTGCATAATATAGTAGAATTAAATTTACGTTATTTTTTATTAACAAATTATTCAGAACCTTTTTTGGAATACACAAACAAAATTTCAAATTGTTTTCCCTATATATGTTGACTAATTAATAAATGAAAATAATATGAATTATTTTTTGAATGTAAAATACTCGTTAGTAGGTGTGTGTTTTTTTAGGCATATAACTATTTATTATATTTGTGTCAAATTGTAACAATTTCAACAAAAAGTTCAAATATTTATTTCAATAATATTTCAATATTTATGTAAATTTAAAAACATTATGATATATGACCCAATTTTTACCTCCCGCTGCCCTTTGTAAGGGAGATATAGGGATCGTGCTAAAAATTGCATATCGAGATTCTGGTAAATTTTTTCGATATTATTGTTATTATAAAAATTAAAGACTATTAAATTTTCTGCTGGTTTGCATTAATAGTTTTTCTATATATTTTATGGATAAATCTATAAAAATATCTATAATTTATATACCGGAGCCTACGCCTAAAACAAACACAACCCATCAAATGTATGTAATAGTATGTTCCGTAACGCAACCGGTTCGACCAGACTTGCGGTTTTGTGTTCCGTAAGTCCTGAAATTATTTACCGGTTTATCCCCACTACCGCTACTTTCAAACATCATCATAACAAAATTAATACTATGTTCCGTAAGTCAACCAAAAAACCTGTATCTTGATTCCGGGTATACCATGGATCCTGAATATTTTCATCTATTTCGGAACAGATTAGGTACGTTCAATAAGCCAAGCAAAACAAGCAACCGGAAGTAAAATTTGTTGAACGACTTTGCTAGCCTAGCATTTGCTTGATTTGCTCGCAAGCAATCCAAGCCACAATTTTCTCGCTTGTCTTGCTAAGTGTCAAATATAATGGCGGGAAATTCAAATTTTACATACATGAATTTAACTTGGACTGTTTCTGTTTCTTTATATGGTGTATGTCTATCAACCACATGTAAAAAAGGCTTTGAGAGTTTTGTAATGAATGTTTATAACATTATTAAATTTGTAATATTTTGTTATAGTCAATATAGCTTCTTCCAAATTAATCCCACTATCTGAAAATAAATATATAAATTCATTTTCCGAATGTTCGCAGACCAAGAAAACAAATACAACAGGTACACAATTACACAATGTTATATTTGACATCTATATAGGTTTCTCGATGACAGTTCGTCATATAGCTAGCAAATCGTTCAGCGCACTAAGCAACAAGTCTCGTTTGCTTACCTAGCATTTGCTCGATTTGCTTACTTCATTGAACGCACCTACTGACAATAATTGATATGACATTTAAAATTGACACAACCTAACAAAAATACAAATTAACTAAATGAATGATACCGTTGAATAATGCCAATAAAAATAACACAATCACCAATATCTCAAATATAAATAATGTTTTCATACTTACATCTATAATAATTATTAGTAATACCACTAAAAATGCGGTTTAGAAATTTGACACTGACGGATATTGTTTGATTTTGTTATGAACCAGGATTCTTTCGTGGTTGCCGTGGTCCGACTTTTTACCAACCTTTTTCAGGAACCGCGTTCCAAATGGAAACCGATAAATAATTTCAGGACTTACGGAACACAAAACCGTAAATCTGGTCGAACCGGTTGCGTTACGGAACATACTATAAACTATATCCGTCAATGTCAAATTTCTAAACCGCATTTTTAGTGGTATTACTAATAATTATTGTAGATGTAAGAATGAAAACATTATTTATATTTGATATATTGTTGGTTGTATTTTTATTGGCATTATTCAACGTTATCATTCATTTGGTTAAATTTGATTTTTGTTGTGTCAAAATGTCATATGATTCAATGTCAATCTGTCCCGAAATAGATGAAAATATTCAGGAATCATGGTGCACCCGGAATCAAGATTCTGGTTTTTTAGTTTATTTGCGGAACATGATAAACGTCACTGTTAAAGAACCAAACATTTCAAATTAATTATACAAGCTTTTTAAAAAGAAAATAGTAAATAGGACAATATACTCTCTCCGTTTTAACTATAGTGCGTTGGGTGAACCGAGTTTACACAGTAAAATAATTGACGCGAAATTTAAATATGCTTGACAACTGTATCAATTATTTTAACGTCTGACATAAAATAAATAAAAGTTAAAAAAGTCAATAGTACACGATTTATTACAGATTATTAATTTCTTTTCAGTTCTGTTTGTTAAGTATAGTATTGTTCTTTTCATTTATATAATTTTCAGTGTTTTGGTGTTATATTTCTTATTACATAGTTTTCGTTGTGCACGTTTTCTTAGTTTTAGTTAGTTGTTCGTTAGCTTTGTTATTGTTCTTTTCGTTAATATTATGGATAAAAATAGATAGATAGCACATGTACGCACAAAAAATTTCAATTAGAATTTTTTTTCAAATTCAGGAAGGGCGCCAAAATTTGAATTCTTTATTTAATACATGTAAAAACGGCCGCGCTCGAAACGCCATCTAGTCTAAGTTAAAACGGATAGAGTATAGTTATATGGAATGGGACTTTATACAGTTTTCAAAATAAGTAAAGATGTAAGAAGGTATATTTGAATTAATAAAAATTAAATGGCGCGAGGTATTGTGTTGGCCACATCAGATTTTTCTGTCAATAGTTTACCTATATAATATTTTATAAATGTTTCAATAATTGAAATTTAAGTAAATAATATAAATTATTAATATAATAGTTCAATTTTAATAATAAATATTTTTGGAATTAGGTACAAATAAATTAAATTAGATAGCTTATTTTAAAAAAAAATGATTTAATAGCATACGATATCTATATTATTTTATAGACATAGTCAAGCGTCAAGCATGTCTATATTTTACATTGTTACTAATAGATAACATTAGTTCTGCTGGTTTGTTAACCACTATATTCTGATAAAAATTTGAAATCGTATACTACTAAACTAGCTCATATTTTAAAAAGGCTTTATTTACTCCACTCTAATTTTCAACGGCTCATATATCGTCATAGCTTATTACCCATTAGAGTGACAATCTGCTTAAATACTAATTTTTCTATTTTGACATTACCCGGGCTTTTTATGATCATTACCAAAATTCATGATTTGATTTGAAGTTAATGATTATTAGAAAAATAGACACACGGAAGTTAGTTTATTTAAACTTCATGCGCATGCGCACATTGTGATGTACGAGCCCAAACTCATATTAGTTGGGCCAGTTTCAACAAACAAATTATAGAACCTACGCAATTGATAAATTTCTACAAATTTCTTTCGAATAGTTTAAAATATTGTAACGTGTGAGCCCCGCTGCTACGCTGAACAAATGTCTAAGTATAGCGATGACACAATCCTTTACCCATGTATATTTAAATTTATAATAATTAAATACATATGCCTTGTTCCATTTAAGCCATTCAGTATTGTGGAGCATAGGGAATAGTTTTGACATCTCTGATTGGCTGAAATTAGAGACAAGAGACAAGTTTACCCAATGTAATTTCGGCTATTTCAGAGTTGCGCTGTTGCCAGTGCCATCTACTGAATGGGTCACCACAAACCCGATCAATAATAATAATAATAATAATAATAATAATAATAATAATAATAATAATAATAATAATAATATCAACCACAAAATAATCACTCTATCTTTCAACAACATTCTTACTAACCTGACACCATGCAACATATATTCCTCTCTTAACTTATTATAGTGATTGATTTTCGGTAGCGAAATACCGCAACCGGGCCACAGTAATAGTTACGAAACAATCTTCCTTCGCCCCAAATTCCTGTCTAAGCACACTTCTTTCGCCTTGGCCCCATTTATAATCGCATTCATACACGCTCTTCTTCCCTTCTCACTCGGAAACTTTCTCTCTTTTAGCATCTTATCAATCACATCCATCCACTTACACACTGGACGGCTACGCAATCGAACACCCTCAATTTCACCAAGATGTATACGCTTTACAAGCCATTCACGCTTCATTCTCTCCACATGACCAAACCATCTCAACTGGCTCATACCTACCCTCTTAACAACATTCTTCCTAACCATGCATTCTTATATACACCAAATTATTCCTCACGCGATCTCGTCTTACATATTCACATACACCACGTAAATAACTCATTTCCACGGCAGACACTCACTTTTTTATGCTTTCCTGTCCATACACAACATTCGTTTCCATACATCAAAGCAGATACGTTTACGTTTCGAGCAAACGTACCCAGATCACCCATTACCTTACACCCCGCGCTCACTCTCCTTTCAATTTCTCTATCAATTCGACCATCCCTTGACATCATGCTACCCAAATATACAAACTCATTCACTTGCTTCAGTTTCACTCCATCCACCAACACATTGCACACAGTGACCAATTTACTCCTTTCAAATACTAACACCTTGGATTTATCAACATTCAACTCCAGATTCATACTTCTTCCAACTACATGTATTCTCTCTATCATTCTACTGAGTTGCTCTTCATTTTTCAAAAATTAAATGGCGGGAGCTATTGTGTTCGTCACATCAGATTATTTTTAATTTAGTGCGTCGATTATGTAAAAGAAAAACCTTACTTAATATATATATATATATATATATATATATATATATATATATATATATATATATATATATATATATATATATATATATAATATTTTTCATCTTTGATAGTCTCTATCTATACTGCTAAAGTCTGGATTTACACTATTATTCACGAAAGATGACTATTCAAGGTCATTTGTTCGAAGAAAGAATACACATCACTTTATAGCAGTAGCTTAGCAACATTTTGTATTAG